>CM077167.1:155474544-155864544 GCA_039583875.1 Platanthera guangdongensis
ATCCATAAACACGGATGGCGCATTCGTCAACCCAAACGGCATGACCGTGAACTCGTAATGCCCAAACCGCGTACTGAATGTTGTCTTTGGGATGTCGCTCTCCCTTATCCTCAACTGATAGTAACCGGACTTCAAATCTAACTTCGAATATACTGTTGATCCAACCAACTGATCAAACAGATCGTCAATCCTCGGGATTGGATATTTGTTCTTCTCCGTAAGCTTGTTCAATTCCCGATAATCGATACAAAGTCGCAAGCTCCCATCTTTCTTCTTGACAAAGAGAACTGGTGCGCTCCAAGGCGACGAACTTGGACGCACATAACCTTACTCTAGCAACTCTTGCAGTTGCACCTTCAACTCTGTCATTTCTCTTGGAGCTATCCGATAGGGGGAGCGTGACATCGGTTTGGCACCCGGTACCAACTCTATAGTAAAGTCTATCTCCCGCTGAGGAGGGGCTCCTGGGAGATCATCTGGAAACACATCAGGATACTCGGACACAACTGGGATGCTGTCCAAACTAGGCTTAGGCGTCGAAGTCTGCACTAGAGTGACATACAGTTCTGCCCCAGACCGAACTGCCTTGAACATCTGAAGGGCTGACATCAGAACTTTCCCTGACCCCTTCATGCCTGCAAAAGTAGTCTCCCGATCAGTGTCCAGACCCAACTTGACTTCTTTACGGTTGCAATAAATACATGCACTCTGCTCCGAGAGCCAATCCATACCGAAGATTACGTCGAACTCCACTAATGGTAGAATCAACGCACGCAAATCAAACTCCCGGTCTCCAATCCGAATCTTCACAACGCAAATCCTATCTGCACGCATTAAGCACCCATTAGGCAACAACACATCCAACTTGTTTTCTACCATCGAGAATGGAACTCCGATGCGCGATATGAATTTTTCGGACAAGAAGGAATGTGATGCTCCCGTATCAAAAAGGGCTCTCGCCGAAAACCCAAAGATTAACACAAAGCCTAGCACTAACAAACGTAAGCTAACAAATACGAAGGTAACAACTATAAAAGTTAAACCACTGTAATTTAACTCATACCTGTCACCACGTCCGCTTGCTTTATGGCCTCTTGCAGACCAAGGTTGTAGACTCTAGGCTCGGCTGGAGCATGATGGGACGCGGTTGACTCCACCGCCTTCCCTTTCTCCTCATAAGTCGCTCCAGGTCTCCTCTCGGACTTTGAACGTCCGCTCCAACACTCCCGAGCAAAATGCCCCATCTTCCCGCAGTTGTAGCAAGCTCCGGGGACTCTACTTGTAGTTGCCCCCGATGCATCAGCCGAAGGGGCTGAGTTCGAAGTCCTCCGCTTCTTGTTCCACCTGCGGAAACTTGACTTATTATTTGGCACCTTGAACTCGGACTTCTTTTCTCCTGGGTCCTTCTTCTCTTGAACTTTCTTCGCAACCTTTTCCAACGATCGGGCTGAATTGACCAAGGCTAGGAAGCCCTGCGCCTTAGGCCCAGCAAGGAGTAACTGTAAATCGCCGCGAAGGCCCTCATAGAATCGGTTGGTCTTCCTCTCTTCTTCTGTAAACATAGCACCAGCATAACGACCCAACCGTGTGAACTCATGCAGATATTTGTCCACGCTTCTGGATCCCTGAATCAACCCAAGAAATTGATTCTCCATCTCCAACTTCTGAGCAAAGGGTACAAATCTGGCTAGGAACAATCTTTAAAATTCCTCCATCGGCACATCCGCAAGTTTCCTTCCCACTAGAAGATGAAACTCCATCTCGTCCCACCACAGCCTTGCTTCACCTTCCAAAAGAAAAGTCGCTATGGTGGTCTTCTGCCACTCCTCAGTTATTGTGGTCGTCAAGACCCTCTTTATGGAAGAGAGTCAATCCTCAGCTTGAGTTGGCGTTCCAACCCCATTAAACCTCGGAGGATTAAAGCCCATCACATGCTTTAGCTGCCTATCTGTAGTTCTTCTCGGCTCTACCAACTCCACTGCTGCGCGTTCCCCCACTCTCGGCTCTGCCGCCCTAACCGGTTCTTGCTCATTCACAGGAGGTGCGCGATGCATTTGCCCTGCAGGTTGGGCATTTATCATTGCGAATACGGCCTCAGCCACTATCCTGATGGTTTCCGCTGAAGGAGGTGTGGTAGGCACGTCCCTTGGTGCACTACTTTCTGCTGATTGCGGACGCTCTGACCGACCAGCACCGCTCCTAGCTGCCTATAGTAGCAAAGATACACGATTAGACGACAAACAAATTGCTAAAAGCAATCATTGGAACACTCAGGTTCCACAAACAAGTGTATTTTCCATTCCTAAGTGGACATTCATGGGTTCTTTTAATGTTATAACGATGACGCACACATGTGCTCACCACCCCTTAAAAGAATTCGCCCATGAATTCATTTAAGCCGGACCGTAACCAGAAGTCTGATACCAAATTGTAACACCCCCATCCGTCACATGGCATATAACAGATGGTCCAGCTGGAACCCGACGTCATATACCACAAACAGTCGGAAGGGTTACCAAATGAATATTTAAACCATCCAATTAAGACTACTCGTCCTACACAGAGCATTCTAGCGGAAGTTTTTAAAGTTGAAAGAACCCAAACTTAAAACCAACAAATATGAATGTCCACAGCTACAACTACAGGAATGAAACCCCAAATACACTGAAACGGGTACATGGCCTTATGGCCTTACAAATGTTCACTTAATATAACATGTCTTATATACATCGGCTCGTAGGCCGGCCACACATGATAAATGTAAAAATAACTATTCTACGACCTTTTAGGGCCAGCACAACAACATGGGCTCCAGCCCGTTATTTGGCGCTCGGCTCCGCAGCACCTGCAAGCACATACCACCGCACGGTGGCAAACAAGGCAACAGTCAGCTAAAAGCCGACCAAATTATAACGACCCCGCCCCTTACTCGGGACGGCGGTGCTCTTTCCCTGCATAGCATTAGTCCAATAAAACAATACAGCGCAATTATATTTCGCCATAAGTGTAGGCTCGCACGGCCAAACACCCCGTGCACTCAGGGCACATTCATGGTGAACCCTGACCAATCAGTGCATTCACCGCCACCCCCAGGATGGCAACAACATGTGAGCATTTAGCCTATCTGACCACCGTCTAAGGCTCCGACTATGCCTACGGCCAGTACCCGTTTTCGGATTTCTCGCACCGTACCACATAGCCTAGGTCCAATTCCACTTGCTCGTTGCTCACGCCGCATATACAATTTAAGTCCTACGTGCGGGCCAAGCTTCTCTCGGATCCCAAAATTTTCCAAAACAATCTCATAACCCAGTTATGATTAAGGCCGGTTCCCAGACCGCCAAGTTAGCAGAACACGTTTCCGCTCAATTTTCTGGGTGCGCCTTGAAGCTAACCTCCAAGGATCCCTGCTGCAATCTACCGCGTAGAAACCCGAAAAACCCAAAGCACGGAGTCTTCTCCGGCAAATCATAGCAAATGCAACATCACCGATCCAGACGTTACACGTCCGGGTAGGCTTCACACGCAATGCCTATGCCCGTACTTACGATTCCGGACTCTATATGCAACACAAGGGGGACTATTCACATCAACCCCAAGGAACACCACACACTCACCGCACACTCGCGGGAGCGGGATTCCCTAGGCAAAAAGAAAGAGCTTCAAACGCTCAAGTTGAGAATCGTTACCCTTGTAGTCTGTTTTGGCGCCATGGAAAAACTACGCGGACAGAACTCTTCGCAACGACCTTCCCTCCACGGATCCGCTCTCAGACTTCGAAACGGTGCTCCGGTGCTCCGTCGGCGGCCAGAAACCTCCTTCTTCTTCCTCTTCTCTCTCACCTTGGAAGGAGAAAGCTTTGGAGAGAAAATGAGGGATTAACCTCCTATTCACGGCCTTAACAGAGCAGGACCTCATCTGGGCCGTCGGATCTTAATTAAAGAAAACGAACGGCTCAGATCTGCACAAAATTCTCCAGACCTGGGCCGAACACGGCTTGGCACACGGCCGTGTCCAAGGCCGTGTGCCTCGATCCAGGCACGATCGTCGAACTGAGAGATGCACACTGGCCAAGACACGCCTGTGTCTCACCTGACACGCCCGTGTCTGGTTCCTCGACACACCCGTGTTCGGGGGCGTGTCACGCATAACCGCCACGGCAACGGACACGACCCAACTGCACACGGGTAGGGACACGGGTTGGCACATGCCCGTGTCGGATGACACGCCCGTGTCATCTGACCGTGTTCCTGTCCGTGTCCTTCTCGGGATGAAAACGGCCAAAAATCACCAGCCAGACACGGCCTTGGACACGCCCTTGTCCTAGGCCGTGTACCCCTATACAGGCACCAAAAACTCTTTTTCGTGATCGACTCGCACACAATATTCGGGGCGTCGGGTTGCAGCTCAATTGGTTATGAGAGTTGAAAGAACTCCATAGTTAAGCGTGCTTGGGCTGGAGTAGTACTGGGATGGGTGACCTCCTGGGAAGTCCCCGTGATGTGCGCTTGACTATCGAGTTTGACTCATCAAAGGGAGGCTGTGGCCACCAACAACCCGCCTATGGATGGAGAGGGGTTGGGGTGCTTGGGTTGCAGCCCGGTAACCGGAACCGGATCAGGTGGAAATTAGAGTACACACTGGGGCGCGGGGACGTCACAAAAGGTAACTACCAAAAGACATGCTAAAGTCTTTTAAATTCCAAGAATTTCACAGGATAATGAACTGGACTCAACCAAGACAGTTGAGGCACTAGTTTGGTGTGGACTACCTCCAACCACTAGTATTGGACATTCTTTCAACAGGAAGGGAATGAATTCCCAAGATAAATTCCTGTCTAAAATAGTAGGAAAGGTGCTCCTCTACAAAACTGAAGCACATGACAAGATTTCTAATGTCATGTTTAATCTCATGACTAGAATTATCTTCAAAATCAAAACTGATTGGAATAGAGTGTTGTTTGATAAGATTGTAGAAGGAATTCAGAAACACAATATGGGCAGAATAATTAATTTGTATCTGGTAAAGGTAATTCCAGACTGCATCAATCAGAAACATGGAACTAAGATTAATCATATGAGGAGAATGGACCTAAGAATTCTGTCTAGGTGAGAAAGAGTCTTGATTAAGAAAACTCCAGCTCCTAAGCAGAAAAAGGAGATAAAAGGTAAGAAATCAGTGCTAAAGGAAGTAGCATCCACTAGTGATTCTGAAGAAGAGGTAAATTTCAGTTCAGATGAAAATCCAGAGGAAGTACAAGGCAGTTCTCCTAGGCAATTCCCTGAGACCAGCGCACAAGTGCCGGGGGAGATCATCCCAGAAAGAGAATTAGCTGAGGGGGAGAATCTCATTGAATTGTCAATGGATACAGCAATAACCATCATAATGGATGTGGTTCAAGACCTAGACAAGTCACAAGATCCTGCACATGAAATCTCTAATCAGGTGATGGGAGAAGAAAATCTACAAGAGACTAAAGAAGAAGTTCCAATGACCAAAGATACAAATATTCAGGATTAGAGAATTGCAGATTCTCAGATTGAAATACATGAGGCTGACATTCATCATGCAGATATTACTATGGATAATATTCCTATTAATCAAGAAGGTACAAGAATTGAGGGGGTGTTGTCCCTTGTTACTGAGAAAACCAAAGAGACACCTCAAGTTGAAGAGGTTAGTTCTTTTGACTCTGAGGATGCAGATGCTTCTCAACAGAAGAAAAGAAAACTTTCTGCAATGAAGAAGAAGAGCAAGAGCTACAAGTAATATCTTCAGTCTGGACCACCATCTGCTCCTACAATAGATCACAGCTCTTTGCTTGTGCAACTACAGATTATGCTTGATAAGCAAAGACAAAATTTAGAGAAATATGTGGATAAAAGAAACAAAGAGTTGTAATTTCAGCTAGCCCAAGAGATCAAGTCAATAAGATTTGAAGTAAATCTTTTGAAAATTGAAATGACTTCATTCTTTGAGAAAAGGGCTCATGCAGTAGTTTATCTGGCAAAGCAACAACATGATGCCAAGAAAATACAAGATGATATGGCAATCAAGCAAGGTTGTGTCCTTGAAAATTAGAACAGACTGAATGAGAATCTGATAGTGATGTTGTTGGGTACATTGGAATATATGTACCTGATTTGAAGAAGCCTCACCCTACTCAATAATATACATCAAAGGTGTATTTGATGTGCTTTGAGTTTATTTGTGCAGGTTAAGTAATTGCAAGGAAAGCAAAAAGTTTCTAAGTCCATGTGTCGACACCCAGAATAAAAGTGTCGACACTTGAGGAGGCTTGTGTCGACACCTAGAGAAGCAGTGTCGACACTTGGAGTAATTGTGTCGACACCAGGAATGCAGAGTCGACACCAGAAGAAAAGTGTCGACACATACAGGCTGTGTCGACACACAATGAAGAAATGTCTAAAGAATCAGTGTCGACACTTAGAAGCAGTGTCGACACTCAGAGAAACTTTGTCGACAGCAAATGTGTCGACACTAGAAGGCTGTGTCGACACTCAGCAAACTTCAACAAAGTTCAAGTACATGTGTCGACACTAGGAGGCTGTGTCGACACTCAACAAAACTTCAGCAAAGTTCAAGTACATGTGTCGACACTAGGAGGCTATGTCGACACCCAGCAAACTTCAACAAGTTTAAGTACAAGTGTCGACACAAAGGAGATGTGTCGACACTCAGCAAAGTCTCAACACATGAAGAATGTGTCGACACAAAGAAGATGTGTCGACACTCATCAAAAGTTTCAACACAGAAGACATGTGTCGACACAAAGAAGATGTGTCGACACTTAGCAAGTTTCAACACAAGAGGATGTGTCGACACAAAGGAGTTGTGTCAACACTTAGTAGAAATCAACTAAGTATTGAAGAAGAAGGACTTGTGTCGACACACAGAATCAGTGTCGACACATTCTGAAGAAGCAGTGTCGAGAAGTTATTTCAACAACACAAGGAGTTGTGTCGACACCATGAAGGCTAGTGTTGACACTTACTCTACTTGTGTCGACACTTGGTCTATTTGTGTCAACACTTAAAGACTATCTATCTCGACACTTTCAGACAGTGATAGAGGTTTCAAGAAGTGACTGGATGACATGACAGCTGCCATTTCAACCGGTCAACTGCCACTGTCAGAGCCGTTGGAAAGTTGTTAGAAACTGGATCAGCCGGTCACCATGAAGAAAGCTTATATAAAGGCTTATTCCTTCAACAGAAATCGATGAACATAGCAATCAATGAAATGAGAAACAACAAACCAGAAGAAGACCTTCAAGTGAAGATCTAAGAAGTTGGAGAGAGAGAGCTCCTTCTAAGAAGACAGCTATTGAACCAGGCTGCCAAGAAAGTTTCAGATTAAGATCTGATTCTCAAGTCAGCAGTTGATTGAAGATCATCTGCATCGAGATACAACCCTACTGTGTTCTAATTCAAGAAGCTTTGAAGAAATCCAAGGGAGGTTGATCTCTGCAAAGTTCTTTCAAGAACTCATCAAGAAGCCAGTAAACTCAACTTTCTCAATCAGAGTTATGGTTATTAATCCTTGTACTTTTTATTTTCTGTAGGATCCTAAGGGATCTGAGTTGTAGGCCTATATTTATAAAGGCTGAGTGGTAGGGCTTTTATGCCTGAGTGTAAGAGATGCATTTCTCTGCGTGTAGGCCTTGTTGAAGGCTGAGTGTAGGCCTTGTTGAAGGCTGAGTGTAGGTTTTGGTGAAGACTGAGTGATAGGGCTTTTGTGCCTGAGTTGTAGGAGTGAGATCACTCTGAGTTGTAGGAACCTATTTGTGGTTCTGAGTTGTAATATCTGAGGATCTGAGGAGTAGTGGAGAAGTTAGGCTGAATCTAGTACACTACTAGATAGGCGAAGAGGGAAAGTGGATGTACCCAGACCTTGGGGAACCATTATAAAAGCTGTGTGTACTCTGTGTGATTTATTCTGTGACTGCTGTGTTATATGTGCTGAATTGCTGTAGAGGATTGCATAAACAGATCAAATAATTTAGTGTTTCTGCCTTAAAAGCTAAAAAGATTAAGTGCACCTATTCACCCCCCCCCCTCTAGGTGTTTAGGCACTGTTTCTTTCAAGTGGTATCAAAGCAGGGTTCCTCAAAAAGGACATAACAGTCTGAGTAAAGATCCTGTAGGCAGAATCAGTATAATCAAGAATCAAGAAAATGGGTTCAACTGAGAATCACAAAGAGCTAGGATTCATGAAATTGCCAATCTGCAGAAAGGAGATCTTTGGCATTTGGAAAGAAATGGTTAGACTTTTTATGAAAGCCTCTGACCCAAGAATATACATTACTGTCAAAGAAGGGTCTTATGTGACAATGAAAGTATCTATTTTAGATGCCAATCATAGAACTCCTAAAGACTATTCAGAAATGACCAAGGATGAAATAATTCTGGCCACTATGGACAAGAGGGCCCAGAATATTATTGTAAGTGCAATTGATGATGCTACATTTCAGAATCTGATTCATTGTAAAACATCAAAAGAAATGTGGGACACACTGATAGTCTATATGGAGGGATCAGAAGAGGTAAGACAAGACATGATGTCTTTGTTAAACCAAGAGTATGAAAGCTTCAGACAAGGCAGGTCTGATAACATAACTGAATGCTACAAGAAATTCTATAGGATAGTCAATGAATTGATGTCCTATGGAAGAGAGTTCAGCAATTATGAATTGAATGATAAGTTCTTGAGATCTCTGACAAAGGACTGGGACACCAAGATTTGTGTCACAAGGGAAATGGCCAAATTAGCAGACATTCCTCCTCCAACTTTGTTTAGAAAACTGTTATCTTATGAGATGCAGTTAATGGTAAGGAAGGAGGAAGAAAAGACTACTAGGGTGGAGCACAAAGAAAGAGCTGTGGCCTTCAAAACTGAAGGCACTAGGAAATATAAAATCAAGTCTCCATCTCCACCTCAAAAAGTTTCTGAGGCTGAGACAGATACTTCAGATAGCAAGAAGTCAGAAAGCAGTGAAAGTGATGAAGACTTTGCTGCATTTACTAGGCACTTTCAGAAGTTTCTAAAGAAGAAGCAGTGGAGGTCCAATCCATCCACTTCACAGACAAAAGATGACTATTATCAGAACAGGAAGTCATCAAGGAATGACAGTAGAAAGTCCAAGTCTAGTAAAACTACATCCTCAAAGATAGTATGATATTGTTGCAATAGACAAGGACATGTAATAACTGATTGTCCAGAAAAGAGGAAAGAGTCCACTGACAAGAAAAAGGCACAGTTCAAGGGCAAAAAGGAAAGGTCATTTGTTGCCAAGAAGGATAAAAGTCTGACTGATATGTCATCTTCAGAAACAGATTCAGAAGTTGAAGCATATATTGGCTTGTTTGCTGAAGAAGAAGAAAATGAGTTCATGCAGCTAATGAACTCAATTTTTGAGCATGAGGACATTCAGTGCAAGGGACTGATGGCCTTATCAGAAGGAGACAAAATCCAGGATCAGCCTGAACCTAGTCAGGTACAAAGTTGTTCTTCAAGTTCAATTTCTAGTGCTGGATCAGAATCAGATACATTAGCATCAAGTGATGTGAGTGCATCTGAATCTGAAGGAGACATTCATCAGTTGATTGATGAATATAGAGTATTGTTGCAGGCTTTGAAGAAATGCAAACTCTTGGCCAAGACTCAGGCTAAGGAGATTGCTAGTCTTAAAGTGGCTGCAACAGATTTTGACAAGTTATTAGATCAGAAATTAAATGAAATAGCCAGACTGAAGAATATTACAGTTATTCAGATGAGGACTATTACATTTAAAAATGATCAAATTAGAAATCTGGAGATTAGTCTTCAGAAGGAGAGAGATATTGTAGCAAGTTTTTCTAAACCAAAATCTGTTTTACCTTTGATAGATGAGTTTGTACCTCATAAGGGTAAAACTGGATTGGGGTTTACAAAACCTGCCAGGACATTACAGTCCAAGTCTAAGGGCAAAGCCCCAGTACTCAACAAGAAGCCTGTTGTAGATAAAACAGTCAGGGTTGTACCTAAACAAAGGTATAACAGATTTGAGTGCTGGTGTTGTGGCAAGGTAGGCCACTTTACAATAGATTGTTGGCATAATTCAAGTGCCAAGGTGAGTAGCAAACTACCTGCTAGAAAAGCTACAGGTAGTTTTGTTAAGAGTCAGACTAACTTGCACCAAGGACCCAAGAATTATTTGGGTTCTAAGGTTAAGTAATCTGTTTTGCAGGTGAGTCCAAGTGGTCATGCCCCTATATGGTACTTGGACAGTGGATGTTCCAGGCACATGACTGGAACTAGGGGATTACTGAAGGACTATACACCAATCAAGGATGGTCCTAAGGTTACCTTTGGTGGTTCAGAAAAAGGAATCATCAAAGGCTTTGGTAACATTTCTAGCAACCTAATTACAATTACTCAAGTGGCTTATGTAAAGGGTTTGAAACATAACCTCATTATCATAAGTCAGCTGAGTGATTTAGGATATGACATCTCATTTGTCAAGGATGGTTGTCATATCAGTAGGTCAAGTGATCAAAAGATCATTCTGACAGGATATAGGAAGAGAAATGTTTATTGTCTAGACATTATGTGTGAGAACATAGTTTCTCCTATTTGTCTTGTAGCTGATGAGAAAGTCTCACATTGTGTTAAATGGCACAAGAGGCTGGCTCATCTTAACTATAAGATAGTTGGCCAACTCTTTAGCAAAGAGTTAGTGAGGAATGGTCCTCAGGTTAAGTGTATAAAGGATGGGATATGCTCAGCTTGTCAGAAAGGCAAGCAGACCAGATCCACCTTTAATAGCATTGAGAACAAAGATGCTGTGAGGTGTCTATACCTCTTGCATATGGATCTTTTTGGTCCTATGCCAGTTCACAGCCTAGGTAGGAAGGTCTACACATTTGTGGTTGTAGATGATTATTCAAGGTTTTCCTGGGTATTCTTCCTAAGGCAAAAATCTGAAACTCCTAATATCTTTTATAGTTTTGTCAAACAAATTCAGAATGAGTTAGATAGTACAGTGGTCAAAATAAGAAGTGATCATGGTACTGAATTCCAGTCTGATAGTATGACAAAGCCATGTGAAGAGTTTGGGATATTTCATAAATTTTCCTCACCAAGAACACCTCAGCAAAATGGTATTGCTGAAAGGAAAAATAGAACCTTGATAGAGACTGGTAGAATCCTATTGAGTGACACATCTCTCCTAGAATATTTCTAAGCTGAGGCAGTAAACACTGCTTGTCATGTGATTAATAGGGCTACTATCTCCAAGAGCCACAAGAAAACCCCCTATGAGATTGTGAAGGGCAGAAAACCAAATCTATCCTATTTCAGGATCTTTGGTTGTAAATGCTATATACTTAACAATGGTAAGTCTTATTAAACCAAGTTTGCTGCCAAATCCCAAGAGGGGATCTTTGTTGGGTACAGCAACAACAGTAAGGCTTATAGGGTCTACAACTTGACTACTCAAGTTGTAGAAGAGTCTGTTCATGTAGTTTTTGATGAAGCTATACTCATTAACAATGAATTGCCTAGAAGTGTTTGCAGCTCTACAGGTGTAACTGAGAAGATGGACAAGCTTACTATTGAAGAAGGTTCTACTACAAGTCAGCAAGTGGATGATAGTGGCTGCTGTCCAGGGGGAGTACAAGATACTCCTGTTGCTGAAGAAGACCAAGAGGAGCAGCTGAATTAAGAAGTTGAAGGTGTACAACCTGAAGACAGGTTGCCTCCAGCAAATAGGAATTTGAAAGATCATCCAGCCAATCAAATTATTGGAGATCTCAGACAAGGGGTACAAACAAGGAGCAGGAATCTAAGTTCAGTTCTCTACTCCAGCTTTCTATCCCAAGTAGAGCCAAAGAAATTTGAAGAAGCAATCCTAGACCCCCATTGGATTGAGGCAATGCAAGGAGAGCTGAACCAGTTCAAAAGATGCAAGGTCTGGGAGCTAGTTCCTAAACCAAAGGATCACAACATAATTGGAACTAAGTGGATCTTTATGATTAATTTGGATAAAAATGGAGTAATTATAAAGAACAAAGCTAGACTTGTTGCAAAAGGATATAGGCAGGAAGAAGGTATAGATTTTGATCAGACCTTTGCTCTAGTAGCAAGACTGGAAGCAATAAGGATGTTCCTTGCCTATGCAACATTTCAAGGATTCAAGGTATATCAAATGGATGTTAAGTCAGCTTTTATGAATGGAAATCTGAAGGAAGAAGTCTATGTAGAACAGCCATCAGGTTTTGTTGATTCTACTAAACCTAATTATGTTTATAGACTTAGGAAGGCTTTGTATGGGTTAAAACAAGCCCCTAGGGCTTGGTAACAAACCCTGTCTAGTTTCCTCATTGAGAATAAATTCACAAGGGGGAAAATAGACAAGACTCTATTCCTTAGGGAATCCAGAGGCAAGATTATCTTAGTCCAAATATATATAGATGACATAATATTTGGGTCTACAGAAAGTAGCCTTTGCAGAAAGTTTGCAAAACTAATGCAAGGACAATTTGAAATGAGTAGTATGGGGGAACTTAAGTTCTTCTTGGGTCTCCAAGTTAGACAGACTGAGGATGGTTTATCCATATGCCAGTCTAAGTTCACCCGAAAATTGATAAGGAAGTATGGTATGGAATCATCCACTACCATGAAAACTCCTATGGGGTCAACAATGTCTTTATGCAAAGATGATGCAGGGAAACCTGTAGATGAAACTTTGTATAGAGGGATAGTTGGCTCCCTACTATATTTGACTGCTAGTAGACCAGATATCATGTATGCTACATGTGTCTGTACAAGGTATCAAGCTTGCCCTAAAGAATCTCACTTGACAGCAGTCAAAAGAATTTTGAGATATCTTAAGGGCACTCCTTATCTAGGCCTTTGGTACCCTAAGAATGGAGATTTTGAACTGACATGTTATTCAGATGCAGATTTTACAGGCTGCAAGGAAGATAGAAAGAGTACAACAGGTACCTGTCAATTTCTAGGTGGAAGGCTGGTATCATGGAGTAGCAAGAAGCAAACCAGTGTGGCTATCTCCACAGTTGAGTCAGAGTATGTTGCAGCAGGAAGCTGCTATGCACAACTACTATGGATACAACACCAGCTAGAAGATTATGGTATTCAAGTAAGTAGAACACCTTTATTTTGTGATTCTACAAGTGCTATTTCTATTGCAAATAATCCTGTCTCCCATAGTAGGACTAAGCACATAGAAATAAAGTACCATTTTCTAAGAGAACATGTGGAAAAAGGAGATATTTCACTAGAGTATATTAATACAGATAATCAGCTAGCTGATATGTATACTAAGCCCTTAGATGAAACCAAATTCAATAAATTTAAAATTGAATTAGGGATGATAAACTTAGAATAGTTTACAAAAATTGGCTAAGTAAAATAGTGTCGACACACAGAGTTATCTGTGTCGACACATAAAAGTGGTGTCGACATTTCAGAGAAATGGTGTCGACACATCTAGAAAGTCTGTGTCGACACCTCAGAAAATTAGTGTCGACACATGCAGTGTAGGTGTCGACACATCCAAGGTGGTGTCGACACTTAAGATTTACACAACATTAGTCTAGTAGAGTCTCGACTAAGTGTCGAGCTAAGTGGTGTCGACACATATACAAGTGTCGACATATATATTCTGTTGACTATACTTGTGTCGACACATAGTTGTCGAGACGTTAGCAGTAAGTGTCGACACTTTTCAACAGTGTCGACACAATTTAAGTATTTTGACGCGTCTTTTCATCTTCGATTCTAGAAAGGTATAAATAGGTTTTCGCCATTGGTTGTCGACACGCTCACCAAAGTTTCGAGACCAAACTTGTGTGTCGACATCTCTCTTCTCTAAATTCAAAATTTCTTCAAACCCTAATGGCGCCCAAGCTAGAAGAGAACATTAATGAAGGATATGAACTCGTGCGACATGCCTTTGATGACGCGGAACCCGAAATCAAAGGTGTGGTAACCCTAATTACCGAGACTGGACTGGAATACCTTGTTTCAGAACCAATCAAGATCTGGAAGAAGGAGGTCCTAGAATTTTTGAGTGCAGCTTCACTTGACGATTCTGGACTCAAGATTAAGTCCAGAGTTCATGGAACCAAAGTTAAGATCACACAGAAAAGTCTGAGGAAGATACTTCAACTGTCAAGAACAAAAGAGGAAGAAGATGTATCTGCTTCTAAGACTAGAGAAGCATTGAGATGGTGTGTACTGGATTCAAACTTGAAAATTAGATCTGTTTTCAACAGGAAAGGAATGAACATCCAAGGAAAATTCTTGTCTGAAATAGTTGGCAATGTCATCCTGAGCAAGCCTGGAGGACATGACAGAATTTCAGCCCATATGTTCAATTTGATGATAAGGATTATCTTCAAACTTGATAATGATTGGTCTGCAGTTATGTTTGAAAAGATAAAAGAGAGTATGAAGAAGCCCAATCTGGGAAGAATTCTGAGTTTATACCTAGCTGGAAGTATTCCAGAGGTGATGAATCAAGCAGCTGGTTCTAAGATAAATCACATGAGGAGAATGGATGTCAGAATTTTCTCAAGATGGGATAGGGTGCTGATAAAAGAAATGCCAACTCCAGTAAAGGACACAACTCAAAAGAATAAGAAGAAGATAGCCATTGTGGCTCAAGAATCCTCCAGCAGCTCTGAAAAGCAAGTGGTATTTAGTTCTGATGATGAACAGGGTGGAAATGCTGGACAGTCTCCAGCTAGACAAGAAGATGCTCAGAGGCAGGGGGAGCTACCACCAGCTAGCCCAATTCACCTGGATCCACTCCAGGGGAGCCTCTACTTGTGAAAGGGCTACCCAAACCATACTAGAGGTAATCACTGAAATTAATCAATTAGATTTCACTATTGAGGATGAAGTTTTGACTGATTCATTACCTGATGTTCATTAGCAAACACAGATACAACCTCAACCCCAAGATGTTGTCATGGAGGACACATCTGTTGCTGATACGGTGGTTGATGAGATAAGAGATTCTCCAGCCCTTCCTCAACAGGAATTTACATTAGAAGAGCTATTCCCTGATCTTGTACAGACAGATCTTGAGAGAGAAATAGCTGTTGTTGAGGGGGAGAAGGCAAATATTTAGGGGGAGCATGTGGAGATTATAGAGGAAACTGCAACCAAGGAGACTGAGGAGCCAAGAGATGCTGAAGGGCTAACAAGGACTGAGAAGGATTCACATCCTAGTCCTAAGGAAAGAGTAGACATAGTCAGCACATCTGCTTCAGAGGATGAAGAGGCTGTTAGAGCCAAGAAGAGGAAGTTCCAGGTCTTCAAGAGAAGAAGCCAGAACTATAAGAAAGCCCTACAGACAATTGCTCCACAGCCTGCCACCACTACTGATTACACTTCATTGATGGTGGCTTTACAAATTAAGTTGGATGAGCAAAGACAAGCTCTAGAAAAATATGTGGATGAAGGGCATAAATCCCTACAATTTGATCTAGCACAAGACATCAAGTCAATCAGATTTGAAGTGAATCTCAACAAAAAGGAAATGACTGATTGTTTCCATAAGGGAGGAAATACAGTAGTCTATCTGGCCACACATCAAGAGAAAATAAAGACAAAACTTGATGACCTAGAAGTGAAGCAAGGCTATGTCCTGGAAAACCAGATAAGGATGAATGATAATCTCACTGCTTCACATAATGCCATAGTAACTGAAATGAAGAATATAGCTACTGGTCAGACTGCAGCAAGTGCTACTGCCAAGGCTGAATTTAACAAGCAATTACAGGAGAGTCTCACTGCTGTGAAAACTGCCATTGAAGATTCTCAAAAGGCAATTACTGACAAGCTCCAAAGGTTAAAATCTTTCTATAAAGATGGAGTTAACTATCTGAATGCACAGATAAGATTTCAGAAAGATGATCTGAGGGATCATATAGAGAGAGAAGTCATAAAGGGGGAGAGGGTATTAGTCAAGGCAGGCTCTGATCATGCCAAATGGATTTCAAATTCCATCAGAGCCACCCTTGGATATCCACCCTTATGTGATGATGACAATGTTGCAGAGTCTGGAATCAATCATGCATACCTTGGAGGAGAGCAAGCTGAAGTGGCTCAAGTGATATACCCTCCACCAGACTTTGACATGATACATCAAGAGATACAGTCTATGTATAGTCCTCCTGAGGGAAACCAGAATGTCATCATAGAGAAAGTTGTCCAGCCTGTGCCAGAGGCAATACTAAAAGAACAAGAGGCTTTGTTAAAAGAACAAGAGGCTCAATTATCTAAGAAAAGATTCAGAGAGCAAGCTGAATTAAGGCCTGATTTTGAACAATGGAGCCCCACTTCCAGGAATATCATCTTGACTGCATGGAAGGATGCTAAGGACAATGTCCTGGATAGAGGCAAGTGGTATTCTGACCTTGAGTGGAGGAAACATGAGAATATGCAAGAGGCCATGTACAATATAGAAGAAATGCTAAACTGGGAAAGCTACCTCCTAATGCACAGGAGCCTAGCAAGTATTTTCCCAAGCCTTATCACTATTTTGAAAGGCAGAAGATAAAGGCTGAAGAGTTGAAAAAGAAAGATCTCAAAGGAAAGAAGCCTGTTGCTGCCGATGATAATGAAGCTCCAGTTCGAGCAAAGATTCAATCTGGAAAGGGGATTGTAATCAAGGAACCAGAGCAGCCTTAGGATAGCCTTTTCTTAAGTTTACAAATTGTAATCATTTGTATTAAAATTCTATGTAAACTTTTGACTAATGAAAATGTTGGAATTTGTAAGAACATTGTGTCATGGTTCAAATCTATTACATTAATTGTTCTAAGATAATTGTTTATACATGTTCTGTTCATGCATGTTTAAGTATTTTCCCTGTCACATAATATGGTTGTACATCATACTGAGAATTTATTATGTATGGTGTATATCATTGACTAAGGGTTATGACTTCTCCAAATAGGGGGAGATTGTTGGGTACATTGGAATATATGTACCTGATTTGAAGAAGCCTCACCCTACTCAATGATATACATCAAAGGTGTATTTGATGTGCTTTGAGTTTATTTGTGCAGGTTAAGTAATTGCAAGGAAAGCAAAAAGTTTCTAAGTCCATGTGTCGACACCCAGAATAAAAGTGTCGACACTTGAGGAGGCTTGTGTCGACACCTAGAGAAGCAGTGTCGACACTTGGAGTAATTGTGTTGACACCAGGAATGCAGAGTCGACAGCAAAAGAAAAGTGTCGACACATACAGGATGTGTCGACACACAATGAAGAAATGTCTAAAGAATCAGTGTCGACACTTAGAAGCAGTGTCGACACTCAGAGAAACTTTGTCGACAGCAAATATGTCGACACTAGGAGGCTGTGTCGACACTCAGCAAACTTCAACAAAGTTCAAGTACATGTGTCGACACTAGGAGGCTGTGTCGACACTCAGCAAAACTTCAGCAAAGTTCAAGTACATGTGTCGACACTAGGAGGCTATGTCGTCACCCAGCAAACTTCAACAAGTTTAAGTACAAGTGTCGACACAAAGGAGATGTGTCGACACTCAGCAAAGTCTCAACACATGAAGAATGTGTCGACACAAAGAAGATGTGTCGACACTCAGCAAAAGTTTCAACACAGAAGGCATGTGTCGACACAAAGAAGATGTGTCGACACTTAACAAGTTTCAACACAAGAGGATGTGTCAACACAAAGGAGTTGTGTCGACACTTAACAGAAATCAACTAAGTATTGAAGAAGAAGGACTTGTGTCGACACACAGGATCAATGTCGACACATTCTGAAGAAGCAGTGTCGAGAAGCTATTTCAACAACACAAGGAGTTGTGTCGACACCATGAAGGCTAGTTTCGACACTTACTCTACTTGTGTCGACACTTGGTCTATTTGTGTCGACACTTAAAGACTATCTGTCTCGACACTTTCAGACAGTGATAGAGGTTTCAAGAAGTGATTGGATAACTTGACAGCTGTCATTTCAACCGGTCAACTGCCACTGTCAGAGCCGTTGGAAAGTTGTTAGAAATCGGATCAGCCGGTCACCATGAAGAAAGCTTATATAAAGGCTTATTCCTTCAACAGAAATCGATGAACATAGCAATCAATGAAGTGAGAAACAACAAACCAGAAGAAGACCTTCAAGTGAAGATCTAAGAAGTTGGAGATACAACCCTAATGTGTTCTAATTCAAGAAGCTTTGAAGAAAGCCAAGGGAGGTTGATCTCTGCAAAGTTCTTTCAAGAACTCATCAAGAAGCCAGTCAACTCAACTTTCTCAATCAGAGTTATGGTTATTAATCCTTGTACTTTTTATTTTCTGTAGGATCCTAAGGGATCTGAGTTGTAGGCCTATATTTATAAAGGCTGAGTGGTAGGGTTTTTATGCCTGAGTGTAAGAGATGCATTTCTCTGCGTGTAGGCCTTGTTGAAGGCTGAGTGTAGGCCTTGTTGAAGGCTGAGTGTAGGTCTTGGTGAAGACTGAGTGGTAGGGCTTTTGTGCCTGAGTTGTAGGAGTGAGATCACTCTGAGTTGTAGGAACCTATTTGGGGTTCTGAGTTATAAGGATCTGAGGAGTATTGGAGAAGTTAGGCCGAATCTAGTACACTACTAGATAGGCGAAGGGGGAAAGTGGATGTACCCAGACCTTGGAGAACCACTATAAAAGCTATGTGTACTCTGTGTGTGATTTATTCTATGACTGCTGTGTTATATGTGCTGAATTGCTGTAGAGGATTGCATAAACAGATCAAATAATTCAGTGTTTCTGCCTTAAAAGTTAAAAAGATTAAGTGCACTTATTCATCCCCCCTCTAGGTGTTTAGGCACTGTTTCTTTCAGATGCATGAAATCACCTTGGGTGACATTAAGTCCCAAACTAATGCTTTGGAAACCAAAATTGATTCTACTGGCATATCTATTAATACCAAACTTACAAGTCATTCTGAATCTCTCCTTAAGAATATCATAGATTCTTACAAAACTTTGGACAATAATTTGCTAAAAGTGAAGAATACTATGACTTCAGGTATCAATTATGTTGATGGCCACGTAAGATTTCATAAGAATGATCTAAGAGATCATGTTGAGAGAGAAGTCATAAAGGGGGAGAGAGTAATGATTAAGGCAGGTACTGAACAAGCTACTTGGATAGCAAATAATATCAGAGATACTTTAGGCTTTCCTCCCCTATGGTATGAGGGTGATCAAACTGCTAAGTCTGTTGTCAACCACCTCTACTTGAAGTACCTCATACTGATTTCTTTCATCCTGCAGCCCCAGCAAATTTTGAGTCTGTTCAAGCAGTTGTTCACCATATATATAGTCCTCCTCAAGGCATAGAAAAGAAAGTAGTATTTGAGAAAGTGGGCAGGCCTTCTACTGCTCCAGAGACTGAGGCTCAGTTATAAAAGAAAAGGTTTAGAGAACAAACTGAGACTAAACCTAATTTTGAGTAATGGAGTCCAACCTCCAGATCTATCATTCTTACTGCATGGAAAGTTGTGAATGCTAATATTACTGACAGAGGAAAATGGTATTCTGAACAGGAATGGGCCAAATACTTGAAGCAACAAGATGTGATTCAAAAATTCAGGCAATATATGAAGAGAGGAAAGCTTCATGCTAAATCCATAGAGCCCAACAAGTATTTCCCAAAGGCATATCATTATTTTGTGAGGCAAAGGCTGAAGGAAGAAGCAATAGCAAAAGCCAAAGCTAAGGAAGCCAAAGAAAAGGCAGTTGCTGAGGACAAGGAGCCTGAGATGAAAGCCAAGATACAATCAGGCAAAGGCATAATTATTAAGGAACTTGAGTTGCCTTAGGATTTTCTTAGTTTTATATTTTTGATTAACATTTTGATCTGTAACTTTTCTTAAAATAAACTTGTATCAGTAAATTATATGATAAACATTTAATGGAAATCATGGCTTACTCTACATTTCATGTGTTGATTAATTAGGACTGAAATTGTTTGTCTTATTTTCTACTCAGCGTTATTATTAAGTTTGTATGTTTATCTGTGATAATTCACTTACTGAACTGCACTGTATGTTTATATATCTTTATCTTTATTTCGTGGTATCTTGTTGTATATCATTGAATTAGGGTTATGACTTCTCCAAATAAGGGGAGATTATTGAGTACATTTGTCTCAATGTACTTGATTTGAAGAAGTCTTCTCAGCTCAATGATATACATATTATTGTATTTGATGGATGTTAAGTTTGTATGTACAGGTGAATAAAGCTAAGTACAAAGTGTCGAGACACTCAAGACTAGTGTCGACACACTTAAGGTAGAAGTGCTGAGTCAAGGTGAAAGTTATGTTGACACTCAGGACTAGTGTCGACACAAACTAAAAAAGTTGTGTCGAGATAAGGAAAAGTTGTGTCGATACTAAGGACAACTGTGTCAACACACTGTGTCGAGACTAAAGACAATTGTGTCGACACTCAGGAATAATGTCGACACACTCTATTCAAGCTGTGTCGAGACTAAAGACAACTGTGTTGAAACTCAGGACTAGCGTCGACACACACTATTCCAGATGTGTCGAGACTAAAGACAACTGTGTTGACAATCAGGGCTAGTGTCGACACACTCTATTCAAGCTGTGTCGAGACTAAAGACAACTATGTCGACACTCAGGACTAGTGTCGACACACTCTATTCAAGCTGTGTTAAGATGAAAGACAACTATGTCGACACTCGGGACTAGTGTCGACACACTATAATCAAGCTGTAACGAGACTGAAGCAGCTATGTCGACGCACAGGACTTGTATCGACACATTCCACAGAAGTTGTGTCGAGATAAGTTGAAGAGCTTTGTCGACACATTCAGAAGTGTGTCGACACCACTACAAGAGCTGTGTCGACACCCAGGACTTGTGTCAACACATTTAACAGCCAAGTCTCAACATTTCAGCAAAATTATTTCCTAAGTAAAGATATCAAGATGGAGGTACTAACGGCTATCAGAATTGTCAGTTATTAACCGAATCAGCCAGTTACTCCTGTCAGAGCCTATTTAAAGGGATGCAGTCTTTAGAAGAAAAATAGAAGGAGATAGAGAAAATATAAACTATACAGAGGAGAAGCAGCAAAATTTTAAGAAGAAAGAAGTTTGGCTTCAGCTACAATTTAAAAGGTGGAGAGAAGTCTGATCAAGAATCATCTTCAACATCTCTCCAGCCTAGATCAACCATAATTTCTACTTCAAGAAGCTTTGAAAAGCTAAGAAGGGTTTGATCAAATCTACCTTGTCAGAATCAAAGGAAACACAATCATCAAGATCAGATCAAGAATCAGTTACTCAAATCTCATACTAGGTGACATTTTCTAATTTTATTTTTTATTATATTCAATTTGTAAGATCAATCTGTTGATCTGAGTGGAGGAGATTTATTCTCTTGTTTTGTAAGTCTGTGTTATAAAGGCTGAGGTAGAGCTGGGATTGCCTGAGGTAGGAGAAGTTGTTAATTCTCTGAGGTGTAGGGCAGGTGTTGTCTGAGAAGTATGAGTGAGGATTCATTCTGAGGTAGAGTTTTTGGAATGAACTTGAGGCGTAGGATCTTAGTGAGCTGAGTGGTAAGACTTGTGAAGTCTGAGTTGTAGGAGCCAGGTGGGCTCTGAGCTGTAAGATCTATAGATTTGAGTAAAGGAAAGAGGAGGAGTTTGGCTGAATCTATTTCATTACTAGATAGGCGAAAAAGGAAAGTTGATGTACCCACAAATTGGAGAACCACTATAAATCAGTGTGCATTGTGTTGTGTGTGCTGTTTTGCTGTGCTGTGTTAATTTTGTTAATTGTTGTTTGGTTTCTGTTGATTATCTGATTTGAATTAATCACTTTAAGTATAGTAGTACTGAGAATAAAAGAAAAGAGAAGCCATATTTAAATTGGACCTATTCACCCCCCTCTAGGTCATTTTCAATCCTAAAATAAGCATTTACACACGGTTCGAAGGTCCGCCCTTCACCATTATAGTAGGTCTTGGAATCGGAAAGGCCTGCTCCCCTCGCGGTCTCATGGTTTGAAGGTCCTCCCTTCACCAAAACATTGGGGCATGTCCCTTCGACCTCTTACTACCACGGTTCAAAGGTACTTCCTTCACCTTGTAGTAGGTCGTTCAATCGCTAGTGCATGCCCCCCTTACAGTTGCCAAGTTCGAAGGTCCATACTTCTCCAAAACTTTAGGGCATGTCCCCTACGAACTGTCACTATGATGGTTCAAAGGTCCATCCTTCACCCTTGTAGTGTCGTGCAATCACCAAGGCCTTCCTTCCTCGCGGTCATCAGGTTCGAAGGTCCTCCCTTCACTAAAACTTTGGGATCCGTCCTGTTGATCTACTGCTATGGTTCAAAGGTCTGTCCTTCACCCTTATAATAGATCACTAAAAGAATTTATCTTCTACCTAAATTACCTAGAGGGGGGTGAATAGGTGATGTTTGTGTCTTTTTGCAGAATAAAAATTTCTTAAAAATCAAGCACACAAACACAGAGATTTAAAGTGGTTCCCCGAGTTTGGTACTTCCACTTTCCCACCTCGCATATCTCCCATGAAGTGGCAGATTCGGCTACTTCACCTTTCTCATATTACAATGAATCTTACACCTCGTAGTCGCAACTCCTACAACTCAGGACGATGCTCCTACGACTCGGAGAACAACCTCTCCTACAACTGGATCCACAACCGGATCTACACACTCGATCGACAAATGGATATACTCACTCGATCCACAAACGGATCTACAAACTCGGAGAAATAATCTCCTACATTTAGTAAAAGAATATTATACAATACAAACGATTACAAATCTTCTCCCCAACGTTCTTCGAATAAAATAGATCTTGAATCTTGGAGAACACGGAGAAATGAAATATTGAAGACCTTGAATCGTGAACCTTGGATCTTCAAATGACTAGATCTGTAGGAGTATAGATCTTTAGAGAGAGAGAGAGAGCAATCCAGTCTTGAAAGTCGAAGAAGATGAATCCGTGCACAATAAGTAATCGGCTGCCGATCGGAGCTCGCGAAACGTAAGGAGTCAGCCGACGTATTCTCATTTTGGAAAGTTCTTGTCTATTCAAAATGTTAGCAATGACACGATTAGTATGAAAGAAAAATGTCCCTAGGTATTTATAGAGATTTTCTTACCAACGGTATAAAGAAAGTTTCCAAAAACAAAACCGAAAAATATTGTGCATAGCCGACCGAACCCGAGACTGGTTTTTGAAAAATTATCGGAAAAATGACCTAAGTCAAATTCTTCGAGTATCGTTGAGTATCTTAATAATACTCGTCGAATACATCTTGATATACAACAAAAAGGACTTAGCCAAACCATCTCAGGCTGACTGGTCACTCAACGCCATGACGAAGAGTCATACTCGACGAATTTATCGAGTATCACCTGACATACTCGACGAATTCGTCATGTATAGGTTAACTGACTCAATGCACTCAACGTCGTTACACTCGACACCTTGAGTTCACTCGATGCCATAAGTTCACTCGACGTCATAGGCAGCATTCGACGAATATTGTCGAATTAACTCAACGCTTTGATATTTCACGAATTATACTTGGAAAAATCTAGAGAACTAGCGTCGACTGGATTCGATGAATTCGGCATGTATCACTTAGCATATTCGACGAATTCGGCGAGTATCGTTAGATACATTCGACAAATTCGACAAGTATGCACGACGATACTCGACAAATTTTACTTGATAGATTTTTCACTTTTTTGGCAAAATTATCCTAAGCATAAGAGATGAATTTGACGGGTATAGGTAGGTATACACGACAAATTCGACGAGTCTCAAGCTGATACTCGACGAATTCGACGAGTATTCCAAACCATACTCGACGAATTATACTTAGGAGAATTTCTCTCTTTCTAATTCTAAGTCTTGACTATTCATGAGCCTACTCCTGTACTTGGGATAGAAGTGCACTCCAATAGAGAGATTACACGCGAGTCAACACTTTGGCCTACACAATGAGGAATTACATTGTATAGTCCTGTATTTACTAATTCATTGTAACCTGACATTGGTGTGTACTTAGCAATAAAAACCTGCAAGTACATAACTAAATCAACATATCAAATTCAGTCACAATACATCTTAGCTTGACTGGATCCTTCTTCAAATCAGGGTTATTGTGGATACAATACCTAACAATCTCCCCATATTTGAAGAAGTCAGAATCCAACAAGTTAAGGTGAATTGCACATGATAAATAATAAAATATGAAATCCTGAAAAGATAGATAATATAAACAAAACACGCATTCCAAGACAATTATGAAAATTATATATATATAATTATTCACAGTTTTTAATAGGGGCAACCCACAACTCAACACAAAATATAACTATTGTTGTATGGAGACCAGACGGTCTGGCGGTCTGATTCTGGCGGTTTAGAGACCGAGCAGTCTGTCGATTTTTCTCCTATATTTTGGTGGCCAGATTGTTTGTTGTTGGTATCTGGGCGGTCTAACGGTTTGTCTCAGGCGGCTTAGAGACCGGGCGGTGTGGCGGTCTCCTATGGCGACTTGTTCTCTCTTTCTGGTGGTGGTCGGGCAGTTAGCTTATTCGTCTAACCGCGTGGCCAGTTCGGCTTCTTTTTATGTTAAACCGCTTACACTTGTAATTATTTAGTCCCACATTGCTTAATTGTAATCTCTCTCTCTTTTCCCCCATTCTATAAAAGAGAGCATATACCTTTGTAATAGATACCTTTTTGGATAATAAAAATTTTGTTACTCCAATTTTTTAGTATCTTGTTTTCTGTTCGCACATGGTATCAGAGGACTCGATCTTTTTCTCCTGATTCTGTGAGCCTCCTCTGTCCGCGCGGCTTGCTGCTTCTTCTCGCGACCTAACTTTTCGACTTGTTTCTTTCGCCTGTTTGCACCCTATTCACGCGATTTCTGTCTCACCTTGGTTGTTGCCCTTTGTGTGTGTGGCCTATCTCTTTCTTTTTTTCCGCGACCTGTTTTCGTGGTTGCTCTGCCTGTTCTCTCCCCGCGATCTCCTTTTATTCGCACGACCTGCTTGCCTTTCTCGTGAACTCCTCCCAGTTCGTGTGGTCTTCTCTTTCTTCTATTCGTGCGGCATCCTCTCTAGTCGAGGGACTTCTTTCCCTCTGCTTTGCTCTGCTTCTTGGTCGTGGCCTTCCTTGTCGCTGGTGTGTTGTCACTGTGACCGCTGCAGACTTTTTCTTTGTCCGCTGCGGCCTTCCTAGCCGCACGTCCTACTTGCTGTTCGTCTGGCTTGGTGTTTCTGCCCTTCTCACCGCGACCTTGTCCATGTTGTCGCGACCTTCTTTCTCACTATTTCCTGTTGTTCTCGCGCGGTCTCCTGTTTGATCGTGCGGTCTCTCTTCTATCGCCTCCACCTCCTCCTCCACGCAGTCCGCCTCGGTGGTCACATCTTCCGGTAGTGCCCATATTATTACTCATGGAAGATGGCTGATCGACTCTGGTGCTACCAATCATATGACAGGCAATCCTCAGTGTTTTTCTATTCTAGAAACACATGAACGGTTGCCCCCGGTCTTTGTTACGGACGGCTCTCCCTCACCGGTCAATGGGACGGGAGTGGTTCAAGTCACTCTGTCTGCAGATACCCTCTATGTGCCCAAGTTCCCTTACAATTTTTTATCGGTTACTTCTTTATGCAAGCAACTACGGTGTTCCGTCATATTCACTCCTTTTTGTTTTTTTTCAGGATCCGGACTCCCAATGGACGATTGATACTAGGACTGAGAGCGGCAGCCTCTACTTCCTCGATAACGTTTTTGCTCTATCCTCCTTCTCCTCCTCATCCTCTACAGATCTTCTCCAATGGCATCTTTGCCTTGGTCATGCTCCTCCCCATCTTCTTCGAAATCTTCTGCCCCACCTCCCTCCGCATCATCCTCCTCTCAACTATGACGCATGTCAACTTGGCAAGCATCACCGCTCCTCCTTCCCACCAATGCAAAGCCGTGTCTCTTCCCGTCTTTCGCCCTCGTTCATTCTGACGTATGGGGTCATGCTCCTACCCTCACCATCGGTGGGGGTAGTTCATATTTTGTCACATTTATTGATGATTTTTCTAGGTGTACGTGGGTGTATCTTCTAAAGGATCGCTCTGAACTGTTCTTTGTATGGACATCGTTTTATTATATGATTAAGACTCAGTTTGATACATCTATTAAAAATCTTTCATTCTGAAAATGCTAAGGAATATCTTAGCCATGATTTCTCTTCTTTCTGTATACAACATTGTGTTATTCATCAAACTAGCTGTGTCTACACCTCACAGCAAAATGGGGTGGCGGAATGCAAAAATCGTCACCTCCTTGATGTCGCTCGCACTCTGATGACACAGATGCACGTTCCTCGCTCCTATTGGGGGTTATGCTATCCTCCTCTCCTGCTATCTCATCAATCGCATTCCCTCCACAGTTCTCCACGGTGAAACCCCATTCTCCATTCTTTATCCGAACAAGAATTCATTTCCTCTTACTCTGCGCATCTTTGGGTGCACAGCCTTTGTGCACTCTCCCACTGCCACCCGTGACAAACTCTCACCGCAGGACACTAAATCTGTCTTTCTGGGGTACTCTACCAATCAGAAAGGTTATTGTTGCTTTGACCACATTACCCACAAGCAGTTCATCTCTGCAGATGTCATCTTCTTTGAAAATGTCACTTACTTCTCTCCTGACTCTTCCTCTACTCCTGATGATCCTACTTCTCATACCAACCCATCTGTCCCCTCTACACCTACTGACATTCCTCCACATCCAGCATCTTCACCCTCTCCTCCACCGTGTCCACCTCCCGCGATATCTCCCTCCTCTCCGCAGCTGTCTCTCTACTCCCGGGCCAGCTCTCTCCACCACGGATGCTCCGGATACTGAGGAACCCGCTGACCTGGATCTCCCCATTGCTCTTCGCAAAGGGGTTCGGGCATATACCCAACACCCGCTTGCTGTTGTTGTTTCTTATGATTGTCTCCCTTCTCGCAGAGCTTTTGCACTGGTTATCTCGGCCACTGCCACCCCCATGTTCCTACCAGGAGGCCCTTACTGTTTTTCATTGGAAGGTTGTCATGGATGAGGAGATTTCTACTCTCACTGAACGGGGTACATGGACCCTTTGTCCTCCTCCCTTCGGCACATATGTCGTTGGCTGTCGTTGGGTCTATGTGGTGAAGTTCCGCCCTGACGGCAGTGTGGATCGTTACAAGGCCTGTCTTGTTGCCAAAGGATTTACACAGACATAAAGAGTTGACTATTTTGACACCTTCTCTCCAGTTGCTCGTCTCAGTACTATCAGGGTCCTGTTCTCTATGGCTGTCAACATGGATTGTCACATTTCTCAACTGGATGTTAAGAATACCTTTCTATATGGAGATCTTCAGGAGGACGTCTATATGGAGCAACCTCCAGGGTATTTTGCTCAGGGGTAGACACAGGTATGCTAGTTACGGAAGGCTATCTATGGCCTAAAGCAAAACCCTCGGGCGTGGTTTGACAAGTTCAGCAGGATTGTGGTGGCCGTGGGTTTTACTAGAAGTTCTGCCGATCACTCTTTATTTATTCGCAAAACCTCCTTAGGTCTGGTAGTTCTTGCTGTATATGTGGATGATATTCTTCTCACTGGAGATGACCTGACTGGGATAACCTTGACAAAGAAGCATCTTCGCCAACACCTGATCACAAAGGATATGGGCTCTCCTAAATACTTTCTGGAGATAGAAATCTCTCGGAAGACCAATTCCATTGTCCTCTCCCAACGTCAGTATGCTCTTAATTTGCTAAAACAGGCAGGGTTGACTTGGGATAAACCTGCCCAATGCCCCATGGCGACTGAAGAAGATAAAACATGGACAGATGACTCTCCTCTTCTTTCAGATGTTACGAGGTACAGAAGTCTGGTTGGCAAACTTATATATCTCACAGTGACCAGACCCGACATCGCCTATGTTGTAGGCAAGGTTAGTTAATTCATGTAAGCTCCTAGGGAGTGTCATTTACAGTCTGCCCTGAGGATATTTGAGTATGTTAAATCAGCACATGGGAAAGGACTACTCTTTCAGAAGAATGGTCATTTGAAGATTGAAGCGTACTCACATTCAAGTTATGCTGATGATAAAGGAGACCGCAAGTCAACGTCGGGCTTTTGCACCTTTGTGGGGGGAATCTTGTGAGCTGGAAGAGCAAGAAACAGTCTGTCATATCCAGGTCCAGTGCAGAAGCAGAATATCGAAGTATGACGACGACCACATGTGAATTGAAGTGGTTACGGGATCTCATGCTTGACTTAGGAGAGGTCTACAACCATCCTCTACCAATATTTTGTGACAACAAGGCCGCTATATACATCTCCAAAAATCCGGTCTTCCATGAGAGAACAAAGCACATTGAAGTCGACTGCCACTTAATTCGGGAAGAGATTTTGAAGAAACAAATTTGTACTCCATTTGTCACCTCCGATAAAGAGCTGGCAGATATTTTCACCAAGCTGGTGTCTGCCTCATTTCCTCATATTTGCGACAAGCTGTGCATGATCAATATATATGATCCAGCTTGAGGGGGAGTGTTGTTGTATGGAGACATGGCGGTCTGGCAGTCTGATTCTGGCGGTTTAGAGACCGAGCGGTCTGTCGGTTTCTCTCCTGCGGTTTGGTGGCCAGATTGTTTGTTGTTGGTATCCAGGCGGTCTGACAGTTTGTATCAGGAGGCTTAGAGACCGGGCGGTCTAGCGGTCTCCTATGGCGGCTTGTTCTCTCTTTCTGGTGGTGGCTGGGCGGCTAGCCTATTCGTCTAACCGTGTGGCCTGTTCAGCTTCTTTTTATGTTAAACTGCTTACACCTATAATTATTTAGTCTCACATTGCTTAATTGTGTAACACCTCCATCCGTTACAGGAAATATAATAGAAGGTTCGGTCGGGGCCCACACCATATGCCACAAACAGGCACCGAAGTTGCAGGTTAATATCAAAAACCATTCGCATCCTAACTTAGAGCATTCTAGCGGAAGCTTTTATGTTGTTTGAACTCAACTCATCTGAATGTCCACAATATATAAACCAAGATTTATATATATAACATCACGAAGGAATGTTCTCCAAATACACAGCAAGTCTGGCCTTATGACCTTACAGTTAAGCTTTATAACTAAGAATTTCATACATCGGCACGCAGGTCGGCCACACATGAAAATAACGTCATATGAACTTCTTTGGCCTTCGAGGGCTAGCATAACATCAGCAACAACAAAAACAACAACAAGGGCTTCAGCCCCCTATTTTCTCCTCGACTCTCCTGCACCTGCACTGGACAATCCACCGCAATGGTGGCAAACATGGCAACGGTCAGCGTTCAGCTGACCAATTTATAACGACCCTACCCTTACTCGGGGTAGTGGTATTCCTTCACTACATTCATACCATTTTACAAGCAGATATATCACACAATGTGCACTCATGCACAATCAATATATCACAAACGTCGACCACACAACCCGACGCTCCGTACACTCATGGCACATTCTTGGTGTACAGGAAATACCAGGGTCACACCATCGTTCAAAGGTCCGAAACCTAACGGCAAACTTGAGCATTTCGCTCCACGGCCTTCAACCGGAGACTTTAGTCTTAATGGCGCGCAGGCCTAAGACTCTCATTATGTGATTCTACTGAATGCCAATAGCCCAGGCACTCATGGCAGACAACCATAATGCGGAGACGGTTCAACCTTTTCTCGTTGCTCAAATCGTCAGTTCAATGACTAGACTGACGCGGGTTGGCATCCCCTTATCTATTCGGCACGAAGCCTTTTTAAGAGCTCACAAATAGCCACACTGTCCCCTAAGGACTGGCTTCACAATCGCAGGTTAGCTAGGAGTAATCTCCAGCGACACTCACTATCGCTTGAGGTTAGCGATAAAACTCACTTTTCATCAGCAGCCATAACCTTATCTAGATCAACCATCCAACAGTCCCTGCAGCCACCTGCAGTGCCAGAAACACTGGTCTTTCATAGCATACAACACAAGCACTTTGAGAGTATTTTCCTAGAATTTCACTCCAGTACTTTCTGTTACTATCCTTCGCAGGCACAACCCACCGAAACCATAAACATACTCATTTATACGCGGAGTCTTCTACGGTGCGCAAAATAAAACATCATCAATCTAGACCAACCTGTCCAGATGGGCTTCACACAGTATGTCTACTCCGTACCACATATTTATGGATCTACATTCAAGACATCTTGGGGATATCCAGAATCAACCCAAGGGGAATCCCTCAATAATCCACCTTTTGGTGGGGAAACCCATGCATATGCCGAATTAAGGACTTCTCATGTCCAAGGAAGAAAGATAGTTACCCTTGACTATCGCTTTGGAACCATGGAAAACTAGCCAGATGAAAATCACCGCAACGGCCTTGCCTCCACGGATCTGGACTCGGCACGCGATTCGGGGCTCTGAAGCTCCACCGGTAGCCGGATTCCTCCTCCTCCCTTGCTCTCCCCACTCTCTACCTCTTTAGAAAGAGAGAAAAAGGCCTTTGATAATGAGAGAGTTTATCCTCAACTCATGGTCGTATAACAGCAGGGAGATCTCAGGACCGTTGGATCCTACTTGAAAGGAATGAACGACCACGAAAAGCCCTCAAAAATACTTTCCTGGGCCGAACACGGAGTGTGACACGCCCGTGTCACAAGCCGTGTGCCTTAAGAGGCAAAGAAACCGACTTGACCCGACCAGGACATGGCCTTATGACACGCCCGTGTCACAGGCCGTGTGCTAGACACGGCTTCGAACACGCCCGTGTCCAACCCGTGTTCATCAGTCCTCACCGACTTGACCAAGCACAGAGAAGGACACGGCCCTTGACACGCCCGTGTCACAGGTCGTGTGCCCAACTTAAGGATCGTCGAGTGCATTTCGTCGAGCTCACAGGAACACGTCGAGCGCATATCAGGACACGGCCCTGGACATGCTCGTGTCACAGTCCGTATACCCAACTCGAGGATCGTCGAGTACATTTCGTCGAGCTCACTCGAGACCGCCCTGCCAACACTCGAGTCCAGGACACAGCCATAGACACGCCCGTGTCCCCGGCCGTGTAACTCACAGAGAGCAGGGCACGATATTGGACACGCCCGTGTCCCAGGCCGTGTTGCCCATCCTACTCAGCCCATTTATCATCGAGATTTGGGGCGTTACAATCCTCCCCTCACTACAAGAAATTTCGTCCTGAAATTTGCATACAGTACTCAGGAAACTTTTCAACAAAAATGTGTTACAACATTTTATGTTCTGTACAACACAAACTGTTATACAAGTTTAAACAAATAGATCAGGAAATTCAGCATGCATGGTCTGCTCTCGCTCTCATGTTAGCTCCTCACGGTTGCAGTTGTCTCATCGGACCTTGACCATCCTGATTGTCTTGTTCTGCAACTGCTTATCGGCTTTATCCTCGATCTGAATGGTCCTAACCTTCGTCGTTAGCCCAAATTAGATCGGTACACGATCATTCGCAATCACTTGAACTAGAACTTTTACGGCTTTTTGAAGCACTGAGATGTGGAACACATCATTCAATCCACTCAATTCATCCGAAAGAGCTACCCGATAGGCAACTTCGCCAACTCTTTCCACCACTTCAAATGGACCAAGATATCGCGGACTTAAAATTTTCAAGTGCTGAATCCTGGACACGCCTTTGAATGGTTTGATTTTCAAATATACCCAATCGCCAATCGCAAACTCAACATTTTGGTGCTTGGCGTTGTAATATTTGGCTTGTCTATCTTGGACTATCAGTAGTCTCTCCCGAATAGAGCGTATCATCGAATTAGCTTCTTCGACTTCCTTACGCTTATATAGTTTAGATTCGCCTGCTTCCGCCCAAGCTAATGGTGTACAACATTTTCGACCATACAAAGCTTCAAACGGTGTCATACTTATGCTCGATTGGTAGCTATTATTGTAGGCAAACTCTACCATATAGAGATGATCTTCCCACCTCTTACCAAAATCCAAGGCGCACATTCAGAGCATGTCCTCCATCGTTCTATTGGTACTCTCAGTCTGGCCATCAGTTTGGGGATGAAAGGTCGTACTGAACATTAACTTTGTTCCCAACAATTGATGGGTTAGCCTCCAATCATTTGATGTGAATCGCCCGTCACGGTCACTTACGATGCTACGGGGAACATCATGCAATCGTACGATTTGCTTAACATAGAGTTTCGCCAAGACTTCCACTGAATCGTCCCTCTTGTTCGGAAGGAAGTGAGCCACTTTAGTCAACCGGTCTATGATCACCCAAATCGAATCATTACCGCATTGAGACCTCGGCAAAACATGCATGAAATCCATTGAAATATCATCAAACTTCCACTCCGAAATAGGTAGTGACTTCAGGAAACCACCAGGCTTCTGGCATTCAGCTTTCACTAACGCACAAGTATGACATGTAGCCATATAATGTCTTATGTCTTTCTTTAACCCTGGCTACCAAAACAACTTTTTCATGTCTTTGTACATCTTTGTGCTCCCTGGATGGATTGAGTATTTCATAAAGTGAGCCTCATACATCAATTCTTCTCTTAGCTTACCCATAGTTGGAATGCACAAACGACCCTCTTTCCGCAAAAGGCCGTCATCTCATGAGAATTGGTCATTTGACCCATCGACTGCATAGTGTTGCAGTCTTTTGTCAAGTTTTGTTGCTCGCCGAATTCTGTCCGCAAGATCATACTGCACCTCCGTCCAGTTCAAGCATGCATTTGCTATGGAATTCTTGTCAACACAAGAAATCTCTAACGCTTCCAACTCCTGGATCAGATGCTTATCATTCATCTGCAACCAATTTCCCTTGATGGAGTCCTACGACTCAAGGAATCTGCGACCACGTTTCCTTTCCCGGGAGTGTAGTGAATATCAAATGTGTAGTCCCCGAGGAACTCCATCCACCTTCGTTGTCGCATATTGAGATCCTTCTGACTCAATAGGTACTTTAGACTCTTATGGTTCGTAAAGATATCCACTTTTATGCCATATAGATAGTGACGCCACAATTTAAGTCCAAAAATCACCGCTGCCAACTCCAAATCGTGGACAGGATAGTTTCGCTCATGCACTTTCAACTGGCGAGAGCCATAAGCGATCACCTTTCCAAACTGAAGAAGCATGCAACCTAAGCCGCTCCCTGAAGCATCACTATAAATCTCATAACCGTCTGTACCACATGGCGATGTCACAACGGACGCTGTGGTTAAACGACTATTTAGCTCTTCAAAAGCTCGCGCACACTCCGGCGTCAAAACAAACTTCTGATCCTTCCTCATTAATGTGGTAAGAGGCAAAGCGATCTGTGAGAACTTTTCTACAAAACGTATATAGTAGCCTGCCAATCCAAGGAAACTCCTGACTTTGGCCACAGAAGACAACACTGGCCACTCCTAGATGGCTCTTATCTTTAACGGATCCACCGCAATGCCCTCTCCACTCACCACATGACCAAGAAAAGCCACTGACGATAGCCAAAACTCACACTTTGCGAATTTGGCGTAGAGCTTATTTCTCCGTAGGGCATGTAACACCAACCGTAAATGGTTCGTATGATCTTCTTCCGATTGAGAATACACCAAGATATCATCAATGAAGACAATCACAAACAGGTCTAAGTACTCTCGGAACGTTCGGTGCATTAGATCCATAAACACTGATGGCGCATTACATAATCCAAACGACATTACAGTGAACTCGTAATGATAGTAGCGTGTTCCAAACGATGTCTTGGGAATGTTACCTTGCCGAATTCTCAACTGGTAGTAGCCAGATTTCAAATCCATCTTTGAGTATACTGTCAATCCCGCCAGTTGATCAAACAAGTCATCTATCCATAGAATCAGATATTTATTTTTCTCCATCAACTTGTTCAATTCACGATAATCGATACACAATCGCAGGCTACTGTCATTTTTCATAAAAAGAACAGGTGCGCTCCAAGGCGACATACATGGGTGTATGTATCCATGTTCCAACAATTCTTGCAGTTGAACTTTTTGTTCGGCCATTTCCTTTGGCGCTACTCAATATGGCGAGCGGGTCACAGGTTTTGCACTGGCACCAGCTCAATCAAGAAATCAATCTCCCGCTATGGTTGTAATCTTGGAAGCTCCTTCGGAAACACATCAACAAACTCCGAAACAATCGGAACTTCACTCACACTGGCCTTTGGACCAACATCCTCAACAAGCGTGAAGCACAACTCCGCGCCTTTCCTAACTGCCTTAACCACTTGAAGAGCAGACATCAATGTCATGCTCGACCCTCGCATAACAGCCAACTTCATTTCTCGTTCGGTATTCTGCCCCAGTGTGACTTCCTTTGATTTGCAATCTATATAGGCATGCTGCTCCGAGAGACAGTCCATACCAAAGATCACATCAAACTCCGATATCGGCAGCACCGACACTTCCAACCCGAAATCCCGACTTCTTATTCGCACCTCCACAAAACAAGACCTATCCGCATGCATTACACATCCATTTGGTAATAACACATTCACACTATCTGCCACCATACGAATCGGTACACCGATCCGTGACACGAAGTCCACAGATAGAAATGAATGAGCAGCACCAGTATCAAACAGTGCTCTCGCCGGACAGTCTCGAATCAGGACAAAGACTAATAAAACACATCATACACAAGCTACAAACAAGGTATGAAATAGCAAAAGTAGCAATCAAATATGTTACCGCGTACCTGTGACAACGTCACTTTGCTTTATGGCCTCCTGCTGGCCAAGATTTTACACTCGGGGTTGCGCCTGGGATGTAGTGGACTCCACCACTGTCTTTCCCTTTTCAGCATATAACGCTTATGTCTTCCTTTCAACCTTTGGTCGACCAACCCGACAGTTACGAGCTATATGCCCCACTCTACCACATGTATAGCAGGTCTGAGACTCCTGCCTCGAAGTTGCTCCCGATGCAACACGCGAGGGAGCCTGTGTAGAAGACTTGAATCTCTTACCTCATTTCCTTCGGTAATTTGATTTCCCTGGGTGCGGCACTTTGAACTCAGACTTTGTGACCGCTAAGTCCCTTTTTCCTTGCACCCGCTTCATATCCTTCTCCAACGTACACGTCGTATCCGCCAACACCTGAAACCCTTGGTTCACCAAACTTGATAGCAGGAATCCAGCAACCCTTCGTAGAACCGATTGTTTTTCCGTTGTTCATCAGCGAAGATAGACCCCGCATAGCGTTACAATCATGTAAACGCATGCAAGTAGGTATCAACACTACTATCTTCCTGAGTTAGACACTGGAACACATTTTTCATAGCAATGTGTTGTGCCGCTAGCAAGTGTTTTGCCAAGAACAGTGGTGAAAACTCCTCAATCCTGACTTCTATTAGTTGCCTGCCCGCTAAGTGGTGTAACTCAATCTCGTCCCACCATAGCCGAGCATCTCCTTCCAACAAGAAGGTGGCCAGGGTGATATTCTAATTTTCCTCCACCCTTATCGTCGTCAATATTCGCTTGACGTGCGACAACCAATCTTTCGCCTGCGTTTGGGATTCCACACCCGTAAACGTAGGAGGGTTGAAGCTCATAAACTGCTTCAACTGTCGTTCAGCTGTGAACGATAATAGTTGCCAACCTAAATCACCTAAAGGGGGTGAATAGGTGAGTTGTGTGTCTTTTTGCGGAATAAAAAAAATCTCAACCAAAGCACAGATCTATCTAACAAACAAGCAAACACAGACGCGGCAAGATTTATAGTGGTTCCCCAACCTTGGGTACATCCACTTTTCCTCACCGATCTAGCAATATACTAGACTCTGCTACTCCACTATCTCGGATTGGAAAACAATCCTACCCTCGGAACAAGGTTCCTACAAACTCGATACACAAATGGATCTATACTCGGAAGACAAAACTTCCTATAATCTCGGAGTTGAACACTCCTACACTCGGAGAAATCTTCTCCTACAATAATGAAATACAGCAGTACAAAAATACAAACAATAAATATCTGGTTCAGATCTGCAACAGAAATCAGAAAATCCTTCTTCTAGGCGTGCGGCTTTATCAGAATATTGAAGAAAAATTTCGGCAAGATCAGATCTGGAACTTCTCGACTTTACACGATCGAAAGAGTAGATGAATCATTGAGCGGAGATCTCGATCTATAGAGTCTTCTTAATCTGAATCCTCTGAAAAGAAGAAACCCTAGCCGGTCGGAATTTAGCGATGGCAGCGGCGGCGAGTTTCCGGTTCTTGCAGAGAGAGAGAGAGGAGACCGAATTCTTTTGGAAAGAGACGGCTGCAAAACTTAGAATAATTTTCTTCTTGAAAACTTAGGGTTTATCGGTTTGACAAGACCTTTTATAGGAGACAAGAAGATTAGACTTAAATGATTCATAAAGAGAAAGACACGTGGACCAATCACGTCAGAGTTTAAGAATAAGACCGTTAGGTCTGGACTTAAGGAATTTCTGAAAATAGTCAAAGTAAGTTACTCGAGTCAAGCAGAACTACTCGAGTATATGCAACACTACTCGAGTAGGTAGAAGAGACTACTCGAGTATATGAGAAAAAGATACTCGGGAGATAAAGAAATCATTACTCGAGTACATGGAGTCAATTACTCGAGTAAATAAGAATGAGAGGGACTCAGTTACTCGAGTAACAAAAATGACTTACTCGGGTACTTAAGTACTTACATGAGAGCTGGAGTATATTACTCGAGTTCAAGAAGTAATACTCGAGTATATCAGACACTACTCGAGACAAACACTTGGAAAAATTCTGGAACAGGAAAAACTGAACTACTCGAGTATGTAACATGAACTACTCGAGTAATTCACTTAGTGAAATTTTTGGAATAGAATTCTGGGTTACACAAGTAAAAGCATTTGACTACTCGAGTAGTAGATGAACCACTCGATTATATGAGTTAGACTACTCGAGTAACTAAAAACTACATGAGAGTCAGAATACCATTAACTCGAGATAGAAGATAGAACTACTCGAGTATTTCACTTAGATAAATTTGAGAAGAGAGAATCTGGAAACTCGAGAGATAAGAGGAAATTACTCGAGTATACAAGATGAATTTCTCGAGAGTCATTATTGGACTACTCGAGTATAGCTTAACTACTCGAGTAAGTGAATTACTACTCGAGTATAAACTCAGTAACTTACTTGAGTAAATAAGAAGGTACTCGAGTACTTTACTTAGGAAAAGGTTTTCTGACAGATTTTCTTCTTCTAAGGGAAATCATCATCAAGTCTTTTCTCATGGTCCTAGAGCTTGAATATGAAGTGTATCCCAATACAGAGGCTACACATGAGTCAACACTTTGAAACACACAATGAGGGATTACATTGTATGGTCCTGTGTTTGGTGACCCACTATAGACTGACATTGGTCTACACTTCCCATTGGAATCCTACAAACACATAACTCAAACCAAGCATCAAATACAACTTAATTCATCTTAGTTCAAGGGTGACTTCATCAAATCTGGGTTAGTGTGGATACAATACCCAACAAGCTGCCCGAGGATCAACAGCCTCAACAGGTTTTGGCTTTACACCAACCCGTTCTGGCACCAATACCGCCTGCGCTTGCCCAGTAGGTTGTGCATGAATCATTGCAAACAGTGCCTCAGTAACTAAGCGTACTGTTTCCGCAGAAGGAGGGGGTGTAGGCACCTCAGCTGGTGCCGCACTCTCAGCAGAACGCTGGGGCTCGGACTGCCCAACACCAGTACGAGTCACCTATAGATGGACAAGACACACATTAGCGACCTTGCACAAGCAATAAAAATAATATAGGAACGCGCGGGTTCCTCAAACAGATGTATTTGCATTCCTTAGTGGACATTCCTGAGTTCATTAATATTATAGTGGGTCACACTTACACGTGTTCGCCACCCCACAAAAGAATTCGACCACGAATTCGAAAGAGAAAGACTGAAACCCTCTGATACCAAAATGTAACACCTTCATCCATTACATGATATATAATAGAAGATCTGGCCGGGACCCCACACCATATGCCACAAACAGGCGGCGAAGTTGCATGTTAATATCAAAATCCATTTGCATCTTAACTCAGAACATTCTAGTGGAAGCTTTTAAGTTGTTTGAACTCAACTCATTTGAATGTCCACAATATATAAACCAACATTTATATATATAACATCACGAAGGAATGTTCTCCAAATACACAGCAAGTCTGGCCTTATGGTCTTACAGTTAAGCTTTATAATTATGAATTTCATACGTCGGCACGCAGGCTGGTCACATATGAAAATAACATCATATGAACTTCTTTGGCCTTCGAGGGCTAGCATAGCAGCAACAATAACAACAACAACAAGGGCTTCAGACCCATATTTTCCGCTCGGCTCTCCTGCACCTGCACGGGACAATTCACCGCAATGGTGACAAATAAGGCAACGGTCAGCGTTCAGCCGACCAATTTATAACGGCCCTACCCCTTACCCGGGCAGTGGTATTTCTTCCCTGTAGGCATAGCATTTTACAAGCAGATATATCACACAATGTGCACTCACGCATAATCAATATATCACAAACGTCGACCACGCGACCCGATGCTCCGTACACTCAGGGCACATTCTTAGTGTGTTGGAAATACCAGGGTCCCACCGCCGTTCGAAGGTTCGAAACCCAACGGCAAACTTGAGCACTTCGCTACACGGCCTTCAGCCGGAGACTTTAGTCTTAATGCCGCGCAGGCCTAAGACTCTCATTATATAATTCTACCAAATGCCAATAGCTCGGGCACTCATGGCAAACCACCATAACGCGGAGACAGTTCAGCATTTTCCCGTTGCTCAAATCGTCAGTTCAATGACTAGACTGACGTGGGTAAGCATCCCCTTATCCGTTCGGCACGAAGCCTTTTTAAGAGCTCACAAATAGCCATATTGTCCCCTAAGGATTGGCTTCACAATCGCATGTTAGCTAGGAGCCATCACCAGCGACACTCACTATCGCCCGACGTTAGCGATAAAACTTACTTTCTATCCCCAGCCCTAACCTTATATGGATCAACCATCCAGTAGTCCCTGCAGCCACCTGTAGTGCCAGAAATACTGATCTTTCATAGCATACAACAAAAGCACTTTGTGGGTATTTTTCTGGAATTTCACTCCAGTACTTCCTGCTACTACCCTTTGCAGGCACAACCCATCGAAACCACAAACATACTCATTTATACGCGGAGTCTTCTCCGGTGCGCAAAATAAAACATTACCAATCCATACCAACCTGTCCAGACGGGCTTCACACAGTATGCCTATTCTGTACTACATATTTTCGGATCTACATGCAAGACATCTTGGGGATATCCAGAATCAACACAAGGGGAATCCCTCAATAATCCACCTTTTGGTGGGGGGAAACCCATGCATATGCCAAATTAAGGACTATTCATGTCCAAGGAAGAAAGATCGTTACCCTTGACGATCGTTTTGGAGACATGGAAAACTAGCTGGATGAAAAGTACCGCAACGGCCTTGCCTCCACGGATCTGGACTCGGCACGCGATTCGGGGCTCTGAATCTCCACCGGCAGCCAGGTTCCTCCTCCTCCCTTATTCTCCCCACTCTCTACCTCTTTAGGAAGAGAGAGAAAGGCCTTTGATAATGAGAGAGTTTATCCTCAACTCATGGCCTTATAACAGCAGGGAGATCTCAAGACCATTGGATCCTAGTTGAAAGGAATGAACGGCCATGAAAAGCCATGAAAAACACTTTCCTAGGCCGAACACGGCCTGCGACACGCTCGTGTCACAGGCCGTGTGCCTTAAGCGGCAAAGAAACCGACTTGACCCGACTAGGACACGACCCTATGACACGCCCGTGTCACAGGCCGTGTGCTAGACACGGCTTCGGACATGCCCGTGTCCATCCCGTGTTCATCAGTCCTCACCGACCTGACCAAGCACAGAGAAGGACACGACCCTTGACATGCCCGTGTCACAGGTCGTGTGCCCAACTCAAGGATCGTCGAGTGCATTTCATCGAGCTTACGAGAACATGTCGAGCGCATAGCAGGACACGGCCCTGGACACACCCGTGCCACAGGCTGTGTACCCAACTCGAGGATCTTCGAGTGCATTTCGTCGAGCTCACTCGAGACCGCCCTGCCAACACTCAAGTCCAGGATAGGGCCATGGACACGCCCATGTCCCCGGCTGTGTAACTCACACAGAGCAGGGCACGACTTTGGACACGCCCGTGTCCCAGGCCGTATTGCCCACCCTACTCAGCCCATTCAACATCGAGATTTGTGGCGTTACAAATTGTAATCTCTCTCTTCTCCTTCATTCTATAAAAAGAGGTTATACCTTTGTAATAGATACCTTTTGGATAATAAAAATTTTATTACTCTAATTTTTGGTCTCTTATCTTCTGTTCGCACAATAATTATTGTTCTTGTCTGCTCCGACTCTTCTGCCTCTGCTTGTAAAAATAAGCTCTCGGCTTAGGATAATACTTTGGTGGAGGTGGAGGCATTGGATCAGCATTGTTGTGGTTTCTGAAGTGTATCCTCCTTTTGGTGTAAGCCAACTTGCACTTATTCCATTCCCCTTGGTCGTAGTATAATTCACTCTTTTCTCCTCCGAGATCGACCAAGGAAAATTTATCCAAGATGATTCCTCTGGAAATTGGGCTCCACACCTATTCTATTTCTCTATATCTGGCAGGCAGATCTCTGGCAGGGTCTGATCTTGCAGCAGATGGACCTTCAACATACTTTCTCTTCTTGTAAACTAGAGCGGAGGGAATCTTTTCAACAGCAGCAGTAGCAGTGTCTTGAAAGAATTTATGTGTGTCTGTCCATTGTTAAGATGAATCCTCAGGAGGATGAACTTCAACAGGAACGGGCACAGCAGGTGCTTGAAATCTTGTTAAGTAACCATATAGCCATATGCAATTGTCATAGTCGTAGTCATTAGTCTTTTTTGATGTTTTATACCACGGTAGCTTCAACGACAATCAACTTGGCTTTCATAGCCTCCTCCCCCTTTCTGACTTCATGAATGACAGCATTAGAATAAGCATGAAGAATGATGTCAAACTGAGCCATAAATCTGTTGTGGGCATTTATAATTGTCTTTGCGTTTCTGTGCACATTATTAACGTTTCTTTGGTGTATTGGAGGCCATCCATGCTCAGATTTATGGCTTTTCCACCGTCAAGAAATAGTAAGTCAAGCTTTGTGTCAAGTGCTTCAATTTGAATTTTAACTTCAGCAAGGCCTTTGTTATCATCTTGCTCAGTCTCTTTGACCTTGTCCAAAACTTTCTTCATTGTAGCTTCAAAATGTGCTTTCTGTCTTGCCAACATGACCACTATTGTCTTTAGAATTGAACTATCAGCACTGGAGGTGGCAACTGTCTCAGAAGCAATATGGGGGAGAGAAGGCAGATCTTAACTGGGATACTCATAGATCAGAGATAATCATGCTTTAGAACTCAGCAAAGGCACTGCAGCAGCTAGTATATGAGTATGCTCCTCTGCATCTCCTTCCTCATCATAAACCTCAACTACCTCCTCTGGAAGAGTTGGAGGTATACTCGTTGCCTTGGCAACTCTCTTATCAAGGTTGTGGATAAACCTGTCAACCTGAGTAGCAACTGATATCTAGGGCCTAGTCATCTCCCCTTCAGAAGATGATGCAGGAACTGTTGAAGCCGAGAATTCGGTCTCTGTGGAGTTCACCCTTTGGGAAGGGGTGATCGCACACCTACTTCTCTCCTACAAGCCAAATAACAAAGGAAAAGAAAAGGGAACTGACCCAAGGGCTCGGCGTGGAGGTCCCACCATACACCTGAAAGATCTTAGAATGTTTCCCCTCCTTAGCAAAGTGTCGAGCTAAGGAAACCTCAGAAAGTGTTGGAAGACTAGGGAACAAGTGAGCATGCCTTCTGAGGTACTCCTTGAGTCATATTTAGAGATTTCTGAAAACAGCCTGCAAATAGTCAACCTCCGCTGTTTCAAACAGCTTTGTAGTCCCGATTGGCCTGCCAACAGCGTAACTCCGCTATTCTAAAAGGTTTTGGGCGGGCCAGTGAGGGCAAAATGGTAAAAGAAAACATCACAGATTACTGGACGAGTAGTCCCTGAGATCTCTACTCGCCTGGGGCGGCAAGTGCTTGATGGAGCTGGCACTCGCTGCCCTCTCTGGGCCTTGGCGGGTGTGCCTTGCTGACGAGGCGGGGATCAGGCCCTTTAAGAAACTAGTGCGCGGGCTGCGCAAGGTGCAGGAGAACAACGAGGCACTGCAGCGCAACTACGTTAGGCTCGCTGATGAGGTGAGGGGCAACCCGGTAGGCGAGGCGATGTCCCCTTCTCGGCTCTTGGATGAGATCGATGAGAGCGTCCAGATCGCCCGGAGGAACTTGGGGAGTATTCGCGAGCTCCACAACTCGCGACGACCTGTGAGGAAGGAGACGCGATGCCGGGGTAGATAGAAATGACTCTACTACTGAGCCTACGGACACTCGCCTCTTGCCCCCTCAGCTCGCACATATTGAACTTGTTCCTTTTTTCTTCTTCTTTTGCATTTGATTTCTTTGAACTATATTCTACCCCTGGTCTATAATAACTTAGAATACTTTTTAGATTTCAATGTTTGCTATTTGAATATACTGCCTTTTTGGTTCAGCTCGACATGTGAAGGGACAGGTCATAGAAGTCGTCGAGCTGGGGTTGGCGAGCTGGGCCAGGCGAGCTGGACTGATCGGTCAACTCGGCCTTGGATTTCATTTTCTATAAATAGGCCCCCTCACCAACCCTATTCCACTGCCTTTATTTCTTTCATAACCCCTCTTCTCGCTTTTTCTAATACCCGTACTTGCGCCTTAACTTTCCTGCGAGCATGGACAAGCCACATCCCGACGCCGATAGTCGCTCCAAATGTGCTCAGCATTTCGCCGACTATTGCTTTTTCGAAGGGAATACCACTTAGGGGGAGTTCACAGAGTTCCTTACCGACTACGTGCCCCTAGCTTTGAGGCGCGCCGGCCCAGAATAGGCGAGTCCATCAACACATTTTACCCTGACGAACTCGCCTTCCCCATCTCGCATTTCGAGGTGGGGTTACACCTATCCCTCTGGCCGGAAGTCCGGCAGATCCTGAAGTACTATGGCGCGGTGCCTGCATAGCTCAACTTGAATGCTATCGCCATGATGGTGGTGTTCGCGTGCTTCCTTCCCAGGGAGCGAATTGAGTTCATCTTGACAGTCTTTAGGAAACTCTTCACCTACAATGCGACTCCAGATGGCGTCGCCTACTTCGGGGGCTCCTTCATCAAAGTTCGTGAGATTGCGAACAAGCACCATAACTGGATGACCAAGATCTTAATCAAAGGCGATCTCGGCAACATCCCCTACTCGCCCCAATATAAGGGCGAGGAGGTGTACCGGCCCCCCACCGTGTCCGACAATGATGCCGAGCTCCATAAATTATTCCTCCACAAAGACTTCGAGGTCGCCTTCCTCCGAAGGGGCCTCAACTCACTCCTCCCCGTCCTTCCCGGCGAAGGTATTTCTCCCACTTTTCCTCTTGCCCAGCTTGCTGAAACAATAGAATTTTTCTGACTAAGTTTTTTCATGCAGGGGTACGACTGATTCCCAAGAACCTGCCCTTCACGGACTCAGGACTATTCCCCGGTCCACTCGCGCGTGAGAGGCCGGCCACAGCTACTTGCCGAGATGAGCTAGCATCATCCAAGCCCTCATCTAGCAAGAAGAGACCTGATCCCATGGGGTCCAACTCGACCCGCCGCCAGCAGCCGCAAAAGAAGATGAAAAGCATTGTGGTGGTCCACCGGGCGAGACAGCAACAAAAACAACAACAAAAGCCAAAGTACATGAGCTCGCCCGAGACCACCAAGGATGGGTCGACAGAGAGCTTGTTGAAGGAGACTTCGGGCAAAGGGCAGGGGGGTGGCGAGTCCTTTGCTCGCCCTGCTATTAAGAAGGCTGCAGCCCGTAAGTCGAGCATGCCGAAGAGCCACTCCCTCTTTAGCTTCGAGGGGAGGTGGAAGGACTCGACCGATGAGCCCATGGTCCAATGGGATGAGCTGGCACATCGGGTCTCCATCTCCACCCTCCATCCTTCCTGAACGGACCGCCAATTCTCCACCAGTCACACCTACGTGCTCGGCTTTGGCCTCTATGGGCGCGAGGATGCTGAGGCCTATAAGGGCATTACCATATATCAGCTCGATCATGAGGGCATGCAAGCCCACATGCAGGCCCTAGAGCTGCACCATATGATGGTCCGTCACGGCTTCAATCTCAGCCACCTCCTGGAGAAGGCCGAGCATAAGCGCGACGTCGCCCAAGACAAGGCCGTTGATCTAACGAGAAAACTCGGCATCACTGAGGACCTACTCGCCAAGGCTGTCATTGGGCTGGTGAGCACCGGTTCCTTCTCTCTTTTTTTACTTTGAATTTCCTGCGTTTTTTGCAATAGGTTTGCTTACCCCTTATTGTCTTACAGGATGCCAAGGCCACTGGTGAGCTGTGGGCTCGCGCCATCGGGCTAGAAGAAGAGAACAACCAGCTGTGTGCTCGCGCTGCCGAGCTGGAGACTCGCGTTGCCGGGCTGGAGGAGGAGAATGGGGGCTGAAGGAGAAGAATCAAGGACTCCATGGCAAGATCATCCGCCAGGCAGAGGCGTTCTTCCCCCCCGGGCGGCAGCGAGCCCCCCTTCCCGTACAAGAGGTCGAGGATCTTTGGTGAGGCTGAGGTTGTTGAAATGCTGAGGATAAACTCTATTGAGTCTGCCGAATGTATCCTGCAGATTATGAAGGATACGAGGGTGTTGGTGGAGGGCTGCGAGGAGATCATGACCCGGGACCTCATGTCGAGCCTGTTCCTGTCCACGCCGCCCAGCGAGAAGGAGGACAGCTTCGACCTGCTTTTCGGGAAGGACTACAAGGATGATTTCTCCGGAGGGGCGGGTGAAGATCACCAGTCGGGGGGGAGGAGGCGAGAACTGACCCGCACCACTTTTTCTTTTTTATCTATAATTCTTTCCCCCCTCCTTTTTGTAACCTCACCCAAGTGAGCTCCTCTTTTTGTAATTAACATTATATAATTGAAAATGGTTTTGATATGAATTTTACCTTCATTTTTTCTATCTCTTTTCTGGGCTTCCTTGCTGTGACATACTCGCTTGCGAGCTTTCCTCCCTGGGTGATCACGCTAAGATAGAGCATGCCATTAGAATTGATGTTAGGAATCATACCCGCGAGTAGACCTTGAGAGCTCGTCAGCCCTAGATGATTCGGGAGTGGACCACTCATCGCACTATCCTCGCCACCCCCCGGCTCGCTCGCGAGCTGCCTCCTTTTTAGTCAATGTGAAGCTAAAATTGACAAAATTTCACAAGTAAATTTGAAGGGAGGTGGAGTGCCCTACTGGAGCTTGCTTTCTTCGACGGGTGCCAAGGACTCGGCTCGCCAACCATTTGTCGAGCTGGACCCGCGAGTCCTGATTCGCCTGTGAAGATTCTTCTATTCCTATTTTTAGGAAAAAGGCCAGACTTCTCAAGTAGTATCTGGAGAGTGTAAGACTTCCCTGAGTGACATCCTTATCTGCTAGCTAGGTGAGAGCCTGACAGCGACATCTGCTCGGGGTCTGGGTATACACTCTCAAGTGATATATAGCCCTTCCAGCTAGGTGAGAGCCTGGCAGCGGGATCTGCTCGGGGTCTGGGTAGACTCTCTTGAGTGACATCCAGCCCTGCCAGCTAGGTGAGATCCTGACAGCGGGATCTGCTCGGGATCTGGGTAGACTCTCTCGAGTGACACCAGCCCTACCAGCTAGGTGAGAGCCTGACAGCGGGATCTACTCGAGGTATGGGTAGACTCTCTTGAGTGACATCCAGCCCTGTCAGCTAGGTGAGAGCCTGACAGCAGGATCTGCTCTGGGTCTGGGTAGACTCTCTCGAGTGACATCCAGCCCTGCTGGCTAGGTGAGAGCCTGACAGCAGGATCTGTTCGGGGTCTGGGTAGGCTCTCTTGAGTGACATCCAGCCCTGCCAGCTAGACGAGATCTTGACAAAGAGATCTACTCGGGGTTTGGGTAGAATCTCACGAGTGACATCCAGCTCTGCCAGCTAGGTGAGAGCCTGACAACGAGTTCTGCTCGGGGTCTGGGTAGACTCTCTCGAGTGACATCCAGCCCTGCCAGCTAGGTGAGAGTCTGGCAGCGAGATCTGCTCAGGGTCTACCAAATGAGCACTTCACTCATTCACAAGAATCACTGCAGGAGAATTGGCATATCAAGAAACTTTATTAGAAAAAGGACATTACTTACATGGCTCAAGGGTAAAACGTTTCAAGTCATCACAACTCCAGGTGAGACTTTGGGTCTCGCCCTCCACATTCCGGAGGCGATACCCTCCTGATTTTAATGTTTCTTTTACAATGTATGGACCCTCCCAATTGGGGTTAAGCTTCCCCACAGTAGCTGATCTCCCCGCTGCATCCCCCTTTTTTAGGACCAAGTCCCCTTTCGCGAACTGTTTGACTTTGACGTTCTTGTCGAAGTACTTAGCCATTCTTATTTTTACTTCTTCCTCTCGTATGGCGGAGAGATCACGTAGCTCCTCCACCATGTCAAGGGAGAGTTGCAGTTCCTCCTCATTTTCAACCCAATATTCTTCCCTGCTTTCCTCCGCCTCGACCACCCGAGGCATCCAGACCTCGAATTCTATTGGGAGTACGGCCTTACATCGTGGGAGAGCTTGAAGGGTGTCTCCCCTGTGGCCGTGTTGGGAGTATTTCTTAGGGCCCAAAGAACCGAGGTAAGCTGCTCCACCCAGCTCCCCTTCAAGTTTTCAACTTTCTTCTTCAGGAGGTTTACAGTGATCTTGTTCGCCGCCTCCACCTGCCCGTTGTTCCTAGGGTGATGGAACGAGGAAAATCTGAGATCAATCCTGAGCTGCCCGCGAAAGCTGATGAACTCGATGTTGACAAACTAAGACCCATTGTCCGTGATGATGACCTGCGGTAACCCATGCCGGCAGATGATCTCCCCCCAAATAAAATTCCTGATAACCTGGTAGGTGACCTTGGCTAGTGCCTTCACCTCCAACTGAAATTCTTTGATTACAAGAGTAGCTAATCACCTAAAGGGGGTGAATAAGTTATTATAGTCTTTTAAGATTATTTAAAATCTTTTATGACTTAATTCCTACTATGTATACTTAATTGAGCTTTCAAGAACACAATACTCAGCACAACAAAACACAATACATAGCACACCAGCTTTTTATAGTGGTTCCCCAATGTATTGGTACATCCACTATCCCTCTCTGCCTTTCTAACCATCAAGGAATCAAAACCAGTTATCCAAGATGAAGTGAATACTCTAGAAGATCAATCATACACACTTGGAGCAGAGGATGATTAGCAAGTGGTTGTTCCTGAAGCCGTTGTTGAAAGAAGATTACCTCCAGCAATTAGGCATTTAAGAGACCATCATGCTCACCAAATCATTGGTGAACCAAGACATGGAGTAGTGACAAGAAGAAGAAATCTGAATATAACTATGTATGCAAGCTTCCTTTCACAAGTGGAGCCAAAGAAGTTTGAAGAGGCCAACATAGATCAATTCTGAATATTGGCTATGCAAGAGGAACTGAACCAGTTCAAAAGATGCAAAGTCTGTAAGCTGGTTCCCAGACCTCATGGACATAATGTCATTGGAGTCAAGAGGATATACAGAAACAAACTTGATGAAAATGGGATTATAATTAAGAATAAAGCAAGATTAGTAGCTAAGGGGTACAAATAGGAAGAAGACATTGATTTTGATCAAACTTTTGCCCCCGTAGCAAGGTTGGAGGCCATAAGAATGTTCCTTCCATATGCTACACACAAGAGATTCAAGGTCTACCAGATAAATGTGAAGTCAACCTTCCTAAATGGTGACTTAAAGGAGGAAGTCTATGTTAAGCAGCCTTCAGATTTTGTAGTTCCTAACTCACCTGATTCTGTTTATAGACTTAGAAAAGCTCTATATAGGCTAAAGCAAGCCCCTAGAGCATGATATGAGACTTTGTCTAGCTTTCTCATTGAGAATAAATTCTCAAGGTGAAGATAGACAGGACTCTATTCCTAAGGGAATCTAAGGGCAAGATCATCCTAGTTCAGATCTAGGTAGATGATATCATCTTTGGATCTACTGATGACATGCTTTGCAGGAAGTTTGCCCAACTTATGCACGAAAAGTTTGAGATGAGCAGTATGAGTGAATATATGTTCTTCTTGGGTCTCCAAGTAAGACAGACTGATGATGGATTATACATATCCCAGTCTAAGTTCACTATGGAGTTAATAAGGAAATTTGGTGAGGAAAATTCCTCCACCATGAGAACTTCCATGGGGCCAAGTATGCTCATATGCAAAGATGAGGCAGAGAAGCCTGTTGATGAAACTTTGTATAGGGGGATAACTGGTTCCTTTCTCTATCTAACTTCAAGTAGGCAAGACATCATGTATGATACATATATTTGTGCTAGGTATCATGCCTTCCCCCAAAGAATCTCATTACTCTGCTGAAAAGAGAATTCTGCGGTATCATAAGGGCATATCAGATCTTGGCCTGTGGTATCCTAAGAATTGGGGAATTTGAACTAATTGGCTACTCAGATGTAGACTTTGCAGGATGCAAAGGGGACAGGAAGAGCACTTCTGACACATGTCAATTCCTAGGTGGAAGACTAGTTTCATAGAGTAGTAATAAACAAACTAGGGTTTCAATTTAAACTGCAGAGTCAGATTACCTCTCAGTAGGTAGCTGTTGTCCTCAATTGTTATGGATCAAGCATCAGCTTCAGGACTACAACTTTCAAATAAGTAAAAGTCCTTTATTTTGTGATTCTACTAGTGTTATTTCAATTACTAGGAATCTTATCTCACATAGCAGGACTAAGCACATTGAAATCAGATATCATTTCATTAGGGAGCATGTAGAATGTGAAGATATCAATCATGAGTTTGTCTCAACCGACAATCAAGTGGCTGACATCTTCACTAAGCCACTAGATGAAGTAAAGTTTAACACCTTTTAAGTTTGAGTTGGTTATGTTAAACCTGGTATATCTTCAGTTTCTCCTCATTTAGTTGCAAGTTATTTTGTATCTTGCAGATGGAATTGTTCTTCAGTAAATGAAGACTCTTCAAGTGATATACGTTCAGTAGCATCATGGTTAACTACTACCCAGACTGGTATAGACTAGATTTTCTACCAAGAAATATGACAGATGATGCATCAGTTGAGGGGAAGCATGTCCAGCACTGCTCTAGCACTCTCATGAGGATCAACTGTCACCTACTTGTAATCAAAAAGGAGAAGCAGATGATAAGAACCTTGCTAGCTATTTGCTGAAGTCAAAAAGGGGGAGGAAAAGATTATCAGATGTATGATCAGGAATGGTAGCAGCAATTCAGGGAGAACAGGTGTAGTAATGTTCACACTACATGCAAGGAGGTGTGGTAACTATAGATCATTCTTCAGTTATATGTTTCTTTTATTCTTATATTCTTATTGTTGCATATTGTTGTGTATGTCATTGACTCATTTGCTTAATTTGCTTAAGGGTTTTGACTTCCTCAAATATGGGGAGATTGTTGGGTTCATTGCCCATAATACATTTAATTTGAGAAATTCAATCTTGTAAATGATATACATAATGTTGTATTTGATGTGTGCATGAGTTCATGCATGCATGGATGTCCTAGCAATAATGATGGGACAGGTAGCCTAAGTGGCTAGGTCAGGTAAACACATACCTAAGGTGTGGATATATAGAAAATTGTCCAAGTCTACAGGCATTGAGTGAAGGTCATTCACTCAATGCTAGATGACTTATAACGCTGAGTGAAGCTTATATAGTTAAAGCCAAAGTAGTGGAAATTTGAGAAAGTGGCTAAGTCCACGGGCATTGAGTGAAGTCAACTCACTCAACGTCATACAACAAAAGGATGTGGGACAGGCTATTGCAGTAAATGCCTAAGAAGAAATGGGAAGAAAAGTGGCTAAGTCCACAGGCATTGATTGAGAATCACTCACTCAACGTCATACTCTATATTTGTTGAGTACTGCCTTATAAGTCAAAGCCATAGAAAATCTATGTTAATATTTGGCTAAGTCCAAATGCGTTGAGTGTACCTTACTCACTCAACGCCAGTTAAACAGAATAAAATCTGTTAAGTAGTTTTGCATTCAGTGGAGCTTACTCACTCAATGCCAAGGAGCAGGAAAATCTAGCTAAGGCAGAAAGTGTTGAGTGAGGCGTGCTCACTCAGTGCTCTCAACGTCATGATTCAGAAAATCTGGCTAAAATAAAAAACATTGAGTGAGGCGTGCTCACTCAATGCTCTCAACGCTTAAGATGCTGAAGAAGTAGGAAATTGGTTAAGTCAAAAAGCATTGAGTGAGGAGAGCTCATGCAACACTCTCAACGCTTAAAATACAAAAAGTATGGCTAAGGCACAAGGCATTGAGTGAGGTGTGCTCACTCAACGCTCTCAACGCCAAGCTTGTAGAAATGTCTTAAGAATAAGATAAGGCAAAAGGCGTTGAGTTAGGCTTGCTCACTCAACGTTGTCAACGCCTAGATTGACAGAATTTTATCTTAGTGCCTTGGAGTTGAGTGAAGCTCATTCACTTAATGCATATTCTACTGATGCTCGATTTTGGTTAAGTCCACAGGTGCTGACGTCAGCAATACCTGCAAAAGCAACAAAGTCAACTAATTTCAAATCAAGTACGAAGAAGCTACAGAACACGACAAACTCTGTCGAAAAGCTACTATACATCTTCTTTCGTTAAAGTAAGGTGCAGCTGGATGCTGCAAGTGGGCCCCACTGATTTCTAAGAGCTGTTGCGGCTGGACTTCATCTTCCTCATCATTGCTTCCAAGAAGTCTTCCTGCAAGAACCAAAATGTTCAGTTAGCTTGTGTCAATCTTCGCCTGCACTAGCAAGTTCAGAAGGTCTTCCTTATGAGGGAGGGACAGAAACAAAGAACAAGTTTCTGCATATAAAGTTACTTCTCAGTTCAGCATGCTCAAATCTGAAGATGTACTTCTGAAGCTGAGAAGAAGAAAGAACAAAGTTGTTAATTCTGTCCTGTGAAGAAAGAGGAAGTAGAGCAGTTTACTGCTAGTTACTTCTAGCTCAAGATCTTTATAGCTGTGAAGAAAGTTAGAGCTGAGATAACTTAGCTCAAGGGGTCGTCATAGAGAAATTTCTCTGTAATAAACATAAATCTATTTCACTCCTATAGGATCCTTTTAGGATCTAAGTTGTAGGTCGGGCTCTCTGAGCCCGAGGTAGGGCAAATTTGCCTGAGCTGTAAGATCTAGTTTAGATCTGAGGTAGGTGGTCAATTGATTACTGAGATGTACGACTTGGTTTCAAGTTTGAGGTAGGTGAGTCATTCTCACTGAGCTGTAGGGCACTTGTGCCTGAGGAAGTATCTGGATGCAGATCTAAGGTAGGGCCTTTGTACCAGAGATTTTAGGAGAGTCATTCTCTCTGAGGTAGGATCCCTAGTGGATTTGAGGTAGGGCTGTCCTCCCATCCTGAGTGCAGGGCTTTTGGCCTGATGTAGGTGATCTGCTGATAACTGAGTTGTAGGCCGCTTGTGCCTAAGTTGTAAGTCTTGGAGGAGACTGAGAGATCCTGAGGGATCTGAGGTGTAAGTTCTTTAGAGCAGTGATTTGGAGAAGGACCTTGACTAGCAGGAAGTTAGTAAGGTGGGAGGAGAGTGAATGTACCCAAAAATTGGGAAACTACTATAAATTTGTATGTGCTTTTCTGTGTTGTTTTCTTTGTGCAGGTACTTGAAAGCTAATTACTGCCAACACACTAAGTACTAAGGAAGATAAAATTAAAAAGCCAAAAAGATCAGTGAGACAATCTATTCACCCCCTAGGTTGTAAGCTACCTTAAAAATAAAGACTTTCAAGGTAGCTTACAACTGTTGGTTATTGCATCCACAATAACCCAGATTTGTATGAAGTCACCATTGAATTAAGATGAATTAGGTTTGTATTTGATGTCCTTTCTAGTTGAGTGTTTGCAGAATATATTTGCCAAGTGTAGAACAATGTCAGTCTACAATGAGTCACCAAACACAAGACCACATAATGTAATCTCTAATTGTGTGATTCATGGTGTTGACTCATGTGTAGTCTCTCTATTGGGACACACTTCTTTTTCAAGCACTAAAGCCATGAGAAAAAGGATGGTTGCTGAATTTCTTGAAGAAAATAAGTTTTCAGACTTACATAAAATTTCTAAGTCTTTTTCTCGAGTATGACCTTTTTGTACTCGAGTAGAACTAAAGATTATACTCAAGTGAGATCTGTCATGCATTCGAGTTTTAGAAGCAGTTCTCAAGAAAGCTTAGTGCTGTTCTCGAGAAAGCCATGTGTACTCGAGTACTCCATGACTCCCCTTCTTGAGTTACCTCATTTCCAGTCAAAATTTTTTCTAACTCTTTTTCTCGATAAACCACATGTTATTTTTCGAGAAGGTCAGTATTACTTCTCGAGAACCAGAAGTCATTTCTCGAGTAAAAAGTTTATTTTCTCGAGATGCATTATTCCTCTCGAGTAACAGAATAATTTTCTCGAGAACAGAAGCTCATTTTTCTCGAGTACTTATTCCTTTTCTCGAGATACCTAAATTCCACATTTACATTTTTTACCAAGTCTTTTTTTATCGAGAAGCAAAAGATTTTTCTATAGAAGGCCATGTATAGTTCTCGCGAACCAGAAACCTTTTCTCGAGACCTTGAATACTTTTCTCGAGAGTCCGAAATCTTTTCTCGAGATACTTCCTTGATCTCGAGTACCAGAATGACTCTTCTCGAGAACAAAAATTTATTCTTCTTGAGTGCTTACTTTCATTCTCGAGATAGCTGGATTCCACCTCCACATTTTTCCCAAGTACTTTTCTCGAGAACCTCATAATTCTTCTCAAGAAATAGAAAACTTATTTTCGAGTACAAGTAACTCTCTCGAGAAATGCAGTACAGATTTTTGAATTTTCTTAAGTCCCGACAGAAGTAATTTCAAATATGATTAGCACTTGATTGGTCCGCATGGCATGTATTTAATGTGATTATTACCGTTAGGCAAGTCCTATAAAAAGTCTTATCATAATCAACCAACCCTAAGAAGAAAACCTATGTATTTTGAATCGCAAATTCTCTTTCTAAATTAGGAGTCGCCGCTGTTCATCGCCTTCATCGTTGATCTGCTTTCGTTCCAGAGATTCAGAACAAGAGATTCAACAAATCAAGATTTTCTACATCGACATATTCTTTCCTTGATAGTGTTGAGTCTAAAGTTTTCAGATCCAGAGATTTAGCCTTATCTTCTTCGATCTATTTCTGACAGAGCTTCAAAGTTTAAGAAGGAAGAATGGCTGAAGATTCAGATTTGGAATAATATTGTTTGTATATTTTTCTGTAAATCATTTGATTCTTGTAGGAGATTCCTCTTCGAGTAGTAGGAGCTTTGTTCTTCGCGATTTTTGTAGGAAGTTTCTCTTCCGAGTGTAGATTCTGTTTTGAGGGATCGAGTTGTAGGAACTTTGTTCCGAGTTGTAGGATTGTTTTTAGTTTGAGAATAGTGGAGTAGCCGAGTCTAGTTCATTGCTAGATCGGTGAGGTGGAAAGTGGATGTACCTAAGGTTGGGGAACCACTATAATTCTTGGTGTCGTCTGTATATGCTTGTTTATTTTCTATTCATCGCTCGCTCAATTTTTTATTCCGCAAAAAGACGCAAAACTCACATATTCACCCTCCTCTAAGTGATTTAGGTAGACAACTTAAATATTTTCAATTGGTATTAGAGGGAGGTTGTTCATCAAAAGGTTAATACTTTGAATAGATCTGCCCCTAGTTATCTTTTGAGTGATACAAGTATGGACAGAGCCAAGGATTTTGCTAAGCTTCCTTTATGCACAAAAACCAATTTTCCCATGTGGAAATAAAGAATTAAATTTTTCATGGAAGTTGTGGATCCAAGAATCTTTATAATTGTGGAACAAGAACCCTTTGTTCCTATGACGGTCTCCACTATTAATCCCACCAAGAAAGTCCCAAAGAAACTGATGGATCTTGATAAGGATGAGATTGCACCTGTCTCTTTAGACAAGAAAGCCAAAAATATCATCGCAAGTGCAGTCGATGACTCTATGTTGCAGAATCTGATTCACTACCAATCCTCTAAGGAAAAGTGGCAGTCTCTCATCGTCTTGATGGAAGGTACTGAAGAGGTTATGGATGACAGAAGATCCCTCTTGAATCAGAAATATGAGGCATTCAGACAAGGTCCCAAGGATTCAATTGCTGATACATTTGAAAGCTTCTTCAAGATTGTCAATGACCTAAGAGTCTATGGCCGGGTCTTCACTAATGGAGAACTGAATGATAACTTTGTGAGGTCCCTAACTAAGGAATTGGACAACAAAGTCTGTGTAATCCGGGAGTTTGGTAAGCTGGTAAAGACTGACTCTCAGAATCTCTTTGGAAAGCTTATGTCCTATGAGCTGCAGATAAATTCAAGAAAAGATAAAGAAGAGATGAGTTGGTCTTCATCCAAAGAGAAGTTTGTCGCTCTAAAGGCAGAAATCCCAAGGAAGTCAAAAGTTGCATCTCCTTCCCCCACATAGGAAGAGAGTGAAGAAGAAGCTTCAAAGCCAAGTACCTCAGGCTCAAAGCTATCTGAAGGAGAGTTTTCTCTTCTTTCAAGACAGTTTAAGAAGTTCTGGAATAAGAAGAAACAATGGAAAGGCAAAGATGCCTCGTCCAGAAGATCATGTCATGATGGTGATCATCACAAAAAAGGCTCAAGTTGTCAAGATGGGTATCACTCTAAACCGAACAAATATATTTCTTCTGACATTATTTGTTATTGTTGCAATAAGTTAGGACACGTCATATCTGATTGCCCTCACAAGAAGAAGGAGGGTAGAAGAAGAGAGGAGAAGAAATCTTCTTATAGTAAGAAGAAAACTTAAAGAAGTCTGGTAGCCAAGAAGGCCAAGACTCTCAGCGATTCTGACTCATTTGAGTCAAGTGAGGAAGAGGAAGCCTACTTTGGGCTAATGACACAGACAGACAAGGAAGAAGAGCCCTGGTACACTGGGAAGGTAAACTCTCACACTCCTATCTCAAAATCAGATGTTTTTGACCATGAGGACTACTCTTCTGACGATGAGTCTGAACTCATGGCTCAATACAAAGAGTTAATCAAGACTTACGACAAATGTCGAAAAGTTGTGAAAACTCAGGCCAAGGAGATTAAGTCTCTCAAGGCTGTAGAGAGTACTTTGAGAGAGGAAGTCACAAAGACGAACTCACTCATAGATAATTTCAATGTTGCAATTGAAGAATATAATAAGGCTCTCGAGCACCTAGATCTGAAGAAAAAAATCATCAAGGAATTGGAAGAACAACTTGTAGCTGAAAAGTAACTTGTTGAAAGTTTCTCCAAGCCCAAGACAATCCTTCCATTTATTATTGAGTTCTCTGCTCAGGTCAAAGGTGCTTGCTTAGGCTATGTGGATGCTCCTAGTAAATCTTCTAGGATAAATAAGGCTCAACGGAAGAATAAGGAGGCCAAGAAAGCTTTGGTCAATGAGAAGGGGAAAACTCCTCAAGATCAAACTTTATTCAAAAAGGTCATCTTTCCAACTAACGAGTTTGATTTTGATTCCTCTAACGGTCACTTTGCTAGGCCTACTTATGTAGAGCCCAAGTCTCGGTACCAAGGATGGACTTGTCCCCGAAACTTTGGTGAAAGTGTCTTCAAGGCACCTTATGAGGAGATCACTCTTCAGAGCTATGACCCTTATAATCATGGTCACAACATCAAGAAAGCTCCAAAAGTAAAACTCGTTGTGGAAAAACCTCTTAAGTAGAAGAAGTCATGTGAGTGTCATCACCATGAAGCTTCTACCTCCAAGTCTGCTGCTCCTGCTAGAACACACTCTCAAAAGGTCAAGCAGGAGAACTTTAGGCAAAGATATAACATGTTTGATTGTTGAAGCTACGACAAAGTTGGTCACTTTGCTATAGATTGCTGGTTTAACCCCGAGTATTATGTAACTCCTCAAGTTAATAATGTGAGAAAGACCACTCATAATGTTAACACACGTAGGGGGAGTGTGCTAACTAGAGACCAAGGACCCAAACGAGTTTGGGTTCCTAAGGCAAACTAATTTGTGAATGCAGGTATGTCCAAAGGTCACCAAAAATCATATCTGGTATTTGGACAATGGATGCTCTCGGCATATGACCGGGACTAGAAGCCTACTCCAGAATTACTCTCCTGTCATGAACAAGCCAAAGGTCATCTTTGGAGGTTCTGACAGAGGAATTTCTAAAGGCTACGGTATGATTACTAATAGTAGTGTATCTTTCTCAGATGTGGCTTATGTTGAAGGATTGTAACACAATCTTATAAGCATAAGACAGCTCTATGATAAAGGATACATAGTAGAATTTCATGCAGACAAGTGCTTGATAAAATCGGTAGATAACTTGGAAACGATTCTATCAGGCACTCTTAGTATGAATATATTTTGTTTAAATTTTATTTGCAGACTCTTCTACACCAGTGTGCTTTTTGGCAAAAGATAGTGCGTCTCTTGGTGACCAATGACACAAGAGATTATCACATATAAATTTCAAAACTACTAATAAATTATTTTCTCTTAAGTTAGTACGTGATGCCCCAAATGTCAAGTGCGTTAAAGATAGACTTTGTCACGCATGTCTAAAAGACAAACAAATAAGGGCTACCTTCAAAAGCATCATTGGCAAAGACTCTAATAGGTGTTTACAGCTACTTCATATGGACTTATTCGGTCCACTACAAATTAGAAGTTTGGGAGGTTAGGATTATACATTGGTTATTGTTGCTGATTACTCTCGCTTTGCGTGGATGTTCTTTCTAAAACACAAGTCAGATACTTTTGATATCTTTATTATTTTTGTCAGGCAGGTCCAGAATGAATACAACTGTTCTGTAGTCAAAATCAGAAGTGACAATGAAATAGAGTTCAAGTCTGGGGCCATTGCAGAATTATGTAAAAGCCTAGGTATCTTTCATGAGTTTTCCTTTCCTCGTACTCCTCAACAGAACAGAGTAGCTGAGAGAAGAAATAGAACACTCATAGAAGCCTGCAGAACCATGTTGAGTGATGTCTCACTACCAGAATATTTCTTGTCTGAAGCCGTCAGCACTGTATACCACATGCAAAATCGAGCACTCATAAACAAAAACCATAATAAGACACCTTACACACTACTAAAGGGAGGGAAACCGACTATTTCATATTTTATAATCTTTGGTAGCAAATGCTTCGTACTTAACAATGGTAAGTATCACACCACTAAATTTAGTGAAAAAAGCTTTGAATGTATTTTTGTACTTTACAGTAGCCATATTAAGGCATATATGATTTTTAATAAGCAAAACCCTGGTTGTTGAAGAATCTATTCACGTTGTATTTAATGAGACGAGTTTGCTATAAGACAGCTCTTCTAGTGTGTTTATTGAAGATACAGGTTCAAGCATAAAAGAATTAAACTTGGGTGAGCCGACTGAAGAAAATATCAAAAGTTCATCAAGATCACCACTCCAACCCCAATTGGAGAGGTTGATGACCATGATGAAGATATCATTCAAGTAAATGAAGTCACTCTAGTGGTTGAAGAAGCTCCAGATGCAAGGACTCTGGAGCTCAGACACTTGAAGGATCACCAAATGGATCAAATCATAGGATATCCCCGTGATGGTGTAAGAACTCGTAGAGGTACAGCTAATGAAAATTTATATTTGAGTTTTCTCTCACAGGTTGAACCGAAGAAGTTTGAGCAAACAAACTCATACGTATCTTGGATAATGGTAATGGAAGAAAAATTGAATCAATTCAAGTGTTTCCAAGTTTGGAAGCTTGTTCAAAGACCCAAAGGTAAGAACGTTATCGGGACAAAGTGAGTCTACAGGAACAAGATGGACGAGGATGGGACAATTATAAAGAACAAGGCCAGACTCGTCGCCAAGGGATATATACAAGAAGATGGAATCGACTTCGATCAGACATATGCACCAGTGGCAAGGCTGGAGGAAATCAGGTTGTTCCTAGTATATGCAGCACTTAAGTGCTTCACTGTCTATCAGATGGACGTGAAGTTGGCCTTCCTTAATGGTGACATAAAGGAAGAGGTGTATGTGGAACAACCTCCGGGTTTCATTGATTCTAACTATCATGAGCATGTTTATCTTTTATTTAAATCTTTATATGGTTTGAAACAAGCTCCTCGAGATTGGTATGAGACGTTGTCTAACTTTCTTCTTGAGAACAAGTTCGCAAGAGAAAAGATATATAAGACATTATTTCTTAGGGAAATAAAAGGCAAGATTTTGCTAGTGCAAATCTATGTCGATGACATCATATTTGGCTCTACTGACAACAACCTTCGCAAAAAAATTTCCAAACTTATACAAGGAAAGTTTGAAATGAGCAGTATGAGAGAGCTGAAGTATTTCTTAGGACTTCAGGTGAAACAATATGAGGATGGAATGTTCATCACTCAAACGAAATTCACCAAGGAGTTAATTAAGAAATTCGGAATTTAGAACACAACCTCTATGAGGACTCTAATGGTTTCAACAATGTCTCTAGACAAGGATGAGAAAGAGAAACCTTTTGATGAAACAAAGTACAAAAGCATAATGGATCATTGCTCTATCTTACTGCTAGTAGAGCAGACATAATATTTTCAACATGTGTGTGTGCTAGATTTCAAGTGAACTCTAAGGAATCTCACTACGCTGCTGCAAAGCGGATTTTGAGATACCTTAAAGGTACATCAAATCTTGGCTTATGGTACCTAAGAAGTAATGATAGCGAACTAATTGGTTTTTTAGATGCAGATTTTGCATGAAGCAAAGATGATAAAAAGAGCACTTCCGGGACTTGCCAATTCCTTGGAAGGAGGCTCATTTCATGGAGCAGCATGATGCAAAATTGTGTCGCAATCTCAACGGTCGAGTTAGAATACATTTCTGCCGGCAGTTATTGTGCATAATTATTGTGGATAAAGAACCAATGCGAAGACTACAATATGAATTTCAAGAACATTCCAATGTTTTGTGACTCCTCTAGTGCAATTGCAATAGCCAACAACCAAGTCTCTCATAGCCGGACAAAGAACATAGAGGCGCGGTACCACTTCATATGAGAGCATGTGGAGCATGAAGACATCAATCTCCAATATGTTCCAACTGACAGGCAAATTGCAGATATATTCACGAAGCTACTGGACGAGTACAAGTTCTAGTTCTTCAAAATAGCATTTGACATGCTCAATAAGGAAGAATGAAGAAAAAGGTCTCAAGCAAGTTCAAGATCGGGTTATACTTCAAAATCCAAGAAAATTCAAAGTGTGGACTTCATTTCTCGAGTACATCACTTGTACTCGAGAACAAGGACTTACTTCTCGAGAATAAAAACTCTACTTGAGAACTTGACAAGTTCTACTTGAGAACAAGAAGAATTCTACTCCAGTGTTAATCTTCTCCTTCTCGAGAACAATAATCCACTTGAGAAATCAGATTGGAAATTTCTCTTCAAGTTCAAATTTTTAATATTGGTACCCGAGCACTTCACCGCCATACTCCTGGTATTTGTAGCATTATCTATGGCATTTATCACCAAGATTAAAGGAAAATATAAATAGAATTAGGTCCAAGACTTTTCTATTCCCGATTTCAAATCCCTCTCTCTCGAGAAAAACTCTTCAACTTCTCTGTCTTCGCCGAACTGCCGCAAACAAGCCTACTTCTCCATTCGCCGGCTAGCCAACATCACTTTCTCCAAATCAATGACATCTTCATCCATGTTAGGAATCAACAACAAACTCATCTCAACATGAATCAGCGAAATTTCTGATGATTTCAGGAATGTTCTCATTTTACTCGACACCGCCGGATTATTGTTCATTCTTGAACATCCCTGCAAAGTACTCTTTTTTGAGGTCGAAGAATTTTTCCAACATGCCAAGATCAAGCGCAATGGAAAAGTACTGAAATCAAGGGTTCGAGACATCAAGGTAAAGATGACTTCCACCTCTGTTTCAAAATTCTTGCGGCTACCAGTGATCGACGAAGAAGGCTATCTAATATAGACTGATTATGAAAGGGCTTACAGTTTTTGTGGCCTTCCCCAGTCAACTCACACAGTTCGCAGACTGTTTATGAATGTTGAGAGTAAATTGTTGGCAGATATCAATGGAAAAGTACTTCTCTGCCGCACAAGCTCTATAAGTTACATCACACCAAAGTTCTTCGATATAATGACTGTTGTGATATGCAGGAAGAAATTTCAGTGGGGCATGATGATGTTTGATAAAATTAAGGCAAGCATCAAGAGCACTAATTATGGTAGAATCCTATCTCTATACCTAAACCAGATGATGTCAGATGTCTTCCTTATGAATAAGGGTATGACCCTTCACTATATGAAGAAAGTCTCCATCTCCTCCATCCAAAGATGGGAGATTAAGCTTTCGAAATCTGACCAAGCACCAAAGAGGAATGAAGATGTGGACAAGACTCCATCTCCTCCTTTTCATCAAATAACTGATCTAGTTATTGAGGGGGATCCTGCCCCAGAACAGCCCTCTCAAACTCCAACTCTTGCCCCAATTTCTACAGAAATCCCTGCCCAAGTCACTCCACCTGATGCCATTCATACAGTTCAAGAAGATGATACCACTTCTCCTGATGGTGTCAATACTATTTTAGATGATAGTTCAACTCCATCTGTTGCTGCCACAACCACTTTGCTTCATACAGATAATTCAGATTTTATTGTTGAAGATCTACCAGTTGCAAAAACCCTCGCTGATGCTCAGGTTCATGAACAGATCTTGTCTACAGATGATGATATCAACAGGATGATAGAGGAACTCTCTTCTAAAAAGCCTCTATTCACTATACCTGAAGAACATCCCTCTCCTCCAGCAAAGTCTCTAGAACATCCAGAACATCCCTCTTCTCCAGTAAAGTCTCCTCAAGAAAAATCCCCAAAACCTGAAAAATCTCCTGAACCTGAACCAGAAAAATCTCCACTTGAAGATGTACATGATGGTGAGGTTGTTTTTATTCCTGACTTTGAAGATGAAACATCTGCTGAAGATATTGAACCTCCTCTTCACAGTCTCCATTTCAACATTCCCTCCATACTAGCCAAAGATGCTGAAGATGAAGTAAGTACAGTCAGCAAAAAATAAACCTCTACCTCCACAGTCCTCATTGAAGAAATTGCCTCATGGACTGCTCCAATTCTACCTACTGCACATCTTCAAACTGAAGTATTTTCTGAAGGTACTATCTTAAGTAAGATTGAAGCTATATTAGCTGAACAAAGAAATTATTTTGATACTTCTATTAAAGATGTAACTGATAAAGTAACTACTTTGGAAAGGGAGATGAGCCCAGGATTTGTTGAAATCCAAAATAATACTGATGAATTTAAATGGCTTTTACAAATTGGAGGAAAAGTAATAGATCACACTATCACCATCATTGGTACAGTAATGGAATAGTCAGTTACTCCTGCAAAAAATCAAATTCAATTAGAAAAGAAAGCCCAAGAATGTAACTTCAAGACTTATAAAGAAGTTGGGTAGTTCAAAGAAGCTGTAATTAGCACCCTATCTCTATAAGTTAGAAAGGGGGAGGATAAAGTTAAATAACAGCCAGAAAAACAAGTTCAAACCATGAAAGGTCGTTGGGATGATCAAATGAAATAGATCCAAGCATCAGTGCTCAAAGAAGTTAAAAGTACAAAGCTTTACACATATGATACTGCAATTTGGATGCATAATCAGCTTTTCCCTGATCCATCAATGGACCATTCTGCATCCCCTCCTGCATGTCTGGATGTAAACAGACCTACATTCTCTCCACCTCCTGAATATTTTGAAGAACCACCTCCGGAAACCTATGAGCAAGTATGGGAACCTGAACAAGCAAATGTGCCTCCTCAAATACCTCCTGAGATTCAGAAAGCTAAAAGAAGAAAATATGGTGATGGTGCCTCTGCTAGCAGATAAACTCCTTATCTTGAAGCTGAAAGAAGAAGAGCTCGAGAATTTTCTGAAGTATGGATTCAAACCTCCAAATCCTTAATCCTTGAAACACTTAAACTTATTATTGATTTTAATGAAGACAAGAATATTCATTATAGCTCCTACGAATGAGATTTATATGAGAAATCTCTTACCAAGAGGAGATGTATGACAGAGAGTATGGAAAGAACAATTTCAAGGCTCCACTCAAACCTCCCAAATATTTTCCTAAACCTTATAGTTATCAGAAGAGACAACAAGAGAAGCAGGAAAGACAACAACAACAACAACAGAACTAGAAGAATTTGCAGATGATCAGAAAATTCATTTTTGAGATTTTGTGGAATTGAATTTTTCTTAGACAATATTTATTAATATAAACATTTAGTTTTGATGATATGATTTTTCTATATCACAACATTTCTTCTATTTATCATGGTTATTGGTTTCTTTATTTGTTTATCTTGATGTAATTCACCTTAGTGTAGAGAGTTCTGACTTCTACAAATAGGGGGAGATTATTGGGTATTGCATCCACAATAACCCAGATTTGTATGAAGTCACCCTTGAACTAAGATGAATTAAGTTTGTATTTGATGTCATTTCTAGTTGAGTGTTTGTAGGATATATTTGTCAAGTGTAGACCAATGTTAGTCTACAATGAGTCACCAAACACAGAACCACACAATGTAATCCCTTATTGTGCGATCCATGTTGTTGACTCATGTATAGCCTCTCTATTGGGATACACTTCGTTTACAAGCACTAAAGCCATGAGAGAAGGGATGTGTAACACCCCCATCTGTCGCATGACATATAACAGAAGGTCCAGCTCGAACCCGACGTCATATACCACAGACAGTCGGAAGAGTTACCAAATAAATATACAAACCATCCAATTAAGACTACTCGTCCTACACAGAGCATTCTAGCGGAAGCTTTTAAAGTTGAATGAACCCAGAACTTAAATCCATTAAATATAAATGTCCACAACACACTACAGGAATGAAACCCAAAATACACTGAAAAGGTACATGGCCTTATGGCCTTACAAATGTTTACTTAATAAAACATGTCTTACATACATCGGCTCGCAGGCCGGCCACGCATGATAAAAGTAAAAAAAACTATTCTACGGCCCTCTAGGGCCAGCACAGCAACATGGGCTCCAGCCCGTTATTTGGCGCTCAGCTCCGCAGTACCTGCAAGCACATACCACCGCATGGTGGCAAACAAGGCAACGGTCAGCTAAAAGTCGACCAAATTATAACGACCCCGTCCCTTACTCGGGACGGCGGTGCTCTTTCCCTGCATAGCATCAGTCCAATAAAATAATATAGCGCAATTCTATTTCGCCACAGGTGTAGGCTCGCACGGCCAAACACCCCGTGCACTCAGGGCACATTAACAGTGAATCCGGTCAATACCGTGGCTTCACCACCATCCCAAAGATGGCAACCAAGTGAGCATTTAGCCTATCTGACCACCGTCTAAGGCTCCGACTATGCCTACGGCCAGTGCCCGTCTTCGGATTTCTCGCACCGTACCACATAGCCTAGGTCCAATTCCACTTGCCCGTTGCTCACGCCGCATATACAATTTAAGTCATACGCGCGGGCCAAGCTTCTCTCGAATCCCAAATTTTTCCCAAAATAATCTCATAACCCAGTTATGATCAAGGTCGGTTCCCAGACCGCCAAGTTAGCAGAACACGTTTCCGCTCAATTTTTCGGGTGCGCCTTGAAGCTAACCTCCAAGGATCCCTGCTGCAATCTACCGCGTAGAAACCCGAAAAAACCCAAAGCACGGAGTCTTCTCCGGCAAAACATAACAAATGCAACATCACTGATCCAGACAAAACACGTCCGGGTAGGCTTCACACACAATGCCTATGCCCGTACTTACGATTCCGGGCTCTATATGCAACACAAGGGGGACTATTCACATCAACCCCAAGGAACACCACGCACTCACCGCACACTCGCGGGAGCGGGATCCCCTATGCAGAAAGAAAGAGCTTCAAACGCTCAAGTTGAGAATCGTTACCCTTGTAGTCCGTTTTGGCGCCATGGAAAAACTACGCGGACAGAACTCTTCGCAACGACCTTCCCTCCATGGATCCGCTCTCAGACTTCGAAACGGTGCTCCTATGCTCCGCCGGCGGCCGGAAACCTCCTTCTTCTTCCTCTTCTCTCTCACTTTGGAAGGAGAAAGCCTTGGAGAGAAAATGAGGAATTAACCCCCTATTCACGGCCTTAACAGAGCAGGATCTCATATGGGCCGTCAGATCCTAATTAAAGAAAACGAACGGCTCAGATCTGCACAAAATTCTCCAGACCTGGGTCGAACACGGCTTGGCACATGGCCGTGTCCCAGGCTGTGTGCCTAGATCCAGGCACGATCGTCGAACTGAGAGACACACACGGGCTAAGACACGCCCGTATCTCACCTGACACGCCCGTGTCGGGTACCTCGACACGCCCGTGTTCGGGGGCGTGTCACGCATAACCGCCACATCAACGGACACGACCCAACTGCACACGGGTAGGGACACGGGTTGGCACACGCCCGTGTCGGAGGACACGCCCGTATCATCCGGCCGTGTTCCTGGCCGTGTCCTTCTCGGGTTGAAAACGACCAAAAATCACCAGCCAGACACGGCCTTGGACACGTCCATGTCCTAGGCCGTGTACCCCCATACAGGCACCAAAACCCCTTTTACGTGACCGACTCGCACACAATTTTCGGGGCGTTACAAATCTCCCCCACTTAAGGACTGTCGTCCCGAAATTAAATAAAGGTACACAAAATCTAAATGGTACCTGAGTGGAATAACTCAGGGTATTCCTCCAACATAGCTTACTCTCGCTCCCAAGAAAGCTCCTCACGTCCGCAATTATCCCAACGGACTTTAACCATTCAGACCTCCTTGTTGCGGAGTCGTTTGACTGCAACATCTTCAATTCGTACTGGCTTAATCCTTGTTGTTAACTCATAACCAACCGGTACCTGATTGTCCGCAACGATCTGTGAAGGCTCTTACACTGCCTTACGCAACACCGACACGTGGAACACATCATGCAGCCCACTCAACTCCGTCGACAGCTTCAACCTATACGCCGCCTCGCCAACACGCTCCAGGATTTCAAATGGTCCAAGGTATCTCAGACTCAGCTTCTTCAAGCGTCGGACTCGCGATACACCCTTGAACGACTTGATTTTTAGATATACCATATCGCCAACGTTGAACTCCACATTTCTATGTTTGGCGTTGTAATACTTTGACTGTCTATCCTGAGCAATCTTCAGCCTTTCCTGAATTGTCAGTATCATTGAAGTGGCGTCTTTCACCGCTTGACGTTTATACAACTTCGATTCGCCTGCCTCCAACCAAGACAACGGCGTACGACACTTCCTCCCGTACAAGGCTTCGAAGGGCGTCATTCCAATACTTGCCTGAATGTTGTTGTTGTACGCAAACTCCACCATGTACAAGTGATCCTCCCAATTCTTCCCGAAATCTAGGACGCACATGCGAAGCATGTCCTCCATAGTTCTGTTGACTCTCTTGGTTTGGCCATCCATCTGCGGGTGAAAGGCTGTGCTGAACTTTAGCTTAGTACCCAACAGACCATGCACCAACCTCCAGTCATTCGACGTAAAGCGTCCATCACGATCACTAACAAGACTGCGAGGCACACCATGCAATCGTACAATATTATCCACGTAGAGTTTGGCTAACCTTTCCCACCGGATCTTCCTTCCTGACTGGGATAAAGTGCGACACCTTTGTCAACTTATCTACGACCACCCAAATGGCGACGTTTCCCTTCTGCGTCTTCGGCAAACCGTGCACAAAATCCATAGATATGTCGTCAAACTTCCATTCTGCGATAGGAAGGGATTTCAAGAAACCTCCGGGTTTCTGGCATTCCGCTTTCACCAATGCACAAGTACGACACTTGGCCATATAAAGTGCCACATCCTTCTTCAAACCCGGCCACCAGAATAATTTATTCATGTCTCTATACATCTTTGTGCTTCCCGTGTGGATTGAGTACTTGGTATGATGAGCCTCATACATCAACTCCTCCTGAATCTTATCCGCACTAGGAACACATAGACGACCGTCCTTCCTTAGCAACCCATCTTCAACCACAAACTGGGAATTTGACCCATCCAAAGCTTCATCCAAGATCTGCTTCATGCTGCTATCCTGAACCAAAGCCCGCCGAACTCTATCTGCTAGGTCACACTGCAACTCTGTCCAAAACAGTTCCTTCTCGGCACTAGACTGCTTATCGACGCAAGATATCTCCAATGCCTCCAACTCTTGGACCAATATTTCATCATGTACCGAAACCAGTTGGCCTGCGCCGGAGTCCTACGACTCAACGCATCCGCCACCGCATTTCCCTTCCCAGGCACATAATGAATCTTGAAGGTGTAGTCCTCTAAGAACTCCATCCACCTTCGCTGCCTCATGTTCAGATCCTTTTGGACTAATAGGTACTACAAGCTCTTTTGATCGGTGTAAATGTCGACCTTTATACTGTATAGGTAGTGCCTCCAATGCTTTAAAGCAAATATCACGGCCGCTAACTCTAAGTCGCGGACCGGATAATTCCTCTCATGAACCTTCAGTTGTCGTGAACCATAGGCTATCACTCCCTCATGCTGTAGCAGGACACAGCCCAAACCACTGCCCGAAGCATCACTATAAATCTCGAACCCTTCGGTTCCACTTGGCGAACATAAAATAGGCGTCGTGGTTAACCGCCTCTTCAACTCTTCAAAAGCCTGTTCACACTCCGGAGACCACACGAACTTCTGATCCTTTCTTGTCAATGTCGTGAGTGGTAGTGTTATCCGCGAGAAGTTCTCTACGAAGCATCTGTAGTAGCCAGCAAGCCCCAGAAAACTCCGGACCTCTGCCACCGTAGTCAAAGTAGGCCACTCCCGTATCACCACTATCTTCGCCGGATCCACAGCTATTCCTCCTCCACTGACAACATGACCAAGGAACGCTATCGAGGATAACCAGAATTCACACTTGGAGAACTTTGCATACAACTGACTTTTCCTCAATGTCTCCAACACCATGTGTAAATGCTTGTAGTGATCCTCCTCGCACCGCGAATACACCAGGATATCATCGATAAATACTATCACGAACTGATCCAGGTATTCTCTGAACGTCCTATTCATCAGACTATAAACACGGATGGCGCATTCGTCAACCCAAACGGCATGACAGTGAACTCGTAATGCCCAAACCGCGTACTGAATGCTGTCTTTGGGATGTCGCTCTCCCTTAATCCTCAATTGACAGTAACCGGACTTCAAGTCTAACTTCGAATATACTGTTGATCCAACCAACTGATCAAAGAGATCGTCAATCCTGGGGATCGGATATTTGTTCTTTTCCGTAAGCTTGTTCAATTCCCGCTAGTCATTGTAAAGCTGCAAGCTCTCATCTTTCTTCTTAACGAAAGGAACCGGTGCGCTCCAAGGCGACGAACTTGGACGCACATAACCTTGCTCTAGCAACTCTTGCAGTTTCACTTTCAACTCCGCCATCTCTCTTGGCGCTATCTGATATGGAGAGCGTGACACCGGTTTGGCGCCCAGTACCAGCTCAATAGTAAAGTCTATCTCCCGCTGAGGAGGGGCTCCTGGGAGATCGTCTGAAAACACATCAGGATACTCGGACGCAACTGGGATGCTGTCCAAACTAGGCTTAGGCGTCGAAGTCTGCACTAGAGTGACATACAGTTCTGCCCCAGACCGAACTGCCTTGAACACCTGAAGGGCCGACATCAGAACTTTCCCTGATCCCTTCATGCCCGCAAAAATCGTCTCCCGATCTGTGTCCAGACCCAACTTGACTTCCTTACGATTGCAATCAATGCATGCACTCTGCTCTGAGAGCCAATCCATACCGAAGATTACGTCGAACTCCACCAATGGTAGAACCAACGTCCGTTAATCAAACTCCCGGTCTCCAGTCCGAATCTTCGTAACACAAATCCTATCCGCACGCATTGAGCACCCATTAGGCAACAACACATCCAACTTGTTTTCTGCCATCGAGAATGGAACTCCGATGCGCGATATACATTTTTCGGACAAGAAGGAATGTGATGCTCCCGTATCAAATAGGGCTCTCGCCAGAAACTCAAAACTCAACACAAAGCCTAGCACTTACACAAGAAAGCTAACAAACAAAAGAGGTAACAACTATGAAAGTTAAACTATTGCAATTTAACTCATACATGACACTACATCTGCCTGCTTTCTGGTCTCTTGCAGACCCAGCCTGTACCCTTCAGACTTCCTCTCGGACATAAAGCGCCCGTTCCAACAGCTACGGGCAAAATGCCCCACTCTTCTGTAGATATAGCAAGCTCCTGGGACTCGACTTGCGGTTGCCCCCAACGCACCAGATGAAGGGGCTGAGTTCGAAGTCTTCAACTTCTTGTTCCCACTGCGGACATCGGACTTTGAACTTGGCCCTTTGAATTGTGGTTTCCTAGTACTAGAGTCCTCACCTGCTCCTGACATAGTTCCCTTAATCTTCTGAGCACCATCCCAACATTCTCGGGCAAAGTGCCCTTCCTTGCCACAAGTATGACAGTTGTAAGTAACCTTGCTAGTCGATGGTCTAACCTTTTTCTTCAGCGTTCTGCGAGATGCACCCTTATAGGACTTGCAGAGTTTGATACCCTACTCACTGGTATTTGATGAATTTTTCCCATTTCCACTTCCAAAGATTTGGCCGACTCTACCAAGGCTCGAAATCCCATTAGTTTTGGTCCTAGAAGTAGAATTCGCAGTTCGTCACGTAGACCACTGTAGAATCTATCAACTATAGACTTCTTGTTCTCCAACTCAAAGCATGGGTAGCGGCTTATCAAAAGGAACGCCTGCAAATACTCATCAACTGAGTGCGTACCCTGCACCAAGCACATATTCAACGGATGACCTGATGGCCTCCTAAATGTCATTTGATCCAACCCACCACCCGACATTGAAGTCAACTCGGGGACAAAAGGTTGCACATTGCTTCCCTGTTGTGCACTAGTCATAGAGAGTACCACTTCAACGATCCTTCTTATGGTTTCAAACGAAAGAAGGGTCTCAAGCGTGCCACTGGGTGCACTATAGTCCTCAGAAACCAGATGTTCTGTCGGCTATGCGCCACTCCCGGTCACCTATAGTCGTACAAAACACCAATAAGTGACCAAACAAAATTGCAAAAAGCAATTATAGGAACGCGCAGGTTCCTCAAACACGAGTATTTTTCACTCCTAAGTGGACATTCATGGGTTCTTTTTAATGTTATAACGATGACGCACACATGTGCTCACCACCCCTTAAAAGAATTCGCCCACGAATTCATTTAAGCTTGACCGTAACCAGAAGTCTGATACCAAATTGTAACACCCCCATCTATCGCATGACATATAACAGAAGGTCCAGCTGGAACCCGACGCCATATACCACAGACAGTCGGAAGAGTTACCAAATGAATATACAAACCATCCAATTAAGACTACTCGTCCTACACAGAGCATTCTAGCGGAAGCTTTTAAAGTTGAATGAACCCAGAACTTAAATCCATTAAATATGAATGTCCTCAACACACTACAGGAATGAAACCCAAAATACACTGAAAATGTACATGTCCTTATGGCCTTACAAATGTTTACTTAATAAAACATGTCTTACATACATCGGCTCGCAGGCCGGCCACACATGATAAAAGTAAAACAACTATTCTACGGCCCTCTAGGGCCAGCACAGCAACATGGGCTCCAGCCCGTTATTTGGCGCTCAGCTCCGCAGTACCTGCAAGCACATACCACCGCATGGTGGCAAACAAAGCAACAGTCAGCTAAAAGCCGACCAAATTATAACGACCCCGTCCCTTACTCGGGACGGCGGTGCTCTTTCCCTGCATAGCATCAGTCCAATAAAATAATATAGCGCAATTCTATTTCGCCACAGGTGTAGGCTCGCACGGCCAAACACCCCGTGCACTCAGGGCACATTAACAGTGAATCCGGTCAATACCGTGGCTTCACCACCATCCCAAAGATGGCAACCAAGTGAGCATTTAGCCTATCTGACCACCGTCTAAGGCTCCGACTATGCCTACGGCCAGTGCCTGTCTTCGGATTTCTCGCACCGTACCACATAGCCTAGGTCCAATTCCACTTGCCCGTTGCTCATGCCGCATATATAATTTAAGTCCTACGCGCGGGCCAAGCTTCTCTCGAATCCCAAATTTTTCCCAAAACAATCTCATAACCCAGTTATGATCAAAGCCGGTTCCCAGACCGCCAAGTTAACAGAACACGTTTCCGCTCAATTTTCCGGGTGCGCCTTGAAGCTAACCTCCAAGGATCCCTGCTGCAATCTACCGCGTAGAAACCCGAAAAACCCAAAGCACGAAGTCTTCTCCGGCAAAACATAACAAATGCAACATCACCGATCCAGACAAAACACGTCCGGGTAGGCTTCGCACACAATGCATATGCCCGTACTTACGATTCCGGGCTCTATATGCAACACAAGGGGGACTATTCACATCAACCCCAAGGAACACCACGCACTCACCGCACACTCGCGGGAGCGGGATCCCCTATGCAGAAAGAAAGAGCTTCAAACGCTCAAGTTGAGAATCGTTACCCTTGTAGTCTGTTTTGGCGCCATGGAAAAACTACGCGGACAGAACTCTTAAAAACGACCTTCCCTCCACGGATCCGCTCTCAGACTTCGAAACGGTGCTCCGATGCTCCGCCGGTGGCCGGAAACCTCCTTCTTCTTCCTCTTCTCTCTCACTTTGGAAGGAGAAAGCTGTTGGGTACATTGGAATATATGTACCTGATTTGAAGAAGCCTCACCCTACTCAATGATATACATCAAAGTGTATTTGATGTGTTTTGAGTTTATTGGTGCAGGTTAAGTAATTGCAGGGAAAGCAGAAAAGTTTCTAAGTCTATGTGTCGACACCCAGAAGAAAAGTGTCGACACTTAAGGAGGCTTGTGTCGACACCCAGAGAAGCTGTGTCGACACTTGGAGTAATTGTGTCGACACCAGGAAGGCAGAGTCGACACCAGAAGGAAAGTGTCGACACATACAGGTTGTGTCGACACACAATGAAGAAATGTCTAAAGAATCAGCGTCGACACTTAGAAGCAGTGTCGACACCCAGAGGAACTTTGTCGACATCACAAGTGTTGACACTAGGAGGCTGTGTCGACACTCAGCAAACTTCAACAGAGTTTAAGTACATATGTCGACACAAAGGAGATGTGTCGACACACAGTAAAGTCTCAACACATGAAGTATGTGTCGACACAAAGAAGATGTGTCGACACTCAGCAAAAGTTTCAACACAGAAGGCATGTGTCGACACAAAGAAGATGTGTCGACACTTAACAAGTTCAACACAAAGAAGATGTGTCGACACTTAGCAAGTTTCAACACAAGGGGATGTGTCGACACAAAGGAGTTGTGTCGACACTTTGCAGAAATCAACTAAGTATTGAAGAAGAAGGTCTTGTGTCGACACACACGATCAGTGTCGACACATGTTGAAGAAGCAGTGTCGAGAAGCTATTTTCTACAACACAAGGAGTTGTGTCGACACCTTGAAGGCTAGTGTCGACACTTAGTCTACTTGTGTCGACACTTAGTCTATTTGTGTCGACACTTAAAGACTATCTGTCTCGACACTTTCAGACGGTGACAGAGGTTCCAAGAAGTGACTGAATGACTTGACAGCTGCCGTTTCAACCGGTCAACTGCTACTGTCAGAGCTGTCAGAAGTCTATTAGAAACCGGATCAGCCAGTCACCATGAAGAAAGCCTATTAAAGGTCTATTCCTTCAACAGAAAGTGACTGAATCAATTGATCAATGAAGCAATCACTGAAGTAAGAAACAACAAACAAGAAGAAGACCTTCAACTGAAGATCTAAGAAGTCGGAGAGAGAAAGCTCCTTCTAAGAAGACAGCTATTGAACCAGGCTGATAAAGAAAGTTTCAGATTGAGATCTGATACTCAAGTCAGAAGTTGATCAAGGTCATCTTCAGGAGATTCAACCCTACTGTGTTCTAATTCAAGAAGCTTTGAAGAAAGCTACGGGAGGTGATCTCTGCAAAGTTCTTTCAAGAACTCATCAAGAAGCCAGTCAACTTAACTTTCTCAATCAGAGTTGTGGTTATTAATCCTTGTATTCTTTATTTTCTGTAGGATCCTTAGGGATCTGAGTTCTAAGCCTATATTTATAAAGGCTGAGTGGTAGGGCTTGTGAGCCTGAGTGTAGGAGATACATTTCTCTGAGTGTAGGCCTTGTTGAAGGCTGAGTGTAGGCCTTGTTGAAGGCTGAGTGTAGGCCTTGTTGAAGACTGAGTGTAGGTCTTGGTTAAGACTGAGTGGTAGGGCCTTTTGTGCATGAGTTATAGGAGTGGGATCACTCTGAGTTGTAGGAACCTATTTGGGGTTCTGAGCTGTAAGATCTGTAGATCTGAGGAGTAGTGGAGTAGTTGGGCCGAATCTAGTATACTACTAGATAGGCGAAGGGGGAAAGTGGATGTACCCAGACCTTGGGGAACCACTATAAATCATGTGTGTTCTCTGTGATTGTATGCTTGTGTGATTGCTTTGTTATCTGTGCTGTGAATTGCAATTACTGTACTGTATTTCTGCCTTAAAAGTTTAAAAAGATTAAGTGCACCTATTCACCCCCCCCCCCCCTCTAGGTATTTAGGCACTAGTTCTTTCAAGTGGTATCAGAGGGAGGTTACTCAAAAAGGACATAACTGTCTGAGTAAAGATCCTGTAGGCAGAATCAGTATAATCAAGAATCAAGAAAATGTGTTCAACTGAAAATCACAAAGAGCTAGGATTCATGAAGTTGCCAATCTGCAGAGAGGAGATCTTTGGCATTTGGAAAGAAAGGGTTAGACTTTTTATGGAAGCCTCTGACCCTAGAATTTACATTATAGTCAAAGAAGGGCCATATGTGCCAATGAAAGTATCTGTTCTAGATGCCAATCAGAGAACACCCAAAGACTATTCAGAAATGACCAAGGATGAAATAATTCTGGCCACTATGGACAAGAGGGCCCAGAATATCATTGTAAGTGCAATTGATGATGCCAAATTTCAGAATCTGATTCATTGTAAAACATCAAAAGAAATGTGGGACACACTGACAGTCTATATGGAAGGATCAGAAGAGGTAAGACAAGACAGGAAGTCTTTATTAAATTAAGAGTATGAAAGCTTCAGACAAGGCAGGTCTGATAGCATAACTGAATGCTACAAGAAATTCTATAGGATAGTCAATGAATTGATGTCCTATGAAAGAGAGTTCAGCAATTATGAGTTAAATGATAAGTTTTTGAGATCCCTAACTAAAGACTGGGATACTAAGATTTGTGTCATAAGGGAAATGGCCAAACTAGCTGATATACCTCCTCCAACATTGTTTGAAAAACTGTTATCTTATGAGATACAGTTAATGGTAAGGAAGGAGGAAGATAAGACTATAAGAATGGAGCACAAGGAAAGAGTTGTGGCTTTCAAGACTGAAGCCACTAAGAAATATAAAAGCAAGTCTCCATCACCACCTCAAAAAGTTGCTGAGGCTGAGACAGATTCTTCAGATAGCAAGAAGTCAGAAAGCAGTGAAAGTGATGAAGACTTTGCTGCATTTACTAGGCACTTTCAGAAGTTTCTAAAGAAGAAAAAGTGGAGGTCCAAGCCATCCTTTTCACAGACAAAAGATGACTACTACCAGAAAAGAAAGTCATCAAGGAATGACAGAAGAAAGTCTAAGTCTAGTAACACTACATCCTCAAAGATAGTATGCTATTGTTGCAATAGACAAGGACATGTAATAGTTGATTGTCCAGAAAAGAGGAAAGAGTCCACTGACAAGAAGAAGACACAGTTCAAGGGCAAAAAGGAAAGGCCCTTTGTTGCCAAGAAGGATAAAAGTCTGACTGATATGTCATCTTCAGAAACAGATTCAGAAGTTGAAGCCTATATTGGCTTGTTTGCTGAAGAAGAAGAAAATGAGTTCATGCAGCTAATGAACTCAATTTATGAGTAGGAGGACATTCAGTGCAAGGGACTGATGGTCTTATCAGAAGGAGACAAACTCCAGGATCAGCCTGGACCTAGTCAGGTACAAAATTGTTCTTCAAGTTCAATTTCTAGTGCTGGATCAGAATCAGATACATCAGCATCAAGTGATGTGAGTGCATCTGAATCTGAAGGAGACATTCATCAGTTAATTGATGAATATAGAGTGTTGTTGCAGGCTTTGAAGAAAGGCAAACTCTTGGCCAAGACACAGGCTAAGGAGATTGCTAGTCTTAAAGTAGCTGCAACAGATTTTGACAAGTTGCTTGATTAGAAACTAAATGAAATAGCCAGACTGAAGAACATTACTGTTATTCAGATGGGGACTATTACATTCAAGAATGATCAAATTAGAAATCTGGAGACTAGTCTTCAGAAGGAGAGAGATATTGTAGCAAGTTTCTCTAAACCAAAATCTGTTCTACCTTTGATAGATGAGTTTGTACCTCATAAGGGTAAAACTGGATTAAGGTTTACAAAACCTGCTTGGATATTAAAGTCTAAATCTAAGGGCAAAGCCCCAGTACTCAACAAGAAGCCTGTTGTAGATACTACAGCTAGGGTTGTATCCAAAAAAAGGTACAACAGGTTTGAATGCTGGTGTTGTGGCAAGGTAGGCCACTTTGCCATAGATTGTTGGCATAATTCAAGTGCCAAGGTGAGTAGCAAACTGCCTGCTAGAAAAGCTACAGGTAGTTTTGTTAAGAATCAGACTAACTTGCACCAAGGACCCAAGAATTATTTGGGTTCTAAGGTTAAGTAATCTGTTTTGCAGGTGAGTCCAAGTGGCCATGCCCCAATATGGTACTTGGACAGTGGATGTTCCAGGCACATGACTGGAACTAGGGGATTACTGAAGGACTATACACCAATCAAGGATGGTCCTAAAGTTACCTTTGGTGGTTCAGAAAAAGGAATCATCAAAGGCTTTGGTAACATTTCTAGCAACCTAATTACAATTACTCAAGTGGCTTATGTAAAGGGTTTGAAACATAACCTCATTAGCATAAGTCAGCTGAGTGATTTAGGATATAACATCTCATTTGTCAAAGATGGTTGTCATATCTGTAGGTCAAGTGATCAAAAGATCATTCTGACTGGATATAGGAAGAGAAATGTCTATTGTTTAGACATTATGTGTGAGAACATAGGTTCTCCTATTTATCTTGTAGCTGATGAAAGAATCTCACATTGTGTTAAATGGCACAAGAGGATGGCTCATCTTAACTATAAGACAATTAGCCAACTCTTTAGCAAAGAGTTAGTGAGGAATGGTTCTCAGGTTAAGTGTATTAAGGATGTGATATGCTCAGCTTGTCAGAAAGACAAGCAGACCAGATCTACCTTTAATAGCATTGAGAACAAAGATGCTGTGAGGTGCCTATACCTCTTACATATGGATCTTTTTGTTCATATGCCAGTTCACAGCCTAGGTAGGAAGGTCTACACATTTGTGGTTGTAGATGATTATTCAAGGTTTTCCTGCGTATTCTTCCTAAGGCAAAAATCTGAAATACCTAGTATCTTTTATAGTTTTGTCAAACAGATTCAGAATGAGTTAGACAGTACAGTGGTCAAAATAAGAAGTGACCATGGTACTGAATTCCAGTCTGATAGCATGACAAAGCTATGTGAAGAGTTTGGGATATTTCAGGAATTTTCCTCACCAAGAACACCTCAGCAAAATGGTATTGCTGAAAGGAAAAATAGAGGCTGGTAGAACCCTATTGAGTGACACATCTCTCCCAGAATATTTCTGGGCTGAGGCAGTCAATACTGCATGTCATGTAATCAATAGGGCTACTATCACCAAGAGCCACAATAAGACCCCCTATGAGATTGTGAAGGGCAGAAAACCAAATCTATCATATTTCAGGACCTTTGGTTGTAAATGCTATATATTTAACAATGGTAAGTCTTATTTAACCAAGTTTGCTGTCAAATCCCAAGAAGGGATCTTTGTTGGGTACATCAACAACAGTAAGGCTTATAAGGTCTACAACTTGACTACTCAAGTTGTAGAAGAGTTAGTACATGTAGTATTTGATGAAGCTAGACTCATTAACAATGAATTGTCTAGAAGTGTTTGTAGCTCCACAGGTGTGACTGAGAAGATGGACAAGCTTACTATTGAAGAAGGTTCTACTACAAGTCAGCAAGTGGATGATAGTGGCTGCTGTCCAGGGGGAGTACAAGATACTCCTGTTGTTGAAGAAGACCAAGAGGAGCTGCTGAATGAAGAAGCTGAAGGTGTACAACCAGGAGACAGGTTGCCTCCAGCAAATAGGCATTTAAAAGATCATCCAGCTAATCAAATCATTGGAGATCTCAGACAAGGGGTACAAATAAGGAGTAAGAATCTAAGTTTAGTTCTCTACTCCAGTTTTCTATCCCAAGTAGAGCCAAAGAAATTTGAAGAAGCTATCCTAGACCCTCATTGGATTGAGGCAATGCAAGAGGAGCTGAACCAGTTCAAAAGATGTAAAGTCTGGGAGCTTGTTCCTAAACCAAAGGGCCACAACATTATTGGAACTAAGTGGATATTTAGGAACAAGTTGGATGAAAATGGAGTAATTATAAAGAACAAAGCTAGACTAGTTGCTAAAGGTTATAGGCAGGAAGAAGGTATTGATTTTGATCAAACCTTTGCTCCAGTAGCAAGACTGGAAGCAATAAGGATGTTCCTTGCCTATGCAACATTCCAAGGGTTCAAGGTATACCAAATGGATGTTAAGTCAGCTTTTCTGAATGGAAATCTAAAGAAAGAAGTATATGTAGAACAGCCATCAGGTTTTGTTGATTCTACTAAACCTAATTATGTTTATAGACTTAGGAAGGCTTTGTATGGGTTAAAACAATCCCCTAGGGCTTGGTATGAAACCCTGTCTAGTTTCCTCATTGAGAATAAATTCTCAAGGGAGAAAATAGACAAGACTCTATTCCTTAGGGAATCCAGAGGTAAGATCATCTTAGTCCAAATATATGTAGATGACATCATATTTGGGTCTACAGAAAGTAGTCTTTGCAGAAAGTTTGCAAAACTTATGCAAGGACAATTTGAAATGAGCAGTATGGGGGAACTTAAGTTCTTCTTGGGTCTCCAAGTTAGACAGACTGAGGATGGTTTATCCATATGCCAGTCTAAGTTCACCCTAGAATTGATAAGGAAGTATGATATGAAATCATCCACTACCATGAAAACTCCTATGGGTTAACAATGTCTTTATGCAAAGATGATGCAGGGAAACCTGTAGATGAAACTTTGTATAGAGGGATAGTTGGCTCCCTACTATATTTGACTGCAAGTAGACCAGATATCATGTATGCTACATGTGTCTGTGCAAGGTACCAAGCATGCCCTAAAGAATCTCATTTGACAGCAGTCAAAAGAATTTTGAGATATCTTAAGGGCACACCTTATCTAGGCCTTTGGTACCCTAGGAATGGAGAGTTTGAACTGACAGGTTATTCAGATGCAGATTTTGCAGGCTGCAAGGAAGATAGAAAGAGTACCACAGGTACCTGTTAGTTTCTAGGTGGAAGGCTGATATCATGGAGTAGCAAGAAACAAACAAGTGTGGTTATCTCCACAGCAGAATCAGAGTATGTTGCTGCAGGAAGTTGTTGTGCTCAACTTCTATGGATACAACACCAGCTAGAAGATTATGGTATTCAAGTAAGTAGAACACTTTTATTTTGTGATTCTACTAGTGTCATTTCTATTGCAAATAATCCTGTCTCCCATAGTAGGACTAAGCACATAGAAATAAAATATCATTTTCTAAGAGAACATGTGGAAAAAGGAGATATTTCACTAGAATATGTTAAAATAGAAAATCAGTTAGCTGACATGTATACTAAGCCCTTAGATGAAACCAAATTCAATAAATTCAAAATTGAACTAGGAATGATAAACTTATAATAGTTTACAAAAATTGGCTAAGTAAAAAGGTGTCGACACACAGAGTTGTCTGTATCGACACATAGAAGTGGTGTCGACATTTCAGAGAAATGGTGTCGACACATCTAGGAAGTCTGTGTCGACACTTCAGAGAATTAATGTCGACACATGCAGTGTAGGTGTCGACACATCCAAGGTGGTGTCGACACTTAGGCTTTACTCAGAATTAGTCTGGTAGAGTCTCGACTAAGTGTCGAGCTAAGTGGTGTCGACACATATACAAGTGTCGACACATATATTCTGTCGACTATACTTGTGTCGACACATAGTTGTCGAGACATTATAGGTAAGTGTCGACACTTTTCAACAGTGTCGACACAGTTTAAGTATTTTGACGCGCCTTTTCACCTTCGATTCTAGAAATGTATAAATAGGTTTTCGTCATTGTTGTCGACACGCTCACCTGAGTTTCGAGACCAAACTTGTGTGTCGACATCTCTCTTCTCTAAATTCAAATTTCTTCAAACCCTAATGGCGCCCAAGCTAGAAGAGAATGTTAATGAAGGATATGAACTCGTGCGACATGCCTTTGATGACGCGGAACCTGAAATCAAAGGTGTGGTAACCCTAATTGCCGAAACTGGACTGGAATACCTTGTTTCTGAACCAATCAAGATCTGGAAGAAGGAGGTCCTAGAATTTCTGAGTGCAGCTTCACTTGATGATACTGGACTCAAGATTAAGTCCAGAGTTCATGGAACCAAAGTTAAGATCACACCAAAAAGTCTGAGGAAGATACTTCAACTACCTAGAACAAAGGAGGAAGAAGATGTATCTGCTTCTAAGACTAGAGAGGCATTGAGATGGTGTGGATTGGATTTAAACTTGAAGATTGGATCAGTGTTCAACAGGAAAGGGATGAACATTAAAGGGAAATTCGTATCTGAAATAGTTGGCAAGATCATCCTGAGCAAACCTGGAGGACATGACAGAATTTCAGCACATATGTTCAGTTTGATGACAAGGATAATCTTCAAACTAAATACTGATTGGTCTACAGTTATGTTTGATAAGATAAAAGAGAGTATGAAGAAGCCCAATCTGGGAAGAATTCTAAGTCTATACTTAGCTGGTAGCATACCAGATGTGATGAACCAAGCTGCAGGTTCCAAAATAAACCACATGAGGAGAATGGATTTGAGAATCTTCTCTAGGTGGGATAGAGTATTGACCAAAGAACTGCCATCTCCAGTAAAGGACACACCCTAGAAGAAGAAGAAGAAGATAGCCATTATGGCTCCAGAATCCTCCAGCAGCTCTGAAGAGCAAGTAGTCTTTAGTTCTGATGATGAACAGGGAAGGAAAGCTGGACAGTCTCCAGCAAGACAAGAAGATGCACAGAGGTAGGGGGAGCTACCCTCAGCTAGCCCAATTCACCTGGATCCACACCAGGGGGAGCCTCTACTTGTGGAAGAGCCAACTCAACTAGAGAGTGAAAGGGCTACCCAAACCATACTTGAGGTAATCACTGAAATTAATCAATTAGATTTCACTATTGAGGAAGAAGTTTTGACTGATTTATTACCTGATATTCATCTGCAAACACAGATACAACCTCAACCCCAAGATGTTGTCATGGAGGACACATTTGTTGCTGATCAAGTGGTTGATGAGATAAGAGATTCTCCAGCCCTTCCTCAATAGGAATTTACATTAGAAGAGCTATTCCCTGATCTTCTACAAACTGATTTGAGAAAGAGAAAGCTGCTGCTGAGGGGGAGGAGATCAATATTGAGGGGGAGCATATGGAGAATGTAGAGGTAACTGCTACACAAGAGACTGAGAAGCCAAAGAATGCTGAGGAACCACAAAGGACTGAGAAGGATTCACATCCTAGTCCTAAAGACAGAGTGGATATTGCTAGCACATCTGCTTCAGAGGATGAAGAGACTGCTAGAGCCAAGAAGAGGAAGTTCCAAGTCTTCAAAAGAACGAGCCAGAACTATAAGAAAGCCCTACAGACCATTGCTCCACAGCCTGCCTCATCTACTGACTATAGTTCACTGATGGTGGCTTTACAGATTAAGCTGGATGAGCAAAGGCAAGCTCTAGAAAAGTATGTGGATGAAGGGCATAAGTCACTGTAGTTTGATCTTGCACAAGACATCAAATCTATCAGATTTGAAGTGAATCTTAACAAAAAGGAAATAACTGATTGTTTTCATAAGGGAAGCAATGCAGTAGTCTATCTGGCCACACATCAAGAGAAAATAAAGACAAAACTTGATGAGCTAGAAGTGAAGCAAGGCTATGTCCTGAAAAACTAGATAAGGATGAATGATAATCTCACTGCTTCACATAATGTTATTATAACTGAAATGAAGAATATAGCTACTGGTCAGACTGCAGCAAGTGCTACTGCCAAGGAAGAATTTGACAAGCAATTACAAGAGAGCCTAACTGCTGTTAAAACTGTCATTGAAGACTCACAGAAGGCAATTACTGATAAGCTCCAAAGGTTAAAACCTTTCTATAAGGATGGAGTTAACTATCTGAATGCACAGATAAGATTTCAGAAAGATGATCTGAGGGATCACATAGAGAGAGAAGTCATAAAGGGGAAGAGGGTATTAGTCAAGGCAGGCTCTGATCATGCAAAGTGGATTTCAAATTCCATCAGAGCCACCCTTGGATATCCACCCTTATGTGATGATGACAATGTTGCAGAGTCTGGAATCAATCCTGCATATCTTGGAGGAGAGCAAGCTGAAGTAGCTCAGGTGATATACCATCCACCAGACTTTGACATGATACATCAAGAGATACAGTCAATGTTTATCCCTCCTGAGGGAAATCAGAATGTCATCATAGAGAAAGTTGTTCAGCCTGTGCCAGAGGAAATACTCAAAGAGCAAGAGGCCTTATTAAAGGAACAAGAGGCTCAATTGTCTAAGAAAAGATTCAGAGAGCAAGCTGAATTGAGACCTGATTTTGAACAATGGAGCCCCACTTCTAGGAATATCATCTTGATTGCATGGAAGGCTGCTAAGGACAATGTCCTGGATAGAGGCAAGTGGTATTCTGACCTGAAGTGGAGGAAGCATGAGAATAGGCAAGAGGCCATAGTACAGTATAGAAGAAAGGCTAAACTGGGAAAACTACCTCCTAATGCACATGAGCCTAGCAAGTATTTTCTCAAGCCTTATCATTATTTTGAAAGGCAGCAGATAAAGGCTGAAGAGTTGAAAAAGAAAGATCTTAAAGGGAAGAAGCCTGCTGCTGCTGATGACACTGAAGCTCAAGTTCAAGCAAAGATTCAATCTGGAAAAGGGATTGTAATCAAGGAGCCAGAGCAGCCTTAGGATAGCATTTTCTTTAGTTTACAAATTGTAATCAATTGTATTAAAATTCTATGTAAACTTTTGACTAATGAAAATGTTGGAATTTGTAAGAACAATATTATATGTTCATCTATTACATTAATTGTTCTGAGCTAATGGTATATACATGTTCTGTTCATGCATGTTTAAGTATTTTCCCTGTCACATAATATTGTTGTACATCATACTGAGAATTTATTATGTATGGTGTATATCATTGACTAGGGGTTATGACTTCTCCAAATAGGGGGAGATTGTTGGGTACATTGGAATATATGTACCTGATTTGAAGAAGGCTCACCCTACTCAATGATATACATCAAGGTGTATTTGATGTGTTTTGAGTTTATTGGTGCAGGTTAAGTAATTGCAGGGAAAGCAGAAAAGTTTCTAAGTCCATGTGTCGACACCCAGAAGAAAAGTGTCGACACTTAAGGAGGCTTGTGTCGACACCCAGAGAAGCTGTGTCGACACTTGGAGTAATTGTGTCGACACCAGGAAGGCAGAGTCGACACCAGAAGGAAAGTGTCGACACATACAGGTTGTGTCGACACACAATGAAGAAATGTCTAAAGAATCAGTGTCGACACTTAGAAGCAGTGTCGACACCAGAGGAACTTTGTCGACATCACAAGTGTTGACACTAGGAGGCTGTGTCGACACTCAGCAAACTTCAACAGAGTTTAAGTACATGTGTCGACACAAAGAAGATGTGTCGACACACAGCAAAGTCTCAACACATGAAGTATGTGTCGACACAAAGGAGATGTGTCGACACTCAGCAAAAGTTTCAACACAGAAGACATGTGTCGACACAAAGAAGATGTGTCGACACTTAACAAGTTCAACACAATGAAGATGTGTCGACACTTAGCAAGTTTCAACACAAGGGGATGTGTCGACACAAAGGAGTTGTGTCGACACTTTGCAGAAATCAACTAAGTATTGAATAAGAAGGTCTTGTGTCGACACACACGATCAGTGTCGACACATGTTGAAGAAGCAGTGTCGAGAAGCTATTTTCTACAACACAAGGAGTTGTGTCGACACCTTGAAGGCTAGTGTCGACACTTAGTCTACTTGTGTCGACACTTAGTCTATTTGTGTCGACACTTAAAGACTATCTGTCTCGACACTTTCAGACAGTGATAGAGGTTTCAAGAAGTGACTAGATGACTTGACAGATACCATTTCAACCGGTCAACTGCTACTGTCAGAGCTGTCAGAAGTCTGTTAGAAACCGGATCAGCCGGTCACCATGAAGAAAGCTTATATAAAGGTCTATTCCTTCAACAGAAAGTGACTGAATCAATTGATCAATGAAGCAATCACTGAAGTAAGAAACAACAAACAAGAAGAAGACCTTCAAGTGAAGATCTAAGAAGTCAGAGAGAGAAAGCTCCTTCTAAGAAGACAGCTATTGAACCAGGCTGATAAAGAAAGTTTCAGATTGAGATCTGATACTCAAGTCAGAAGTTGGTCAAGATCATCTTCAGGAGATTCAACCCTACTGTGTTCTAATTCAAGAAGCTTTGAAGAAAGCCAAGGGAGGTTGATCTCTGCAAAGTTCTTTCAAGAACTCATCAAGAAGCCAGTCAACTCAACTTTCTCAATCAGAGTTGTGGTTATTAATCCTTGTATTCTTTATTTTCTGTAGGATCCTTAGGGATCTGAGTTGTAAGTCTATATTTATAAAGGCTGAGTGGTAGGGCTTGTGAGCCTGAGTGTAGGAGATACATTTCTCTGAGTGTAGGCCTTGTTGAAGGCTGAGTGTAGGCCTTGTTGAAGGCTGAGTGTAGGTCTTGCTGAAGACTGAGTGGTAGGGACTTTTGTGCCTGAGTTGTAGGAGTGAGATCACTCTGAGTTGTATGAACCTATTTGGGGTTCTAAGCTGTAAGATCTGTGGATCTGAGGAGTAGTGGAGAAGTTGGGCCGAATCTAGTACACTACTAGATAGGCGAAGGGGGAAAGTGGATGTACCCAGACCTTGGGGAACCACTATAAATCCTGTGTGCTCTCTATGATTGTATGCTTGTGTGCTTGCTGTGTTATCTGTGCTGTGAATTGCAATTACTGTACTGTATTTCTGCCTTAAAAGTTTAAAAAGATTAAGTGCACTTATTCACCCCCCCTCTAGGTGTTTAGGCACTAGTTCTTTCAAAAGCCTTGGAGAGAAAATGAGGAATTAACCCCCTATTCCCGGCCTTAACATAGCAGGATCTCATCTAGGCCGTCGGTTCCTAATTAAAGAAAATGAACGGCTCAGATCTGCACAAAATTCTCCAGACCTGGGTCGAACACGGCTTGGCACACAGCCGTGTCCCAGGCCGTGTGCCTCGATCCAGGCACGATCGTCGAACTGAGAGACACACACGGGCTAAGACACGCCCGTGTCTCACCTGACATGCTCGTGTCGGGTTCCTCGACACGCCCGTGTTCGGGAGCATGTCACGCATAACCCCCACGACAACGGACACGACCCAACTGCACACGGGTAAAGACACGGGTTGACACACGCCCGTGTCGGAGGACACGCCCGTGTCATCCGGCCGTGTTCCTGGCCGTGTCCTTCTCGGGTTGAAAATGACCAAAAAAACACCAGCCAGACACGGCCTTAGACACGCCCGTGTCCTAGGCCGTGTACCCTCATACAGACACCAAAAACCCTTTTACGTGACCGACTCGCACATAATTTTCGGGGCGTTACAGGATGGTTGCTGAATTTCTTGAAGAAAATAAGTTTTCAGACTTACAGAAAATTTTTAAGTCTTTTTCTCGAGTATGACCTTTTGTACTCGAGTAGAACTAAAGATTATACTCGAGTGAGATATGTCATGCATTCGAGTTGCAGAAGCAGTTCTCAAGAAAGCTTAGTGCTGTTCTCGAGAAAGTCATGTGTACTCGAGTACTCCATGACTCCCCTTCTCGAGTTACCTCATTTCTAGTCAAAATTTTTTCTAAGTCTTTTTCTCGAGAAACCACATGTTATTTCTCGAGAAGGTCAGTATTACTTTTCGAGAATCAGAAGTCATTTCTCAAGTAACAGATTCTCTTCTCGAGTAACAAGTTTATTTTCTCGAGATGCATTATTCCTCTCGAGTAACAGAATAATTTTCTCGAGAACAGAAACTCATTTTTTCTCGAGTACTTCTTCTCTTTCTCGAGATACCTAAATTCCACCTTTACATTTTTTACCAATTCTTTTTCTCGAGAAGCAAAAGATTTTTCTCAAGAAGGTCATGTATAGTTCTCGAGAACCAGAAACTTTTTCTCGAGACCTTGAATACTTTTCTCGAGAGTCAGAAATCTTTTCTCGAGATACTAATCTCGAGTACCAGAATGACTATTCTCGAGAACAAAAATTTATTCTTCTCAAGTTCTTACTTTCATTCTCGAAATAGCTGGATTCCACCTCCACATTTTTCCCAAGTACTTTTCTCGAGAACCTCATAATTCTTCTCGAGAAACAAAAAATTTCTTCTCGAGTACAAGCAACTCTCTCGAGAAATGCAGTACATATTTCTGGATTTTCTTAAGTCCCGACAGAAGTAATTTCAAATATGATTAGCACTTGATTGGTCCACGTGGCATGCATTTAATGTGATTATGACCGTTAGGCAAGTCCTATAATAGGTCTTATCATGATTGACCAACCCTAAGAAGAAAAACCTAAGTATTCTGAATCGTAAATTCTCTTTCTAAATTGAGAGTCGCTGTTGTTCATCGCCTTCATCGCTGATCTGCTTTTGATCCAGAGATTAAGAACAAGAGATTCAACAAATCAAGATTTTCTATATCGACAGATTCTTTCCTTGATCGTGCTGAGTCTAAAGTTTTCTGATCCAGAGATTTAGCCTTGTCTTCTTCGAACTATTTCTGACAGAGCTTCAATGTTTAAGAAGGAAGAAGGGCTGAAGATTCAGATCTGGAATAATATTGTTTGTATATTTTTCTGTAAATCATTTGATTCTTGTAGGAGATTCTTCTCCAAGTAGCAGGAGCTTTGTTCTCCAAGATTTTTGTAGGAAATTTCTCTTCCGAGTGTAGATCCTGTTTTGAGGGATCAAGTTATAGGAACTTTATCCCGAGTGGTAGGATTGTTTTTAATCCGAGAATAGTGGAGTAGTCGAGTCTAGTGTATTGCTAGATCAGTGAAGTGGAAAGTGGATGTACCCAAGGTTGGGGAACCACTATAATTTTTGGCATCGTCTGTGCATGCTTGTTTATTTTCTGTGCATCGCTCGCTCAAATTTTTATTCCGCAAAAAGACGTAGAACTCACCTATTCACCCCGCTCTAGGTGATTTAGGTAGACAACTTAAACATTTTCAACAACCGCAATCTGAAGATGTCTCGATAATCCTCCCAGAATCCGAAGAAATTCCTCACCGCAACAAGCATTTCTCTTCCATAAACGAATAAATACTGAATAGACGGTTCTCCAACTCACGAGGTTTTGAAAATCATAACACTTTTGGCGATGACAACGATCAGATAATGCATTCCACAGCTTCAGCAAGCCCCAAGAATTATTGACGTAGCCAAATAAAGTATTTCCATGACGACGGTCCGTCCGAGTCTCAAAATCAAGCCAACTCTTGTTGCTATGAATTTCCACACTCTCACCACCATCAGAACGAATGTCACGCCAATCTCAGAAGCAGTCCAAAGAGAGTTTCCCGCCATGTTCACGAAAGAAGACAACCAATCAGGCGTACTACCCCCATGGGAGTAAACTGGGAAATCGGCACGCCGCAAAATTTTAGAATCTCGATCACTTCCGTGCATGGGGGGAATCAGAAACCCGATCTCAAAGAAGTCTCGCAGATCGTCAACCAACTGCGAGGAGGATTTTGAACCCTCCCTTCGACACACGATATCTTCACTTCAAGGTCGGCAGACAAACCAAACCTTCTCTTCCAAATCTCAACATGATCATCGATAAGGGAGGAACGCAGATGCATCGGTCTCACAGTACGCTTCGAACGCTGACATAAAAAAGTAAAATCGGTCTTAGATTAAAAATCGACAAATCAAACATTTTTCGCCCCCATCGTGCGCGTAAAGACACGTCGTACAATAAAACCAAAACCATACGATGCGCCCGAATATGCATGCACAAGCAACCAAGCGCACATGCATCCTAACGCGCACACACCAGGGCACGCAATCGCGCAAGCGCCCGTGCATGGTCAGGCGCGCGCAAGCCCGCACACGGTCGGGGGGGGGGGGGGGGGGGGGCGCCTGCGAGCCCTCGATCGACCGTGCACGATCGGGCGGCCAGGCGCATGCGCCCGCGCCCGCGTGCGAGCATGCGCGCGCCCGTGCGTGCCCACGCACGATCAGGCCTATGCCCCGGCGCGCACCAGTGCGCGAACTGTCTTCTCCGGGCGCACTCACCGCCTCTCCCTCTCCTCCTTGACATATTCTAACATGTTTACCCGAGTTTGCAGGATGCCACTACTCACCATCTCAAGTCCTTCGCCGTTCATCATCATCGCCACCGTAAAAAATGCGCAAAGAAAGATCTTTGTTTTTCTTCGTCTGAGTCAGTCTTTTGCAACAAGCATATGGGGGGGGGGAATTGTTGAATGAGATCCATTTTATAAGTATAGGTGTGCAAAAAACCACACACCCATGATCTCCACCTCAAAAGCAGTGAGATCATGAGTTTGACCGCACGCGCGATCAATGCGCCTGATACCCCGTGCACCAATCCCATCACGCGTAATGGATGAATCGCCGCGGGCGCCGCCTTGCCGGTGGTGGTCGGTCGACCTCCTCCCCGGACGCTGGCCGCCCCCCTCCTCTCGCCGCGCCAGCCTCCTGCGCGCGACCAAGGGGGGCGGCCCCGGCCGTCGCTCCCCCTCGGCGACTGACCGCGACCGAGCAAGCGGCTGCGAGGGACGCTCCCCCTTGGCCACCGGCCGCGACCGAGAGAGCACCCTCCCAGGCCGCTCTCCCTCGGTCGCTGGTCGCGGCCGAGTGAGCGACCGCGAAGGCCACTCCCCTTCGGCCGCAGGCCGCGGCCGGAAGAGCGGCCATGGGGGTCGCTCTCTCCCGGGCGCCCGCCGTGGCCGGGATAGCGGCCAAGCAGGACGCTCTCTCCCGGGCACCTGCCACGGCCGGGATAGCGACCACGCTGACCGCTCTCTCCCGGGTGCCTGCCGCGGCCGGGATAGCGGCCATGCGAGCCGCATTCTCCCGGGCGCTTGCCGCGGCCGGGATAGCGGCCACGCGGGACGCTCTCTCCCGGGCGCTGGCCGCTGTCGGGATAACGGTCGCGGGGGTCGCTCCCTCTCGAGCGCCGACCGCTGTCAGGATAGCGGCCGCGAGGGCCGCTCTAACCCGGGCGCCGGCCACGGCCGGGATAGCGGCTACGCGAGCCGCTCCCTCCCGGGCGCCAGCCGTTGTCGGGATAGCGGCCGCGCGGGCCGCTCCCTCCCGGGCGCCTGCCGCTGTCGGGATAGCGGTCGCGCGGGCCGCTCCCTCCCGCGGCCGCCGACCGCGGCCGGTAGAGCGGTCGCATCGGCCACTCCTTTTCGATCGCCATCGACAGTCCTCCCCTCGCCGACAAATTCAGCGGCAAGTTCGTCGGCCGCCCGTGGAGTTCCGCGTCCGCCATCTGATCGTATGGGGTCGTTTCCCGCCTCTGATTCGTGTGTAACCACCAACTAACCACATGATTAGTGTGAGGATTTAATTAATAATTTAATAATTATTTAGGGTGCAAATAACGAGATTAATTATCATAAATGCGCACCCTTAAACTATGATAAATATATTAATTTCGAGTGATTATGGTGTGCAGATAGCCACGTAACCAACATAACCACCCCCTAGAGCCTATAAAAGGAGCCACATGCCTTCACATTTATCACATTTTTCCTCCGAGTCTTCTTCTTTCTCAGGTCGAAGCTCTGGCGGATTCCTCCTATGTGCAACACCCGAGCCGCACCCGAGCCGCACCCGAGCCATGTACGAGCCAAGTTGAAGCGGCCCGACGAAGGCCAATCTCTCCATTACAAAGTGGCCTCCGCAACCGCAAGTTCAGACACTCCGCTCCCACGTCCAGAATCAGCAAGACGCTCATCGAAGCCCATCAACACAAAGTGCAACTTGTAATAAACTCCCGGCACAGATCCGGTCACGTGATTTTTTACCCGGTTAAGGGGTTTTTCCACGTTAAAACTTCGTGTGGACGATCAACCAACTTTATTGATTGTGTGCACGCTTGACCGTTACGAGAGCTAAGGCGGTTCAGGTTATTCCGGTCTGACCAAGACGTCGAGTTACACCGCAACAAACATAATATGACATTTTGTAGATTAGGGTTTACTTGAAAAAAAAAATCGATGTGGGGCTCAAATAGTTACTGAAAGCACAAAAAGCAAAGGAGAAAGCCGAGATTTTTAGGGAGGGAACTTCTACAAGCACTAGAACTTCTAAAGACATTAGAGACAATCAAGATCGCTGACATTAGAGACAACCGAGCTCGTTCCTGTCGGGCAGTGACGGAACTAGGATTTTAGACCAGCTCGGGCTCCAATTAAAGATAAATATTATGATTATTAAAAATTTAATATACATTATAAAAAATTGAAACATTTGCAAAAATATGCATAAAAGCATCAAAAAGCACATGTGAAAATTAATGAAACATTTGAAAAAATAAATAAACAATAATTTAAGGTGCACAAAATGAAATTCTTTTCCTCAATCAAATTTTGAACCACAATGTTTTAGCTATATAGTATCGTGTTCTTCAAAGAAATTGAAATCATTGTTTAAGCCAAAAAAACTATTGTTACCGAGTTTCAATTTTTCACAAAAAAAATCTTCATTTTACTCACAAAAAACTCATTTCTATTTCCGCCCATGTCGCCAGGCAAGGAAGATGTTAACGCCACAAAGAATCTCATTCTCATCTATAATGGAAGAAGTTGCCAGAACATGGGATCTTGTTCACGTTAGTGACGTTACTGACGTTAGGGATGGAAAAAGTCACCTACACTGAATTGGAAGGAAATGACGATAAACCTAAAGTCACCACTTAATTATTACAGTTTTGATGGGGTCAACCCCAATTTATAGGCAAACCGGGATGCACGTAGACGAACCGCCCTCCCCCCAATAATGTCATGGGAGTTACGCAAATAACCACCACACGCCCGATCCACATAGTAACTACCGCACGTCGGATCGCGTGCGGAACCCAACCGCTGTCCCCCGGCGGTGTTGGCCGGCTCCGACACCTGGCCGGTCGTCCCCTCTAACCGCCCGAATACGGGCGGTCCCCACACGACCGGCCTCTACGAAGGCCGGCCAAGGACGCCCATCCGCAGGAGGCCTCGCCGCAACCGGCCCTTGCAAGGGCTGGCCAAGGCCACCCGATCCCTGGCGGCCTCCCTGCGGCCGGCCCCTGTGAGGGTCGCCCGTGGCTGCCCACCCCCGGACGACCCCTTTATGGCCGCCCGCCCCTCCCGGCTGCCCTCCGTGTGTGTGTGGGGGGGGGGGGGGGGCGGCGACCGACCGCCCACTCCGACATCGTCGGGCTGCCATTTCTCGCGGGCGGGCCTCCCCTTGACCCGGGGGCAAGATGGTCATTTCCCCAAAGTGACGATCTTTGTGATCATCTTCGAGCAATCCTATTGGCCGGTTCGATAGTTAGCAGACAAAATTACCGGACCGTGCTCGTTAAAATCTATAAATACACCCGATTTCTATTTCAAAAGGGTTCTTTTCCCGGTTCACTTCACTCTCTTTTCTTCCCTCCTTCTCTTTGCAGAATCCGCATCTAAGACTGCTTCAGCAAGGTTACGCCAAGGCCGCAAAGGGAAGAGGAAGTTGGTGAAGAATCAAGTCAAGAACAAGACGCGTGGAGTCGTAACCGTCGACATGTCAAGACAACTCCAAAGGCTAGGAAGCGCCTGCATTTCCAGCGAGCACACAACGAAAGATCGTGGAACCAGCACAACGGCCAACAACACCCGACATTCACTCTCCCCCATCTCATTAAGTGTAACGAGGCACGGTCTGTCGCCTTCGCCCTCCTCCAAGAAGATTTGTAATAAACTCTCATATAATGAAAGTTAGATTGACACCGTACCGACTGCGTGATTTTTCACCCCGATTGCGAGGTTTCACGTCATCAAGTATTCATCCCAACATCCAGTTAATCTTTAACAGTTGGCACGCTCAGCCGCTCGTGATCTAAGAGAGTTGAGTAGTCCCAATCTAATAAATGCACTGCATGTTTCCCCAACAAGTTCACTGCTTTAAAGTATGGCCGGACCAAAATGCCCTCCCAATTTGAACCCCAAAACACAAAACCTTCTTCTTTTAATTCGAGATGCATTTTGTCAAATTAAAATAATTTGAGGTGCAATATAACAAAATAGGAATTTGCTGCTGCCCTCCTATCATTTTTTCGAGAGCCGTCGCCGACAGCGCTTTACTCGCCTCCAGCTCCACCCGACGGCCCTTTCCACATCGTCCCAAACCAATCCCCCCCTTCCCAGCTCCGTCTATTCTCCGTCTATTCTCTGTCTCCGTGCCGGCGACCCCTGCGATGGCCCAGAAGAAGACCCACCGTCCTTCCGCCGACGATCCGGAGGTAGAGCGTATTCCTCTCCAGGCAGTTCTACTAGCCGACAGTTTCGCTCAAAAGTTCCGTCCCATCACCCTCGAGCGTCCCAAGGTACTTGTTACAAAGCGGCCAAACCCTACGACCTATTTTATGGTTTATGAGCTTCATCACTAAACTTTCTTCTGAAGGTGCTCTTGCCGTTGGTTAACGCTCCGATGATTGATTACACCCTCGCTTGGCTCGAGTCCGTCGGTGTCGATGAAGTATTCGTTTTCTGCTGCGCTCACTCTCAGCAGGTGAAGAGCTATCTGGAAAATTCCCAATGGACGAAGCAGCCTGGTGTATTTTCTGTCGCCACCATAGAATCTCATGATGCCATTAGTGCCGGGGATGCCCTTCGCGTCATCCACGAACATGGAGTGGTAAGTCTGGAATGGTTTTTTTTTTGGTACTTTGCACCTCCAAAATATGAGATTTTGGCATTTTGCAACGCAAATCTTTAAAATTGGCACTTTGCACTCCTCTATTACTGATTTCTGAAACTTTGCACCTCATGCCGAAATTTAAAGTATATTTAGAATCGGGAAGCACCAAAAATACTCATTTAAGAGAACTTAGGTCCGGACAATACCAATAATCTAGGATCCAAAGTGCCAAAATGAATATTTTTTGGCGCTGCTCGGATTTAAATACCCTTGAAATTTCGGCATGAGGTGCAAAGTGTAAGAAATCTGTAATTGGGTGATGCAAAATGCCAATTTTAAAGATTTGAGGTGCAAAGTGCCAAAACCTCATATTTTGGAAGTGTAAAGTGTCAAAAAGCCTCTGGAATGCAATTTTATTAACTTTTATCTCTTACATTGCAATTACTAAATTGTAAGCTAGGTCTTTCCAAATCAACTTATACTGCAATTTTACTAGCGCTTCTGGATTTGAATCTACTTTTGCCTTCTTTGAATCGCCCTTCATGTGTTTCCAGCAGTTTGTATTTCTCTGGTATTGTTTCTTCTAGTCAGATGGATCTGATTAGGATTTCTATCCGTGCTTTGTTGGGGGATATCACTATACGGGGCAGATATACTTCATTGATGTGACATTGAGAAAATATTTTAGTGCTTACAAATTCGTCAAATGCATGACCTCATCGTTGACACTTTAATATTAACATACCCAAAACATTAAAAAAATCATTCCATTAGATTTTGTTTTATCGACCAACACATAATACTTTTTTTTAATAATAAACCGTTAAAAAGTTGAATAGGTAGTTGGCCCGAGCTCGAGTCTACCTCTTATTTTTTGATGTACTTGGACATTAGTGAGATTATGACTAAAGATAGTGCATCATGTATTTCCTTATAGTTTCATTCCAAGTCTTTATTGGTCTACCACTCCCTCGTTTAACATGCCTAGTAACCAGACTCTGACAAACGCCTAATATGTGCCTCTTATGGTCTCATTTGTACGTGTCCAAACCATCTTAGCCGAGCTTCTCGCATCTTCTCTGCAATTGGTGCCACTCTTGTCTTATCCCTGATACTTTCATTCCGAATTTTATCCAGTCTCGTGTGTCCAAACATCCACTTAAGCATTCTCATTTCCGCAACTCCCATTTTTTGCTCATGTACACAATTCACTGCCCAACACTCAAAATCATAGAGTATCGTTGGTCTAATTGCAGTACGGTAAAACTTGCCATTATGTTTTAATGGTACTACGATCACATAAGATCCCTGACGTGCCTCTCCACTTTAACCAACCTACTTGGATTCTCTGTGTCCCATATTTATCAATATCTCCGTCTTTTTGAACTAATCGATCCAAGATATTTAAAACACTCAATACAAGAAATATCTTGATCACCCAACTTAATAACGAAGTCATCCGTTCTTCTTGAACTGCTAAATTTAAGCTCCATATATTCCCTCTTTGCCATGTTCAACCTAAAATCAATCTTTTCTAAAGTGTCTCGTCAAGATTCAAGTTTTGCGTTTACACCCTCGCGCGTATCATCGTCTAAAATGACATCATCCACAAACAATAAACACCAGGATAGTTTAACCTTTTCACAACCATACTTAGCATTATTCTGTGAATTAGTTGAGTATTACTTTAACTTTTACTAAATTCTCCTGACTAACTGAAAATAATTTATCTGATATTATACCTGTCTTACACATACCAAATCAGATCATCAAATACAAGATGTATTTATCATTGACTCGAGGACTGATGATTTATTCAAATAAGGAACATTGAGAGCAAGGTTCCCAACAACAACTAATAATATATTTAGACTCAGACTGACTTGACTCATGCAACTCGAACTCGATACATAAAGACTCTTAATTAAACTATGCTTAAACGAGCCACTAATAGCTAAATGACGATGTGGAAGCCTAACAGAAGAAAATCAGACAAGTTGGAACAACCAAAGGGGATCCTAATTCAGCTTGAATTGCATTTTTATTTGTATCGCACATGTCTTCATGCATGTTTGCGTTTTATTTCTCACGAATGTTATTAGGGCATATATGTTTTTTCGCGCATGTCACACACAAACGTTCGTACGATTTATTGGCATGACCGACCAATAAGCTTTTGAATGAAATGATCCGTCAAATTATGTAAAGTGGTAATATAAACATTTTAATTTAAAAATTTGAAATTATAATTCATTATTTTAATTTCTGAAATTAAAACTAAATCCTAATTTCATGGGGAATGACAAATGAAAAGACACCCTTTTAAATTCCTTTATTCCCATTATAATCATGTATTAAAATCCAATAAAAGAAACCCCCATTCCTTCTCATAATTGTAACCGACCCCTTGAACCCCCCTTTATAATAATGACTTTGTTAAGGGAATTATTAAAGACATTGCAGATTTGGCTAATGATAACACATAATATTAAATTTAGAGGATAAATTCAATCCTAAAAAAAATCTAATGACACCCGGTAAATGACACCTCTCCTTTCCGCTGCCGCTCCCGATCAGGCCCTAATCCTAGGCGCCGCTCTCTCCCGTCGTACAACCGCCGCTAAGCCCGATCTCCACATTCTCCTCCTCTTTACGGTTGACACCCGATCTGCATTAATTTCATAAGGGATTATTTCATCTTGATTTTTCTTTAGCATGGATTAAATCGAAAAGAGTAGTTTTCTAAAAATTATTCTGAATCTTACTGGCCTGTGATGAGGGTAATATAGAATGCAATTGAAATTCTGAGAGTGTCATTTCTAGATTACCAAAACAAGTAAACTGAATTATTCAGAATACTAGGGAATTTTTTTTACAATACAAAAATTAAAACTGTAATTAACCCCATGTATTTGCGGTGCCTTTAAATAAATGCGGTGCAATTAACATTTTAGGGTGCTTTCAGCCATGTGCAGTGTTTTAACAGAATGACGCCATTAGCCAAATCTGCGGTGACTTTAACAATTCCCTTTGTTAAAGCATGACCTAAAAGCTTGTAATTATTAAATTGTGAGCGCCTATCGTAATGCATAGCTGGGCAAAGACAAAGAAAACTTCTCAATTTTTTCAGAAGCCAGTTGACGCCTACCTCCTGTTCCCAATTGCTCAAACTCCTCCACCAATGTGCCCCTGCTCGCCTTGCCTCAAGACTACCTCTTAAGGGCCCGACGAGCCCCGACTACTCATACAACTCGAACTCGATACCTAAAGACGCATAATTAAGCTATTCGTAAAAGAACTGATAATAGATAACTGACGATGTGGGACCCTAACAAAAGACAATCAGACAAGTTGGAATAACCAAAAGGGACCCCGATTCAACATGAATTCAATTTTTATTTGTGTTGCGCATATTTGTGTTTTATTTTTCACGCATGTTATTAGGGGATATATGTTTTGTTTTGCGCATGCCACACACACGCGTTCGTACGACTTATTGACATGACCAACCAATAAGCCCCCGGGTGAAATGGTACGTCAAATTATGTAAAGTGGTAAAATAGGGTAAGATTTGAAAAATGTTAATTTTAAGAAATTATAATTCAATATTTCAAATTTTGTAATTAAAATTAAATCCTAATTTCACCGAGAATAACAAATGAAAAGATACCCTTTTAAATTCCCTTATTCCCATTAAAATCATGTATTAAAATCCAAAAAAAGAAACCCCATCCCTTCTCATAAGTGTAGCCGGCCCCTTAAACCCCCCTTTGTAATAATGACTTTATTAAAGACTAACCCAAAAGCTTGTAATTATAAAATTGTGAGCCCCATTGTAAAGCATATCTACGCAAAGACAAAGAAAACTTCTTTGTTTTTTCGGAAGCCAGTTGACACCTACCTCCCGCTCCTGATTGCTCGAACTCCTCCACCAGAGCTCGCCGCCTGCTTGCCTAGCCTCAACATCACCTCCTAAGGAGCTTTATTAAAAATTAACCTAAAAGCTTATAATTATAAAATTTTGAGCCCCATCGTAAAGCATAGTTGTGCAAAGACAGAAAACTTCTCTATTTTTTTGGAAGCCAGTCAACTTCTACCTCCCGCTCCTGATTGCTCGAACTCCTCCACCAAGCTTGTTGCCTGCCCGCCTGGCCTCAACACCACCTCCTAAGGGCCCGACGACCTTCGACGAACCATCCCCAGCCACCTCCGACGGACTAAGTTTCTAGTGTCCATTCCCGTCACCATACATAGCTTCGTCTGGACTTGCCGCTGCCTTCCCCGACATCCTAGGCCTTCGACGACAAGTTTTTCCCTGACGTTTGACGAAACTGACACCTTCCAGTCAGTTCCAAAACCTCATCTCTCGACAGAACCAGCAGCCTTCACCGAAAGGTCCGAAACTCCTACCATCCAGGTTTGCCACTCGAACCCAATCCTCCTGTTTGTTGCACTCGAGCCTAAAAACCGACCATCAATTGATTCTGACACCGCCTCACTCGATCTGAAGGTATATCTCTCTTCCTCTTCTTGTTCCTCATGTTAGTTTATTTTATGCGTAGTTTTATTTGGTTAATAGAATTCAGATTCTTCCCTAGTTTTTATATTCATCTATTTGTTGTTAATTTCAAAATTCAGCCGATTTATCTTTCTTCCTTTTGCTTGTGGTTGAATTTATCGTATTGTTTAATGCGTGCGAAAATTAGCCTTTACGCCCCAATGCGACCCACTGTCTAGCATTTCTGAAAGTCTCGCGAGCACCGCAAATTTTAAAAAGTTCTCAAATCTAATATTTAAAATACAATTTCTGGAAATTAGTCTACACCAGTTTAGTATCAGAGCGGTTTGATTCACTTCTATTGCGAATCTGACGGTCCTTGTTTTTTTTTTAAAATTTAGGGTTGTAAATCAAAAACAAATTTAAAAAATTTTCATTTGATTGAAAATCTTAAATAATTTTTTTTAATTTTTCTCATTCAAAACGGCAAGGTTTGCGTTTTTAAAAAAAAGAAAAGTTTGTGTATTTTTTCCTCTCATAAACAATTTTATCCTAAGAATTTTAGAAGTGTAAAATATTTGCTTTTCAGTAGTTTTTATTTAAAAAGTGTGTATTTTAAAACAAATTTTCTAATTAAAAAATAGAAATTTGAGTAGACCAATTAGAGACTAGTGTCGGTAAATTAACACAATACACAAGTGATTTGATGAAGGCATGCACGATCCTCACTACAAGTATGGATGGCATGAGACACATAATGAACGGGCTTCACACATCTTTTAACAACATAGAAGCAAGGATACTCTTAGGAGGGACACCTCACCATATACCTAGACACGAGGGCCACATTCCTAGACCTGCAGAGCTGCACATCCCGCTCCTAAACTCCGCAATTAACCCCGTTGGGATGACGAAGTTAAGTTAGATGTAGGTGATTTTGAGGGCCACGTAGAATCCGAGAGCTGTTTGGATTAGTATGAGTACATGAAGAGATTCATGACATGGAAACAAATGCTTATGAATCGTCAGGTCGAATATGCCACCCTTAGGTTAAAAGAACCAGGATTAGTCTCGTGGGTTCAGTTAGAGCACACATGTTTTACCTTATACCTAGCTTCAATAACTACTTGGGTAAAATTTAAAATTCAACTACAGAAATGTTATGTCCCTCGGACTATCTACAAAATTTATATTAAAGATTTCACAACCTTCGCAAAGTTAGAATTTCTGTAGATGAGTACACCCACGAGTTCTTAGTGTTGAGAGACGATATGACGGTGTCTTGCTATCTGAACAAGGTCCGTTATGCTATTAGGGACCATTCCGAGTTACACAACAATAGAGATTTGGGTGAAGTGCCCAGTAGAGCCCGTGTCTACTGAAAGATCGACTCTGAGCACCACCACCACTTCCCCCACCACTAGGGTCTCAGATCCCCCTCATCCTAATGTTACTAATGGGCCAACATTGGAGTATTCCGACGCTTCAAGTGTATGGAGCCTAGGCACAAATCATTTGAGCGCCCGCGATGCCACTTCGTCGCCATTACTGATTCCACAGATGGACATGAGCTTGAATATGGAGTTCTCCTTAATGACTCCAATCCTATACCCGAGTGTAAGTATGAGAGCGTGATAAAAGTTGAAGGAGAATAAGCTGATCATTTATTCTACGCTCTTTGCTATAGCTTGGTTACCCCAGTGTGGCCACTGAGGTTGATTTTCGGAGAAATGATATTTTCTGCACTACTGCGCGCATTCATGGATAGTTTTTTTTCCATCATCGTTGATAACAATAGTATGAAGAACTTCATTTCTCAACTTATTGTAGACACTCTAGGACTCGAGACTTACCTCTTAGAGCATCCCTACAACTTATCTGGGGTTAGTAGTCACTTGATTATGCCTGTTACTCATCGCTGTCTTGTAGAGTTCTCTTCAGGGAACACATACTAGGATACTATTTTATGTCATGTCGCTCCCATCAATATCTGCCGCATCTCATTAGGACGGTCTAGCAGTATGATAGACACATGATGCACAATGATGCGGGCACCGCTCATTTCTTCGATCACCATGGGCACAAGATTCTTCTTCCCCAGAAGAATGATATTGTTTCTAGAGAACTCGAGAGGACCTCACCATCATCTTACTCAACCCCGTCAGATTCCACTATGATACTTTCGTTCACTACGACACTTCTATATGGACCCCCGCTCCACAACGAAGCACATAACTGTGAAGTGTCATTCATCTTAGGTGACCTAGAAGGGCCACCTTGTATCGATTTGTATTTGGTGATCACACTTTTAGTTCACCTCACTATCCTTTGATTATTGGTGAGCACAATGAGATTCGTCGTTTGATTATTAGGCTATTTAGGCTTATCAATATTAGGAGGCTTAGATCATGTTTTAGGATTTTTACTTCTCATTGGGACACACATTTTAAGGGATTTTTATGTAAGGTTTTATATGGTTGATTTGTAATCATTTTTAAATTTTGTAATGCTAGTGAGTCTTCAGCAGGTGAAATAATGATGATAGTTGATATTGGCATAGTAGACGCTCGTAGGTGTCTAGAAGGAGTGCGTATGATGTAATATGATCTAATGATTCCCCATGTTAATCCTACTTTTTACCTTGCTTCTCACCTTATTTTTCAATCCTCCCTCTCTCCCACTTTGTTATTCTTGCCTCTTTGATACTCTGATTTTTACTGATCATTTACATATTATGCATGAAATTATGACTAACGGTTTGCGAATATCTTTGGAAAGTCATGACTTCATGGTTGATTTTATCACCGGAAGTTATATTTTTCCAATGGAGATTGATTTCCTGCATTTTCGAGGAAAAATGTTTTACTTGTTTTAAATAAAAAAAGTAGGTTTGAAAAATAGATATTTTTAAGCAAATATTTTACTTGTTTTAAAATTAAAAAAAATTAGATTTGAGAAATCCATGTTGAGTTTTAAATTTTGAAGAGAGGATTAATTTTTAATTTGAAAAGAGGCCGAGCGGGCCAAATCGAATCTTTTGCGCGCACAATTACTCTTAGCGATGAGTTTCCAATATCCGTTAATCGTTATTTTAAAGAAAATCCGTCGACATCCAATGAATTGAACCGTTGCGAGGTTTGTACTTCCACAAGCAAAACACACAGATAATACTTTATGGAATAACAATAATTAAGACGGCAAGAACGTCGAGGCAAGCTTATAATTAATTAATTAAAACGCGTAAAATTAAGCTAGGATAGGAGCAATGGTGGGGTGATGTTACCCAGGGGCCGGACCCGATCCAAATCCATTCAATGCAGTGGAAGTCCCAGAAGCGGTAGATGAGAGGGGGCGGGGGGGGGGGGGGGGCTCGATCCGGTGCGCGGTAAACTTTTTCGACCTCGACGTAGGGTGCCAGAATGAGGAATCGAAGTCGACGAAACCCTTGTGCGCGAGAGGAGGCCGGGAGACGGAGTAGGAGGAGACGTCGACGACTCCAGTTGAGTACCAGATCGTCGAATCAAGGTTGCAGGGTCGACGACGATCCGGCGATCGTATTCCGGCTGGAATGTATTTGCGACTGCGAGCAGTGTGCGGGAACTTCAGTCGAGGATGAATACGAGACGACAGTCGTCAGTTGAATTCCCAATCCTGGATGACGGTGGAATGCTGGGCTTCGAGTAGTGCGGGCTTCTGCCGGCAATACAGGGAAACAAACAAAATGTCCATTCCCCGCTTCTATTCCGGTCTCCTTCTTTTCCATGTAGGTCTTCTTATAGATCTTTTGATTTCTTGCTTCAGTATCTTACCATAATTTCATTCTTATTTTACTATTTCCAAATGAATTTATCATTAATTATAATTTCCTCTTACTAGCTGCGAGTTTGATAGCTTTCCAATAGGGATTCCTCCAAGTATTTCTTTCCCAACTTTTTAAATAGAAATTTCTAAATATTGATTTCCTAAGACTTGTTCCACTTATCATTTGAAATTTCTTCAACTCAAATTTATACGCCCCTAAATAAATTAAAGCTTGCCTTTTCCGTTCCTACTACCTAAATTACCAGATCTTTTTATTTAGGGTCTAATCGGACGATCAAACCGACGAGCCAAAACAAGTACATGAAATGAGAACGAGTACATAAAATCAAGACAGGTACATGAAATGAAATAGAAAAAATAACTATATGGAAAAGAATTACGATGCGACGAAGGATGCATCTATTCTCCCGGGGTTGAAAAAGATCGACCCCGATGAGACTTCACAAAAACTGGCAATGGAGAGATCTGACATCGTCGCTGTTGCTGGATCAGGTGGAATATCTGGGGCCTTGACGGGTTGCTCAACTGGTGGCCCAATGCGCTGCTGAACATGAACTTGATCAAACCTCCTGCAATAAGTGTAGAAATGGAGAAAGCAACCTTGTATATATGTTCACTTGGTAATAGTTACAAGTATACATACCCTTATATAGGAGAAAGAAGGAAGGAAAATCCTAATACATGATGTGGGACTAATACAAGAGAGAGATAAGAAAAGGAACAACATGGGCCCTTAAATGGGCTTTTCTAACACTCCCCGCAAGCTGGAGCGTACAAGTCGTAGGCGCCAAGCTTGGATAAGAACTGATATATAGCGGCCTGGAGAGAGCTTTCGTCAGGATGTCCGCAACTTGGTCGTAGCAGGAATATGCGCCAAATCTATCTTCTTTGACTGTACCTTTTTCCGGATAAAGTGACAGTCAACTTCGATATGCTTTGTTCGTTCGTGAAAACCGATTCTTGCAATATGAATTGCTGCCTGACTGTCGCAAAATAAGGTTGCCGGAGATGAGAGACGAACACCTAAGTCTCTCAGAAGGCCTTCAAGCCAGGTTAGCTCAGAAACGACAGCAGCCATAGCCCGGTACTACTCTGCTTCGGCAAGGAAACGCGCAACCACATTCTGTTTCTTGCTACGCCAAGTTATGAGGTGTCCACCAAAGTAAGTACAGAATCCAGTTGTGAGCGCCTATCATCAATAGATCCTGCGTAGTCAGCGTCAGAATACACGACAAGAGATAGAGATGTGGATGCTTGTACACGAGTCCTTGTCCGGGGGCGATCTTGAGATATCGAAGGATGCGCTCGACCAGCTTGAAGATGAGATGTCCGAGGAGCCGTGCATGAAACGGCTCACAACTCCCACAGCAAATGAGATGTCTGGTCGAGTCACCGTAAGGTAGATCAGCTTCCCCAACAAGCGTCTGTAATATTCCGGATTTATAAGTAGCTTGTCAGAGTCAGAGATATGGGCCGAGAGCTTGTGATTTGCGTCCATAGGAGTCTCTGCAGTTTTGCACCCAGAATAACCTGCATCACGAAGGAGGTCTAAACAGTACTTCCTTTGAGATAACACAAGACTATCAGGGCGTCGGGCGACCTCGAGCCCAAGAAAGTACCGAAGGTTGCCCAGGTCTTTGGTTGAAAGGCAGAATTCAACTGTGCTTGATCTGTTGTATTCCTGTCGTGTCGTCGCCAGTAATCAGGATATCATCAACATAGACCAAAAGAATCACAGTCCCGGTTGACCGATGTCGGGTGAAGAGAGAAAAATCAGCCGAGCTCCGAGTGAAGCCACTAGCACAGACCACCTTACTGAACTTTTCAAACCATGGCACGCGGGGACTGTTTGAGACCATAAATGGATTTTCCGAAGGTGGCATACCAAAGACTCCCCCGTGTTCTCAAACCCGGGAGGCTGCTGCATATAAACTGTCTCCTGGAGATCGCCGTTGAGGAAGACATTCTTGATATCCAGCTGATAAGTGGCCAGTGACGATGAACATCCAAGGAGAGAAGAACGCGGACCGTGTTCAATTTGGCCACGGAGAGAAGGTTTCCTCGTAATCAAGGCCATGTTGCTGAGTAAACCCCCGTGCCACAAGACTGCCTTCAGACGGTCGATAGTGCCATCCCTGCATGTTTAATGACAAAGACCCATTTGCAGCTAACAGGGGTGTGGCCAGTAGGAAGAGGAACCAGATCCCAGGTCTGGTTAGCCCAGAGAGCCTGCATTTCATCGGGCATAGCAGCCCGCCATCCTGGGAAAGCGCCTTCTGCACATTGTTAGGAAGAGAACTAGAGGAAAGGAGGTGGCAAAAGCGTAGAGAGGCGGTGTGAGCCGATGTAGAGAGACGTAGTTGGTCAAGGGATGAGCTGTAGAGACGAGAGCTGATCGACCGCAGCCGAGCTATCGGCTGGCACAGGGAGCTGGGTCACGGGAGCATCACATGGATGGGCGACGAGAGTAGACACGATGAGCGGTGGAGGAACCCGAGGAGGAACGGGGGGAGAGGAGGAAGACGACGACACAGATGGCGTGACCGGGACAACGTGCCCGGGAAGAGAGGGAGCAGAAGACGAGGGAGCAGAAGACGAGGTGGTGCCGGGGTAAGTGGAAGGGCTGGTCTTCGCAGAAGGTGACATCTGCAGAAACGACCATTTTCCGTTAGTAGGAGAGTAGCAGACGTACCCCTTTTGAGTGCGGGAGTAGCCAACAAACATATACTTGGCGGCCCGAGGAGCAAGTTTGTCGAAGGAGGGCCATAGGTGGACATAACAAACACACCCGAAGATCCGTGGTGTGAGAGAGGTGAGGGGATGGAGGGATAGAGGAGTTGGATATGCGAGGCAAAATTAAGGACAGAGGAGGAAGGCGCGGTTGATGAGATGACAGGCGGTGGAAACAGCAAGTTCCAATATTTTGGTGGGAACATGCATTTGGAACATAAGAGAGCGGGCAAACATCGAGAAGATGACGATTTTTCGTTCGGCCACCCCGTTTTGCTGAGGGATATACGCACAGGAAGTTTGATGATGACACCAAAAGTCTGTGCAAGATACGGAGAAGGCACGACCCGTATACTCCCGAGCATTATCAGTGCGAATGACTTGAGAGGAGTGGCGAACTGCGTACGCATCTCAAGGCAAAAGACACGAAAGACAGAGGGAAGTTCAGTGCGATCATGTAGGAAATAGAGCCACGTGGTACGGGAGTAATCGTCAATGAACGTGACAAAATACCGAAAGCCAAAAATACTAGGGAGCCGATAAGGACCCCAAATATCAGAATGAACTAACGACAAGGGAGTAGTACTCCTGGTACAGGCAGGGGGAAAAGAGGAACGATGTTGTTTGCCGTAGACACAAGATTCACAGGAGAACTCCTGTAAAGAGATATCAGGAAGAGCCCGCTTGAGATCGAAAGGGAGCATGTCCAAGGCGGCAATGCCAATCAACAGTAGAGATGGTGGAAAGAAGAGTTGGTGGGATATCCAAGATGTACAACCCATTCACCTAGCCCCCCAGACCAATGGTACTCCCGGGTGCGGCGATCCTGCATAAGAAAAGAAGAGGGTGAAAATGTAATACAACAGTCAAGGTCGTGTGTGAGACGACTAACTGATAATAAATTGAAGGGAGAACCCGGAACGTGAAGAACCGAGGAAAGAGAAAAGGTTGGCGTAAGCTGAAGATCAGCGGAGCCAAAGACAGGGAGGGTGTCACCGTTGGCCACAGTGATGCGAGCAGGATGAGGCATTTGGAGATATACTGGGGGCTTCTGAGAGGAGATATGGTGAGTAGCGCCAGAATCAACGATCCAACAAGGATGATGAAGAGGCAGGTGATACCCTCCGTAGAGAAGACACAACAGGGTGACAGCTGAAGCAGCAGGCGCCATGCATGACAGAGACGAGGCCGGGCGACTAGCAAAGGGAGGCCGGCAGCGAGCAGGAACACGTCCGCGGCGGACTGGAGGCGGTTGAGACGAGTAGGGCAGACCGCTGCGGTAGAGAGAGGCCGCGCGGACAGAGACAGGCCGCAGCGGCAAAGAAGGAGGCCGCGACGAGTAGGGAGGCCGCGGCGGACAGAAAAGAGGCCGCAGGCAAAGACAGGCTGCGATCAAGCAAAGAGCGCAGGAGCGGCTGACGAGAGGCCGCGACTAGGAGAGAGGCCGCCGCGGACGGGTAAGAAGGTGGTCCACGGAGAGAGAAAAGGTTATAAAAGAGAGCGTCCGCAGCAAGAGAGAAGAGCGCACAACGACAAGAGGAGGGTCCGCAAGCGGACAGGAGCAATCCGCAAGAGATGGTGGAGTCTGTTGGAGGGAGTCCGCGAGGGAGCGCGACAATGGACAAGAGGAGAGTCCGCGGCGGACAAGAAAGGAGTCCGCAAGAGATTGCGGATAGGGAGTCCGCGAGGGAGCGCGCAACGGACAAGAGGAGAGTCCGCAGCGGACAGGAGCAGTCCGCAAGAGATTGCGGATAGGGAGTCCGCGAGCAAAGAGACTCGAGAGGACAGAAGCAGAGCGAGCTAGAGTGGAGCAGTCCGCGAGCAAAGAGACTCGAGCGGACACAAGAGAGCGGTCAGCGGACAGGAAGGAAACCAAGAGGTTGAGGTCGCCGAGTCGCGCCGGACAAGAGGAGGCCGCAGCGAAAAAGGGAAGCAGTGGACCCCACGGATGGCATAAAATAGGGGCCAGAGGAGGAAGGAGAAGGCGGGAGGAGAGGTGGTCCACGGGAGGAGAAGCTGCGGACTGGACAAGGAGGGGCCCCAGGACTGAAGCGGCTAGAAGATGCGGACACACTTTCGCAGGCCGCAGAGGAGAGGTGGTTCCACGGAGGATTGGCAGCGGACAGGAAAAGGGAGGCCGCAGGGGGTCGCAGGAAAAGGAGGCCGCAGGAGGTCGCAGGCATGCAGGGCGGACAGAAAGGGGAGTCCGCAGGAGTCAGCAACCTGGCTCTGATACCATGTAGACAATGGAGAAAGCCAACCTTGTATATATGTTCACTTGGTAGTAGTACAAGTATAACATACCCTTATATAAGAGAAGAAAGGAAGGAAAAATCCTAATACATGATGTGAGACTAATACAAAGAGAGATAAGAAAAGGAACAACATGAGCCCTTAAATGAGCTTTTCTAACAATAAGTAATCACCAGACCTTCCTTTGAAAAGTACAACTCATGGCAATAACGACCGACTACGAGTTTATAATGTTCAAAAGTTGCTTGCAAAATATTAACAATAATTTTATGTAGTTCTTTTAAATAATTAATATGAACTTGCACACCGAAGAAATGTTCATGAAATGAAAGATGATGGCGGTCAGGTGGGCGGGGCAACACAAAGAAAATTTCGAAAGGTGATATAGTAAGAGAGTGACGTTTAGAATTATTACATGTGAATTTTGCCTGTTGAGGTACAAGATCCCATTGTTTTAGATTCGTCCGATTAAATGTCTAAGAAGGTTCTCAAAACTCTTATTAACGATTTCAGTTAGTTTATCAGTTAAAGAGTGATGAACGTTGCTAAACTCGAGTTTTGTGTCCATTCGACCCCATAATATATTCAAAATTTTGACTTTAAAATGTTTAATACCTTGTTGTAATTTCACGAGTTCGTTAATATCATAAATTGTAAAATTGATTATAATATTGTCTTTCAGAAGTTTCCAAAGAAATCATTTAAAACGCGTGTCTTTATTAGAGGTGAAAATTTGTGGATTTCTCACTATCCTTATATCACGAGTCTTCTTAAATATGTTTATAATTTGGAAGTAAAATTTTTCAAACATATTTATTTTTAGAGGATGATGAAGTAATATAAAATGATGTTCTCTAAATATAAAATCAATATTTGGTGGTGATTCCAATGTTAAGGCCAAATTATCATTAGGCATGGTGTGTGTGAGCTCAAGTGTTGGTGGTAGTAGTGGCCTAGGAGAATCAGGACATATATAGCTCGACTCTACATCACCTAAGGTGTGAGGCTTATCACTAGCCCACTCCATCTTTGGGAGACTTGTGATTGAAACCGTATCATCCAAGATGAGTGTCTCATCGCTATCACGTTCTTCTTCTTTAAGCAGGGACTCAGGAAGAAACTTAGTGACTATAGTTGGTTATTCAGTGGGGCCAAATGGATTCTCAACTTCAATTGGGATGACACAAGTAGGAGGAAGAAATTCCTTTTCCTGAAGCGGGGGCTCAGGAAGAGACTCCTCAACTGGAGGGAGTGCTATTGTGGGGCTAAGTTGGGATAATGTGCTTATGGGGGTGGTAACACTAGCGGAATCTATGTCCTTAAAGGTGGGGGCATCGACGAAACTAGTGGGGTCTAGCAGTAAACCTAAACTCAGACTCCACTTTTAGGGACATACTACAAACTTCCTAAAAATTGCGATAACTGTGCAGCTCTAGTTGAACCTTAATGGAGTAGTGTAACCCGTGCAGGTAACGGGACACAATCATTTCATCATTCTCCTAAATATCTAATCTAGACTGAAGGTTTAGAAATTCTCTAGTGTACTCATCAACCGACAAACCTTTTTGTTGTAGATTTTGAAATATACGATATAAAGTGTGGAGGTAATCGGAAGAGACATAGTGTTTGCGCAACTCTGATTTGCACCCAATCCAAGTAGTGATTGGAGGGCAACCACAACTTATCTCTCATGCGTTGAAGTTGTTTCTACCAATTTAAGGCGGGTCCTTTAAGTGTACGAGTCACACACTAAAGTTGGCTACTCAAAAGTATTTGACTACCACTTAAATAAATTTCTATGTCATGACACAAATCGTGGGTGTGTGCTCTAGGCGCATACTCAAGGCGGGTCCTAAACGTCCATCAAAATCACTCGTGGGTATGTGCTCTATGCGCCTAGGTTCAATGGGTTCGTCATGCCATGAGTGTTTTATATTGGTGAGAGACACTACCATATCAGTCTTATCAGATAATTTTTTAATTCGAACATTTAAGTCTTCTATGGTGCTCTCTAAACCTATAGGATTTTCCATAAAAAATGATTTGATTTGATTTTTTTGTTTAAAAAAAGATTTAAATTTTAAAATAAGATAAATATTTTAAAATAAAGGCACTTTTAAACATTGTTTTTTTTGATGTCTTGCTAAAAAATATTTGTTTAAAAAATATTTGTTTATATTATTATTAATAAAAAAATTTTAATGCATTTTTTATTATTTTAGTTTTTTTTTAAAATAAAATAAAGTTTTTTTTAAAAACTAAAAGGGCATAATAATTTTTTGATGAATTATTATTATTATTATTATTTTTATAAAAAGGATAAGACCGGATCGACCGACTCACGATAGGAGTGAGTCGATTACCTCTGATACCAAACTGATGTAAATCAGATTTAGGGTTCTCAAAAAGAGATTTTTAAGCAAATATTTTACTTGTTGTAAAATAAAAAAATTATATTTGAAAAATCCATGTTGAGTTTTAAATTTTGAAGAGTGGATTATTTTTTAATTTGAAAAGAGGCCGAGCGAGCCAAATCGAAGCTTTCGCGCGCGCAACTACTTTTAGCGATGAGTTCCCAATATTCTTTAATCGTTATTTTAAAGAACATCCGTCGACATCCAATGAATTGAACTGTTGCGAGGTTCGTACTTTCACAAGCAAAACACACAGATAATAATTTATGGAATAACGGTAATTAAGGCGGCAAGAACGTCGAGGCAAGCTTATAATTAATTAATTAAAACGCGTAAAATTAATCTAGGATAGGAACAATGATGAGGTGATGTTACCCAGGGGCTGGACCCGATCCAAATCCATTCAATGCAGTGAAAGAACCATAAGCGGTAAACGAGAGGGGGGGCTGGACCCGATGTGGGAAACTTATTCAACCTCGACGTAGGGTGCCGGAATGAGGAATCGAAGTCGATGACACCCTTGTGCACTCGAGGAGGCCGGGAGACGGAGTAGGAGGAGACGTCGACGACTCCAGTTGAGTACCAGATCGTCGGATCAGGGTTGCAGGGTCGACAACGATCCGACGATCGTATTCGGGCTGAAATGTATTTGCGATGGCGAGCAGTGTGCGGGAACTTCGGTCGAGGATGAATACGAGATGATGGTGGCGGGAGTCGTCGGTTGAATTCCTAGTCCTGGATGGCAGTGGAATGCTGGGCTTCAAGTAGTGCGGGCTTCTGCCGGCAATACAGGGAAACGAACAAAATGTCCATTCCCCACTTCTATTTCGGTCTACTTCTTTTTCACGTAGGTCTTCTTATAGATCTCTTGATTTCTTGCATTAATATCTTACCATAATTTCATTTTTATTTTACTCTTTCCAAATGAATTTATCATTAATTCTAATTTCCTCTTACGGGTTGTGAGTTTGATAGCTTTCCAACAGGGATTCCTCCAAGTATTTCTTTCCCAACTTTTTAAATAGAAATGTCCAAATATTGATTTTCTAAGACTTGTTCCCCTGATAACTCATCATTTGAAATTTCTTCAACTCAAATTTATACGCCCTAAATAAATTAAAGCTTGCCTTTTCCGTTCCTACTACCTAAATTACCGGATCTTTTTATTCAGGGTCTCATCGAACGATCAAACCGACGAGCCAAAACAAGTACATGAAATGAGAACGAGTACATAAAATCAAAACAGGTACATGAAATGAAATGCAAAAATAACTATATGTGAAAGAATTACGATGCGGCGAAGGATGCATCAACCTATATATCATGTGCTACAACGACTGGTCTTTTCATTGTCCTACTATCTAGTATCTACTTCGGCAGGGCGGTGACAGAGTATTTTCTCTGTTCAACATTTAGTTTTAGTGGTAGGTTTTATCATATTCGTGATGGGGTTGAGTTCTTTCAACCCCGAAAGAATTGATGCAACCTGAATTGCATCTTTATTTTATTTTTATTTGCCTCATTTTTATTAGTGTCACGCACGTTTTCGCACATTATTTTATTTTATTTTACGTGCATGTTATTTGGGCCTGTATGTTTTGTTTCACACATGTTACTCTCACACACGCGTACGACTTATTAACGTGACCGGACGGTAAGACCCTGAATGAAATGATCCGCCGAATTAGGGAAAGTGGTAAAATAGGGAAAACCTTGTAAAATGATTTTTTTAATATAAATTTTTTAATTTAAAATTCTGAAATCATAATTCAATATTTTATTTTCTGAAATTAAAATTAAATCCTAACTTCATGGGGAATAACAAATGAAAAAGCACCCTTTTAAATTCCCTTTATTCCCATTAAAATCCAAAAAAAGAAACCTCCATCCCTTCTCATTAGTGTAGCCGACCCCTTGAGACCCCCTTTGCTATAATGACTTTATTAATACCTAACTAAAGGCCTGTAATTATAAAATTGTGTGCCCCAATTATAAAAGCATAGCTAGGCAAAAAACGAAAAGACAAAAAATTTCTCTGTTTTTTCAGAAGCCAGCCAACGTCTACCTTCCGTTCCCGATCGCTCTAACTACTCCACCAGAGCTCGTCGCACCTGGACACGACTTCCTAAGGGCCCGACGACCTCTGACAAACCATCCTCAACCATCTTCGACGAACTAAGCTTCCAATGCCCATTCCCGTCGCCAAACATAGCTCAGTATGAACTCGCCGCCGCCTTCCCTGACATTCCAGACCTCTAGCGACCAGTTTGCCTGCCCTCCAGTGAAACCGCCACCTTCCAGTTGGATCCAGAACCCCCAACCCTCGACAGTAACAACAACCACCTTGCAGCCTTCACTGAAACTCTTACCAGCCAGCTTTGCCACTCGACCCTCTTCCCGAGACTCCAGTCCTCCTGTTTGTTACACTCAAGCATAACATCCATCCATCAATTGATTTCGGCGTCGCCTAACTCAACCAGAAGGTATATCTACCTTCCTCTTCTTGCTCCTCATGTTAGTTTAATTTATACTTAATTTTATTTGGTCAATAAAATTCAATGATTGCCCTAATTTTTACATTCACATATTTTTCATTAATTTCGAAATCCCTTTGATTTATTTTTCTCCCTTAAAATGCATGTGGTTGAATTTGTCGTATTGCCGAATGCGAGCGAAAGTTAGACTTTATGTGCCAATGCGAGCCCACAGTCAAATGTCACGTGCTAGTATTTCGTGAAATCTTCGCGAGCACTGCAAATTTTTAAAAGATCTCAAATTTAATTTTTAAAATGCAATTATTGGAAATTAGTCTACATCAGACCTACGGAGGGAGCTCGCAGGACCTCATCAACGACCTTGATGTATCTTGGATAAGGGCGGGATCCATCATCTGACAACATGGTATACTCCCTTGCAGTTGCCTATGCATATGACCCATTGTAGAAGGGGAGATACATTACGAACAACTCCCAAGGGTACTCACCCAAAGCTATTGAACTGACTTGTTCTTATCTTGAGCCTGTCTATCTCCCCTTTAACCTAGCATATTTGCTTTGAGAGGGAGAGTTACTATACACTTCTGATTACGTGATTGGACCTCCTAGCTATAGTACACCCACATTCATCTGAAATTTGAGCAATAAGAATTTTTGATTTTCTTTTTGTTTCCTTGTTCCTGTGATTGTTTCTTTGGTGAGCTAGTAACCTTTGACTATACGTACTCTCAACTTTGCGACGGGTTCTCGGCTCCAACAATAGTTATCATTGATTAACTTTTTGTTGCGTCAAATTTTTTATAGCATATTCTACGATTGTTATGTAATTGACAACATTTGATGCCATGCAATATTTTTTGTCAGCTCTAAAATGCCTATGATTGCAGACATTCTTGTTGTTACCTGTGCTAGTGATCCATCTATTATTTTGTTTGAGCACAAGCATGCAATGTTGCATTTATATCCATAATTATGGTTGTTACGAGGCACATGATCTTCTCCCGTATTTTTTGAATCTTGCAAATACAAAAATAAAAAAAACGAGGGATAAAACTAGTATAATGAATGTACACCTAAGATTCCTCTTCGCTTATATAATTGATGAGGACAAACATGCTTGCAAGCAGAAGAACCGGTAAGCAAATTAGACATTGCTGTGGTTCCCCTTCATGAGGCCGTGAAATGGTTTCTTGAAAATAGATATTATGGTTAACAGGAGATATCACACAATTTCTTTTCCTTGTGAAATTAAAGCCTTTATTCATCCAGAAAACATTATTCTGCAAACTAATTTTACCTTGTTTTCTTCCACTCTTTTGAAGATCCGGGGAGATTTTATTCTCATAAGTGGAGATACAGTCAGCAATATGAGCTTAGCCAAAGCACTTTATGAACACAAAGAGAGGAGAAAGAAGGACCCTCATGCTGTAATGACTATGATCATCAAACAATCAAAGCCTTCAGTGCTGACACATCAAACCCGGCTAGGGGATGATGAAATTGTTATGGCTATTGACCCTGAGACCAAAGAACTTCTTTACTATGAGGACAAGGTGGACCTATCACAGCGCCTTATCTTGCTTGACAAGATGTTACTTGTTGAAAATGGTGCTATTTCTTTACATAATGATAAACAGGTTTGTTCCCTATTTTCAGATTTTTAAATTTAAATGTTTTTTTCCATTTCTTCTGCACTTTCACATCCTGAAAGTGCCCTAAGACGTTGGTGTATTATTCTTTCCTAATAAATTGTTTCTCATAACCTAGTTTTACCCCTGCATTTTTTTAAATTGTTAAATTAGTTGAGTAGGTTTTTAAATTTAAATGTTTTTTCCATTTCTTCTGCACTTTCACATCCTGAAAGTACCTTAAGACGTTGGTATTATTATTCTTTCTTAATAAATTGTTTTGGTGAGTAAAAAGAATAATTTCATTCCAAATAACATTAGAGGCTCCCATATATATATGAGCGTACAGATGATAATACGGTAACAACATACAACCCGTTATTTCAACATATTCCAACACTCCTCAAGTTGGGCGTGTAATGTCTGTCATGCCCAACTTGCCCAGTATTCTGTCAAATGAGTTCAGACTCGGTCCTTTGATAAGCACATCTGCAAGCTGTTGGTTTGATGGGACAAACGGGATACTCACAATCCCCCTAACAATATTTTTCTTGATGAAGTGTCCGTCGATCTCCACGTGCTTAGTGCGATCATTTTGCACTGGATTGTGGGTAATGCTGATTGCAGCCTTATTATCGCAATAGATTCTGATTGGACTGTCACAGTTCATGCCAAGGTCCTTCATGATCGTCTGGATTCACAACCCTTCATAAAGCCCTTGTGCCATAACCCGAAATTCTGCCTCTGTGTTGGATCTGCAACATGTTGTTTCTTGCTTCTCCAGGTTGCCAAATTACCCCCAACAAGGGAACAATACCCTGATGTTGACTTGTCATCAACTGATCCTGCCCAGTCTGCATCCGTATAGACTTCTACGGTCAATGCCTTATTGGGTGAGAACAAAATTTCCTTACCAAGAGTGGATTTGAGGTATCTCAGAACTCTGTGTGCAGCATCCAAGTGATGTGATCTAGGTGAGTGCATGTACTCACTAAGGACCCCCACAACATAGGATATGTCTAATCGTGTGTGAGAGAAATAAATAAGCTTTCCCACCAATCGTTGGAAGCCAGTACATCATCGACGACTTCTCCTCCATTTCTTCCAAGTTTGTGATTGAACTCAATTGGGGTATCAACTGACCTGCACCCTAGCATTCCAGTCGTCTCAAGCAAGTCTAGAACATACTTCCTTTGAGATATAAAGATTCCATGCTTGGATCTAGCCACTTCGATGCCCAGAAAATACTTGAGGGGGCCAAGATCATTCACTTCAAATTCCTGAGAATTAGGATTTCAGATGTTCAATCGCTTAGGTATCATTGCCAATTATTACTATATCATCCACATAGACAATGATAACATCCACCTTACCCTCATCCACATAGACAATGATAACATCCACCTTACCCTCACTATGTTTCACAAACAAGATGTGATCAACATTTCTCTGTTTGTACCCGAAAGAGATCATAGCCCGATGAAATCTCCCAAACCACGCACTAGGAGATTGCTTCAAGCCGTACAAATCTTTCTTCAACCTGCACACTTTCCCTGCCTATCCTTCTTGGCTAACACCGGGGGGTAAGGACATGTAAACTTCCTCCTCTAGGTCACCGTGGAGAAATGCGTTCTTTACATCCAACTGAAGGAGACTTCACCCTTTACACATGACACATGAAAGCAAGATCCTGATGGAGTTCAATTTTGCCACTGGTGCAAATGTCTCTTGATAGTCAATGCCCGCTGTCTTTGTATATCCTCTCGCCACCAACTTGGGTTTGCATCGTTCCACAAGGCTTTGAGAGTTTTGCTTCAAAGAGAAAATCCACTTGCATCCCAGAACAGTTTTCCCCTTAGGGAGTTGGACCAGATCCCAAGTATTGTTCTTGTCAAGGGCTCCCATTTCTTCCAGCATAGCTGCCTTCCACTCACTATGCTCAAGTACTTCCTGCTAGGACTGAAGAATAGAAATGGAGGCCAAGGAGGTGACAAATGCTTTATGTGAAGGAGACAATGAGTCATAACTTACAAAGTGAGAAAGATGATGTAAAGTAGAAGCAGAGCTACCTTTGTTAATACCTGATTATGGATCAAATATTAACGGGTTGAATAGCATGAGCCTGAGTGTTCATGCCCCCTTTACGTCGAGTGTAGACCTGCAAAATAGGAGGAGACACCGTAGGAGCAGGAGATGATAGTGGGGTAATCGGAACGAGAGGAGGCAATATAGACGAAGGAATAGGTAGAGGAATAAAAGGAGGGGAACTCACTTCTGTAGCTGTACTCTCCCCCTGAAGAGAGTTCCAATAATAAGCTTCAGACTCCCGAAATGTGACATCTGTGGTAACAAATACCCGCTTGGTAACTGGTTGTAAGCACCTATATCCTTTCTGGGTAGGAGAGTAGCCAATAAACACACACTTCAGGCCGCGTGGATCAAGTTTGGTCTTAGGCTGGGTGTGGACAAAGCAGACACATTGATGTAAATCAGATGCGGGATTTTTCAAATTAAATATATTTTTTTAAGCAAAGGATATTTTGTTATGAAATAAAAATTAGGGTCTTTAAAAATGATTTTATTTTTAATTTTTAAAGAGAGGCCGAGTGACCAAATTCGAGACTTTGCGCGCGAACTTTACTTGTTTTAATTCGTTTTACTAAGATCGTGAAATTTGTTAGAGGTGGATCTCTTGAGAGCGATTGAATTGAATGTTTTGCGGGACTTGCACAACCACAAGCAGACTCACAATAACAACTTATGAAATAACGGTAAAAGGTAGATTGAACGTTCGAGGCAAGCTTAACAACATTTAATCGAGTCGCATAAAACTAACTTGATAGTTCGAAACATCAAGAGAGTGAGTATTACCCAGGGAAGACTTCTCTCCCAAATCCCACCGTGAAAGCTTGATGGGTTGTCCACAGAAGTGTGCTGATAGTGGTCTGGGCAGGAACTGGCCTATCTTCAGCTAGATTGACTGGAAACTAGCCGTCAGAGTAGGTCGTTGAAGTCGACGACGACCGGATGCAGAGAAGGCCGGCGAGACTGGGCTGACGGAGGGCGAAAGAGAATCAGTCAGGCTAGGCCTGGAACTTCGTCGACGTCTGGATCTGGACGGGAGTTGACGACGAGGAGCAGCGTCGGTTGCGCTGGCAGAGAAAGCCGACTGGACAGGGTTGTCGGAGGAGCAATTACCATCCCGTCTGGCTTGCTCTGGAGCTTCGTCGACCGCTGGTTCTGGACGGGATCGACATGAGGAGTAGCTCCGGCTGTAGAGAAGTTTCCTCTAAATTTTCAGCTCCCCTAATCCGAGCAGTGCATTCATCTTATATAGCCAGTAATGATTTGGCTGCCCATTCATAATTGGCTATTAACAATTACATTTTATTTCTTTGTAAACTTGGTATTACCATTTTAATACTAATTTCCAATTTTCACCATATTGACATCCGTGGATAAATCAAGCTTCATATCAAATCATTTTTTGGAGTACTTTAACTCACTTTTCTTCGGGTTAAGTTTATACGTTTCGTTAAATAAATTAAGCTTGCCTCTTACGTCCTAACTACTCGAATTACCAGACCTTTATATTAAGGGTCTCACCGGCCGGTCACACTGATGAGCCCAGAATAACAATGTGTACATGGAAAGAAAAATACATGGAACAAAAACTGTAAAGTAAACGAAATAAAATAACAAGTAATAGAATGACGCGTGATGGAATCACACGTCCTCAATTGCGGCGAGGGCTGCATCATACATCCAAAGACACAGGGAGAGAGAGAGGTAGGGCGGACCCCTAGAGTGGTGAAAGGGGTCTGAAACCCGAGGACCCGTGTAGGAAGACGATTGATGAGGTAGGACGCGGTGAGAACATCATCACCCCAGTAATACTTCGGGAGATGCATCCGAAGGAGAAGACACCTAGCCACCTCAAGGAGGTGCCGATTCTTACGCTCAGCCACCCCATTCTGAGCAGGCGTGTACACACAAGAGGTTTGATGAATGATACCTAGGTCACTGAGGTATTTGTCAAAACGAGGGTCAATATATTCACGGCCATTGTCACCGCGTAAGATTTTAACGAGAGCACCATATTGAGTTGTGACCATCTTGTGAAAGCGCTGAAAAATAGAGAACACCTCACTTTTATGCTTCGCAGAGTCCAATAATTGAGTCGGGGCTTTGCATCTGCCTTGGTCAATAAATAGTTTAACACACAATGATCTATATAAACAATGACTTTTGACATAATTTATGTTATCCAAACTTGTCAAATACAAATATTACTGCTAAAAGTTTCTTCTCCATGGTTGTATAATGTTCTTGCGCCAAAACAAGAGTCTTGCTAGCATAATGTATCTAAAAGTGCTTGTTATGGTGTCGTCCAAGAATAACACCAATAACATGTTAGTTGTATCACACATAAGCTCAAATGGTAAATTAAAATCTAGGGAGGTCGTTATTGGGGAGTTCACTAATTTATCTTTAAAAATTTTAAAGACACAATCAGAATCAAAATTAAACTTTGTATCCTTCTCAAGAAGTGTTGTTATTGGTTTTGATATATTCAAGAAATCTTGAATAAAATGCATGTAGAAGCCTGTGTGGCCAAGGAAACTCCTTACGATTCTTACTATGGTAGGGGGCGGTAATTTTTCAATTTTATCGATTTTATGAGTACTAGTAAGGAAAAGTTTAAATTGATCTTTACATAAGATATTTTGTGAGAAAGTATTGGCAAGATAATCAATCTCATTAAAGAGTATTTAGTGTCATCAAACTCTAAATGTTGTCTCATAATTCTTCTTAAAAGGATAAATAACCTTGTCTCCAATAATTTTGTTTACTACTATTTTTGTAGTGTTATGCTGCAGGACATTATATGTAAGTAGTAAAGGTTGACCCATAATAAGAGATATTCCGTTGATCTTTCAAAATTAGTACTAGAAAATGAGTAAAAAATATTAATTCATTTAATTTAACTATAATATTTGTTAATATCTCAGGAGTTTTCAAATTTGTCCTATCAGTAAATTGAATACGCTAGTAGTTTCTATGTTATTTAAGTTTAATGTTTTGAAAAATTTATATGACATTATATTAACGGGCAAAATTTGATCAACATAAAAATTACCAGAAATCATATTATCGATAAAATTAAAAGCATAAAAACTTCTCTTGTTCTTGAATTGTAATTTGAATAGAATATTTGAGCAATCCTATTGAGTCTTAGAATGGTCTTCTCTTCTAATATTGTGGTGTTGAAAAATAGTACTTTCACAAGTTGTGAATATTGTGCTAAACGCATATTACCTACAGAAAATGATAAATAAAAAAGTGATTTAATATTTTGATTTAAATTTCTACCATTCCAACTGTCTATTGTTGGGTGTTTAACTCTTTTGATTAGTTCATTGAGAGTTTTTCTTTGGTTAAGAGTATTAACTTTAGAAGCTCTATGATCTTTTCTTCTAGTTTCTTGATATGGTCCTCTAGCAGTTGTATAGAGACATTGACTTCTTCAAATTTTCATAGCGTTCTTGTATAAAATCAAAAAGAAAGTACTTCAGATTGTAGAAGAATTGAGCGAACCTTGTATATACTTCTTGAATTCCAAATTACAAGTATGAGTACAAATATATATGGAGAAGAGAGAGAGAATCATCCCTTATACAAGATGTGAGACTAATATATGAGAAAGAAAATGATGCATCCTCCGTCACATTCAAATTTTTGTGACGACATTATGCGTCGCGGAGTTTTATTTACTATGCATTTTTTTGTCATGTATTTTCTTTTTGGGCATCTGCTTTTATTTTTTATATTTGGCTCCTTGGTTTGACCGGCCGATGAGACCCTGAATCAATAGGTCCGGTAATGTTAGTCGTTAGGACGTAACGGACAAACTTAAAATTATTTAAAACACATATATTTAAAATTTAAATTCAAAGCCAGGATAGTTTGCGCTAAAATATGAAAATGTCATGTTGGAAATAATTCAAAAAAATGTAATCGTTTGGAAAAAGCATGAAAATAAGTATGTGAGAACTTATTAGTAAAGAAGAATTTTTTTAGGTTGCATAATTGGCAGCTCAAATAAATATTGGAAACTACTCAACCTTGGAAATAATTTTGGCCAGCCATCTTCTTTGGAAAGTTAATTAAAAAAAGGGGTCATTGAAATCATATTAAATATAGGTCCTTGTGGTGGGGAGAGACAAGGCCGGACACAGAAGGAATTAATTTTCTAATTAATTCCTGCCATTGCCAGTAAACTCCTACCCCGTATAAGTTGCCTGTGCCAATTACGCCGCCGCCGGTTCCATCCCGCGCTCGCAGTTTTGTTGCCTGGGTCATCTTTGACGCCGCGCCAGGAGGAAACCCACTTTAAGCCGGCTTCATCGTCAGCTACCGCCTCCACCTTCGCATCTGCACCCTGCCCCTTCCAGCGCCGGTACCGCTGCTGCCACCCCCTTGAGTTCTTGACGTGGCCGCCACCTCGGTTGGTATCGCATTCGCCGGGCGTCGTCGACCTCGGAAAACATATCCGACGTCCCGGTCGACGATCAGCACCGTCGATTGCACGTCATCTCCGGCCGCTGATCCGACGACCTCCAAGCTTCACCCGAGGATTTCTTTCTGCCTGTGTGTATGGATTCGGAGGGATCACTACTTCGCCACCATTTACTTGGGAATACTCGTCTGCTCAAAGAGGCCGAGCTCTTGTAGTAACTTGAACTGATCTATTGCTCGCCACTACTTGTCGTTAAATTTATGTGCATCTTAAATAATTAAAGAGCTTGCCCCGAATGTTCGATCGCTTGGATTACCGTTATTTCATAAATTATTGCATGTTACTTTTGCTTCCGGTCGTACAAATTTTGCTACGGCTCGAACCGTTATGTGCTGATGAAATTTTCTGAATAACGAATAACGATTTGCGGAAGTTTATCGATAAGAGCAGTTTTCGCGCGAACATCTCTAGTTGTGCCCTCTCGGCCTAGTTTTCAAAATTAAAACATCTCCTTAATTTTCAAAACTCTGAATTTTTTTATAATAATTAAAATGTTTTTCTTTAAAATATTTAATATTTTGGAACCCTAATTTTGGTTTACATCGGAAAATGACCTATAATGGGCCTCTAAATGAGCCTTTACAAACAGTTTTCTAACACTCCCCCACAAGCTAGAGCGTACAAGTCGTAAGCGCCAAACTTGGATTAGAACTGATAGTATAACGACTGAGAGAGGGCTTTTGTTAGGATGTCAGTAACTTGTCCTGTAGCAGAAACATGTTCCAATTCTATCTTCTTTGATTGAAAATTTTCTCGAATGAAATCACAGTCAACTTCAATGTGCTTTGTTCGTTCATGAAAGCCTGGATTCTTGACAATATGTATCGCTGCTTGACTGCCATAAAATAAGGTTGCCGTAGATGAGAGTTTGGGTCCTAAATCATCAAGAAGACTTTCAAGCCAGGTTAACTCAGTTATAACAGCAGCCATAGCCCGGTACTCGGCCCTAGCAGAGGATCGAGCAACAACGGTCTGCTTCTTGCTACACCAGGTTATAAGGTGTCCACCGAAGTATGTACAAATACTCGTTGTGTAACGCCTATCATCCAGAGAACCTGCGTAGTCGGCGTCAAAATACGCAACTAGAGATAGTGAAGTAGATGATTTGTAAAGAAGACCTTATCCCGGAGTAGTCTTTAGATATCTGAGAATGTGCTCAATGACTTGGAGATGAGATGTCCGAGAAGCATGCATAAAATAACTCATCCCACAACAAATAAGATGTCAGGTCGTGTAACTGTAAGATAAATCAGCTTCTCCACCAATCGTCGATAGAACTTTGGATTTGTAAATAGTTGGTCAGAATCAGAACCATGTGCAGAGAGCTTGTGATTTACATCCACAAGGGTGTCCGCAGGTTTGCACCTTGAGTAGCCAGCATCTTGAAGGAGGTCAATACTGTACTTTTGCTGGGATAAGATGAGTTCATCAGGTCATCTGGCGACCTCGAGCCCAAGGAAGTAGCGAAGATTTCCAGGTCTTTTATTTGAAATGCTGAGTTCAAATGTTATTTGATTTGTTGTATTCCTGTAGAGTCATCGTCAGTAATTATGATATCATCAACATATATAAGGAGAATCACAGTGCCTATTGGCTGATGACGGGTGAATAGAGAAGTCAGCCGAGCTTCGTGTAAAACCAAGTTCACGAACAACCTTGTTGAATTTTTCAAACCAAGCACACGGGGACTGTTTGAGACCATATATAGACTTCCGGAGATGACCTACATGAGATTCCCCGTGGTCTCAATCCCGGTAGGTTGGTGCATATAGACAGTTTCCTGCAGATCATCATTGAGAAAGGAGTTTTTAATATCCAACTGATAGAGGGGCCACTGACGATGGACAATCAAGGAGATCAGGACCCGAACAATATTTAACTTAGCAACCGGGGAAAAGGTTTCATCATAACCAAGGCCTTGTTACTGAGTGAACCCCCGGGCCACAAGACGAGTTTTTTGGCGGCCAATAGTCCCATCCGCAACATGTTTGATAACAAAAACCCACTTGCAGCTGACACAGTACTGGCCGGGAGGAAGAGCAACCAAATCCCAGGTCTGGTTAGCCCAAAGGGCAGTCATTTCATCATCCATGACCGCCCTTCACCCCGGGTGCTGAAGCGTTTCCTGCACAGAATTAGGAATAGAAATGGAGGAAAGAGAAACAACAAAATGGTGGAGTGGTGGAAAGAGGCGATGTAGAGACACATAATTCGCCAAGGGGTGAGCCGTAGAAGTTGATGCTGGATCAGCAAGCCGCGAGATGTCATCTGTAGAGGGGAACTGCTGCAGGGAAGTAGTGTTGGACTTATGACGAGTATAGACACGAAGAGGTGCTGGAGGTAGAGAAGGGACCGAGAGAGGTGAAGGAGGAGGGGGTAGAGAGGGAGTCATGACACGAATGACCGGACGAGCAAAAGTGGACCGTGGTGACAGGATAAAAGGAGAATAGTGGAATGGTAGATTCTCAAGGAAGGTTACATCGGCCGAGAAAATCATCTTGTTGTCGGTAGGTGAATAACAGATAGAGGTGAAGGAGGTAGAGAAGGGACCGAGAGAGGTGAAGGAGGAGGGGGTAGAGAGGGAGTCATGACAGTAACGACAGGACGAGCAAAAGTGGACCGTGGTGACAGGATAGAAGGAGAATAGTGGAATGGTAGATTCTCAAGGAAGGTTACATCAGCCGAGACAATCAGCTTGCTGTCGGTAGGTGAATAACAAACATAACTTTTTTGAGTGCGGGAGTAAGCAACAAATATACATTTTGTGGTGCGAGCAGTGAGCTTGTCCGTTGACGGACCAAGACGGTGAAAATAACATGCACAACCAAAGACACAAGGTGTGAGAGAGAAGGGAGTCTTGGAAGGAAAGAGGATACTAAATGGAGAGGCGAAGTCGAGGATGGACGAAGGCATGCGGTTGATGAGATGACAGACAACAGAGACCGCAAAGTTCCAATATTGTGTGGGCACCTGCACTTGAAACAAGAGGGATCCGACAATATCAAAGAGGTGACGATTTTTGCGCTGGATCACATCGTTTTGCTGGGGGTATAAGCACACAAGGTTTGATGTATGATGTCAAACTCGGTGTATAAATTGGAGAAGGTACGACCAGTATATTTGCGAGCATTATTGGTGCGAATGATTTTTTGCATAGTGGAGAATTGCTTACGCGTCTCAGTTAGAAAAGTACAAAAAATAGATGTTAGTTCAGTATGATCATGAAGTAAATATAACCAAGTGAGACGCGAGTAATCATCAATAAAGGTGAAAAAATATTGATAGCCAAAAGCACTGATGACTTTATAGGAGCCCCATGTATCAGAATGTACTAAAAAGAACGGAGTATCACTCCGGGTACATGTAGGAGGAAAAGAAATACGCTGCTGTTTGCCATGGATACATGATTCACAAGTAAACTCTTGCAAGGAGACATCAGGAAGAGCCTTCTTGAGAATCGGAAGGGGAGCATGCCCAAGGCGGCGATGCCAGTCAACTGTGGAGACAACAAAGAGAATGGTGGGTGAAACATCCAAGAGATATAACCCATTCGACAGCCGCTCTTTACCAATGATGCTCCGCGTGCGGTGATCCTGCATAACAAAAGAGAAAGGAAAAAATGTTATACAACAGTCAAGTTCCCGAGTAAGACGACTAACTGATAATAAATTGAAGGGGGATCCCGGAACATGAAGAACCGAGGACGTCGAAGATTAGCCGCGCCAGCATCCAGAGTGGTGTCGCCATTGACAACAATGATGAACTTGGGATAAGCAGACTGCATATACTGCTGTGGTCTCTGGGATGTAATGTAGTGAGTAGCACCCGAATCCACGATCCAGTGGGGGCTATGAGAGAGACAAGAAATACCTTCAATAGAAAAAGACGCTACCGAGCCAGACGAGCAACTGATGACACCTTGGTGCTGTTGAAGTTGGGTGCGGAGGGCATTGATATCTTGCCGGGTAGAAGAATCAGAATCCTGTTGAGCACCCATGAGAGTAGGAGCAGCTGTAGTGGAAGCAACAAGGTGTGGAGGCAGAGCATACTTGCGGTAGCATGTAGCTTTAAGATGACCCTCTCGACCACAATAAGTACATTTGAAACCGGAGCGGCCAGTAGGTCCTCATCCCCGAGACGTGTAGCGGCCTCCCCTTGTGGAAGAGCCACGAGCTGGAGCAGGAGTGGCTGCTGAAGGAGAGCCGGTAAAAATTTTGTTGGGGACTCAGAAGGAGGTGTGACTTTGAGCAACATAAAGTAGATATCAGACCAGGAGGGTGTGGTGGAGGCGGAAAGAATCTGAACCCGGACACTGTGTAGGTGAGGCGAAACTCAAGTCATCATCATTGCAATCCCAACAGCTTCCTTTTGCGCCCGTTATGTAGCAAGATCCATGGAGGGAGCTGATGTTGTATCCATGCCTCTACCAGAGTTTTGTCCTTGACAACGAAAGAGGTCGAATCACTTGTTGTCCCGGGATCCAATGTTTGAAGCGCAGCGATGATATCGAACAGATGTAACAAGCTGTCTTTGCCAGAGTAGAGAGAGTGAAACTCTTCCTACATCGCCTTAGCAGTCTCATAATACATGGTCATGCGATATGACTCAATATCCATGGAATTGAGAATCCAGGATTGGACTCGACCGTCATCACAGAGCCATTCATCAGTGGGAACAGTAGGGGCTTTCCGAGTAAGATGATGAAGAAGACCTTTTGTCTGGAGAACTCGTCGAACATAATGCACCTATTCCACAAAATTTTGTTTCCCGCTGAGGGAAATGGTGGTGATCCGAAGTTCATCACGAACTTCAGGAGATGGAACAACTGCATGAGCGGGAAGAGAAGAAACAACTGTTGAGTCCATTGAGGCCGGATAAAAAGTAACGGGTGGACTGAGATAACAACAATGAAGGTAGAGACCGCAATAGGCAGGAGACCAAAGAAGTCAAAACTACTAGCCCTGGCGGACAGCAGGAGAGGCCGCCGATGGCTAATGAGGAGGTCGGCAGTAGCTTAAGAGAAGCACAACAGATAGAGCAAGCCCGCAACAACTGTTAGAGAACCAAGTCCGCAATGGGTAGATAAGCAGCAAGCCCGCAGAAGCCAAAAGGACCACGTCTGCAACAAGTAGAGAATAGGGCCAACCCCGCAACAGATAAAAAACCAAGTCTGGAGCGGGTAGACAAGCAGCTAGCCCGCCTAAGCCAGAGGAGAGGCACAATGGGTAGGGAGCAGCAGACCATTCCGCGCGATTAGAAGAGATAGGTCGACGACGGTTAGAAGAGAGCCAGTCTGCGCAAGAGAAAGACTGAAGAAGATCGCGCGAGTCCGCAGGAGGCCGCAATGGGTATGAGAGAACCCGTCAGTCCGCGTCGAACAACAAAGTGAAGACAAGCAACAGGTAGATCATGCGACAAGGCTAGCAAAGCAGTCCGCGAGAGGAGTTGAAGAAGACCGCGGGTTAGAGAAACTCGCGAGAAAAGAAACTAGACCGGACCGGTCAGAGTAGGAGTGGGGCCCAGACAAATCCCTATAAAAGGAAGAGAAGATGGGAAGAGATGGGAGGGGGGAGGAGAAAAACGAGACCGCACAAAGGATTGCGGTTAAGAAAAACGAGATTGCACAAAGGATTGCTGTTAAGAGAAATAAGAGTCTGCCCAAAGGATGGCGGTTAGGAAAAAACGAAAAGCGGATTGGAGACCCGGTCGGCGGTTAGAAATAGGTTAACCGCTGGGAGGATCAGTCTGGCTCTGATACCATGTTGAAGAATTGAGTGAACCTTGTATATACTTCTTGAATTCCAAATTACGAGTACAAATATATAGGGAGAAGAGAGAGAGAATCATCCCTTATAAAAGATGTGGGACTAATACATGAGAAAGAAAAAAACCTATAATAAGCCTCTAAATTAGCCTTTACAAACAGTTTTCTGACACATACCTTTTAACTCCAACAAGAATGAAGAAAGTTGAAAATACCCTCCATTCGATATTCTTTAATCATGATTATATCTGCAATCATCATGATCAAGTGAAGATATCCGAGATACATAAATGAATAACAATTAACACAAACAAACAACGCATGTAAAACATATAATATGCGACACCTCAATCTAGTTTAACGACGAATCAGCAATCCGATCAGGTCTCACGTTAAAAAGTAAACCAAACAATAGTGATAAAATTGATACATAACAAACATATAAAAAGGAAATAAAAGTAAATGTACAAAAGTAAGGTATGCAAAAAAGGGTAAACAAGGGTATCTCAAATTCTGATTTACAGAGCCAACTAGTAATGGACAAGAATCATAAAAATTTGAATTAATAAAAACTTAAATAGTGTCTGATACTTTGAAAGCATTATATAATTCCAATACATTCAGTTCATAAATAAAATGGACGACTGATAAGAATTACAACTGAAGGGTAGATAAACAAGAATAAAGAACCGTGGCGCTTATCCTAAGTGCAGCTCCCCTTAGGTAACCCCTGTAAAGAAATGTCCAAAGACGGGTCAGTCCAACTGGTGAGTAAGAAAAATTACTCCTTCCTTGAAGTTGGAAAAATTACTCCTTCCAGTAACACTAAAAATACATAATTAGTTTGTATATAAAAATATGAGTTTTTGATTATTAATGTATGCTTTTGAATAATCTGTATGTAGTCTTATAAGTGATTATCTGTAAAGATGCATTATTGATTTTGTCTTGTTATCTGGGTTCTTGTCTGTACTAATTTTTGGTACCTTGAATTCTTTATAAAGATTGAGTAATCAAATTGCATGTTTTATGATTTATTGCACTTAAGTCTGAATGTGGAGCCCAAATGGCGACCCGAAGGTGCCCTGAACTGAAGTGAACCCTTAGTGGAACACAACTCGCATATGAAATTCTACAAGTCTGAAACTTTGGCGGACGACCCCACGACTGAGGCTTATGTGGATGAGGCTCTCTGACATTCGGGGTGACATGCGACCATGAATGAGGAAATGACTGCCCTTTCGGCTAATCAGATCTGAGATCTGGTCTCCCTTCCTCTGGGACAGACTTTTGTTGAATGTAAATGGGTCTTTGTGGTCAAACATGATACTTGCGGAACAGTTGATCGCCTCAAGGCTCGTCTTGTGGCTCGCGGGTTTATTCAGCAATAATGCCTCAATTATGATGATACCTCACTCGTCGCCAAGTTGAACATCGTCCGTATCCTAATCTCCTTGGTTGTTCATCACCAGTGGCCCTTATATAAATTAGATGTCATGAATGCATTTCTCAATGACGACCTTTAAGAAACTGTCTACATGCACCAACCTCGCAGGTTTGAGACCACGAGAGAGTCACTTGTTTGTCATCTCAAGAAATCTATTTGTGCTCTCAAACAATCTCTTCACACATGGTTTGACAAGTTTAGTATGGTTGTCCGTGATATTGGATTCACTCGGAGCTCGACAAACTTTTCTCTCTTTATTCGTCATCAATCAACTGACATAGTGATTCTCTTAATTTATGTCGATTACATTCTAATTACAGGAGATGATTGCAAAGGAATACAAATGATCAAGCAACACTTGAATTCAGTTTCTCAAACTAAATATTTGGGAAATCTTTGGTACTTTTTTGGCCTAGAGGTTGGAAGATGTTCTGATGGTCTTGTCCTATCTCAATGAAAGTACTGTCTTGATCATTTTCGTGATGCTAGCTATTCTGGATGCAAGCCTGCTGATATTCTTATGGATGTCAACCACAAGCTCTGCGCTCATGCCTCCGACACCAACCTACTTCTTCCAAACCCAGAGTATTATCATCGTCTTGTAGGAAAAATTTTATCTTGCAGTTACAAGACCAAATATCTCTTTTGCTGTTGGAGTTATCAGCCGATTCATGCATTCTCCACAGATGTCTCACCTCCAGACTGTCGAGTGCATACTCAGATATTTGAAGACTCCTGGGCAAGGGCTAGTATACAAACCCTCTTCCTCTTCTAATCTGTCATTGATTGCGTATTCTGATGCTGATTATGCTGACTTCTTGGATGATCGACGTTCCACGAGTGGATTCCGTACTTACTTCAGAGGACACCTTATTACCCGGCGCATCAAAAAACAATCTGTGGTTGCTCGCTCTTCGACTGAAGATACTCTCGTTCATTGGAATCTGTTGTATTTATGCCTACATAGTTAGATTGTCTCCTAGATGATTTAGGAGTCAAGATTTCCTCACCGGCTACTTTATTTTGGGGCAGTCAAGTGGCTGTACACTTTGCTAAGAATCTTGTTTTCCATGAATAGACCGAACATATTGAAGTAGACTGTCACTTCATTCAGTAGAAAGTTCAGTTGAAGAAGCTGAAATTGAAACATGTTCCTGCTGCCCATCAAGTTGCTGATATTCTCTCTAAGACCTTACCACGCGCGTTATATTTTCAGTTCTTGTCCAAGCCGGTTGCTTACGATTTGTATGCCCCAGCTTGCGGGAGAGTGTTAGAAGAAAGTCATGTGAAAACCCAATGCAAGGCCCATCTTGGGCCCTCTTCCTCCTTATGTTTTAGTACCACATTTTAAATTGGGATTATTTCTTCTTTCTCTCTTCCTATATTAATGTACAAATACATGTATGTATGTACAATTGGAAATATTAATAAAAAATATCATTTTTTTCTCTCTATTCTGGTGTTTTTTCGGTCTTCATAATAGAGGTGACATGCTTGATTGAATGGACTAAAGATAAGAAGATAAGTTTTCCATTTCATTTATTTTTTTATTTATTTCCTATCTTCATTTATTCATCACCAAATTTGATGATTCTATCTTCATTTATTTTTTAGAAAGCAAGTTATGTTATATGGATAATTTCTCTGTTGGCTAATATTGGTTATTTGGTTGTAGCAACTTGTTGCAACAGTTTGAATTATTCAGTATTTCTTGTATAGTCTTCGTAATAGTGACGGGCTTGATTTAATGGACTAAAAATAAGAAGATAAACATGCCATTTCATTTATACATTTATTTACTTTTCTATCTGCATTCACCAAATTTGATGATTCTATGCAGGATTGTTATGTTGATATTTGTTCTCTCGGAGTTCTTGATCTTTTTGTCGACAATTTTGACTACCAACATCTTCGCCGTCATTTTGTGAAGGGTCTGCTTGTTGATGATGTAAGAAACTTTACTGATGATGCAAGAAGTTTCCTACATAATTCTAGTCTATCTCAATTACAATATTCGCGACACCTCAAAAAAAAGCTCAAGAGTATCTCACTGAAGAACACATCCATCAAATTTCCTGATTTGTTAATTATAATTGTTCTCTTTGATTTCAGTATTTGGATATAATAATTATCTCTTTAATGTATGTTTTAATTTGTTATTGTATTTCATTGTTTTGATATCGTTCTAAGCCCATTCACCTTGTGGACTAGATCCCTTTAGTTATATATGTAATTAAATTAACTCATGTTTAGGTTTTAGTTTCATTCAGAGTAAGGCATCTTTTGAATTTGTATATCAGGTAAGAGTTCACTCCCTTAAAATCACACACCAATGAAGTAAAATTGGTGCTTATCCGTGTTCCAGTAAGTACGATTACTTCTGTTGCTAATAGCTAATATCAGTCCTGCATAAGAATCACGATAAAGGAGTTGTTTGTCCCAGCCTATGCCATACCATGCTTTCTGTGCAACACTGTAAGGTTGAGTTTCAAAACTGCAAATGGGCATTTGACAATTGTAGGACACACACAAACATGAACACATTAATACTGATGAATGAATTTAATTTGGATCGTTATGGAATGGGAGTTTAGATGCATTTTTAGAAATATTTTCTTTGAGATATATTTAACATTAATGATTGATCATCAAGAACAATATTATAGTTCGGGACAACTTTTGATATTTACTGAATGTTGTTACATTTGGAAGAGCCATTTAATTACCTAGTTGGCGAAGTTTCCATTGCTGCTTGCTAGCATGAGCTAATATGCTTTGTCGAAACTCAGGGACCTGTTTGGGTGGGTGGTGGTAATTGGAGATGGAACAATTGAAGATTGTTAGAAAAGCCCAATTAAGGGCCCATGTTTTTCTTCTTTCTCTCTCCTTGTATTAATCCCACATCATGTATTAGGATTTCTCTCTTCATTCTTCTCCTATATAAGTGTATGTATACTTGTAACTATTTATTAAACAAAGTATATACAAGATTGGAGCTCTCTTTACATGGTATCAGAGCCAACCGGTCTCCTCCTTGGGTATCCGGCCTAGCCCAATTCTAGCCGCCTATCTTCTGTGCCTGTCCGCGCGGCCTCCCCTTGCCACGGCCTCATGCGGCCTCTCTTCTACCCTCCTCCACCTCCACTTCTCTCGTGACTTCCACCTCCTCCTTCCTACCACCTCTCCTTTTATAATCTTCTCTCACGTGGGTCCACCTTCTCCTTTCTTTCTCTACCCGCGTTTTCTCTTTGCCTAATCCGCTCGAGTTCTCTAACTCGCGGATTCTTCTCCTGACCGCTCTAGTTCTCTAACTCGCGGCTTCTTCTTCTGACCTCTCGGGTTATCTACTCGCGGCCTCTTCTGCTTGCAGCTCGCGTTCTCTCATCGCGAACTTCTTCCCAGCTACTCGCTGCGACCTGCTCTCCTGGTCGCTGCGACCTGCTCTCCTGGTCGCTGCGACCTGCTCTCCTGGTCGCCGCGACCCGCTCTCCTGGTCGCTGCGACCTGCCTCCTGCTCGCCGCGACCTGCCTCCTGCTCGCCGCGACCTGCCTCCGGCTCGCCGCGACCTGCCTCCTGCTCGCCGCGACCTGCCTCCTGCTCGCCGCGACCTGCCTCCTGCTCGCCGCGACCTGCCTCCTGCTCGCCGCGACCTGCCTCCTGTTCGCTGCGACCTGCCTCCTGTTCGCTGCGACCTGCCTCCTGCTCGCCGCGACCTTCTCTCCTGCTCGCCTCTTACCTTTTCTGCTCGCTGCGATCTTGCCTTCCCGCAGCTAGCGTTCTCCTCTCCGTCCTTAGCCGCCTCCTGGTCGCGACCTCGTTTGTCGCTGGTGTACCCGCCGAGACCGTGCGGTTATCTTCTCTGCCGGCTTCTCCCTAGTCGCACTTTGGTCGCGATCTTCTGATCGCTGGTGTGTCCACCGAGACCGCGAGACTGCCTCTTCTAACCGCCCGGTTTCTTCTGCAGGCCGCGCATGGCTTTCGATACTTCCGCTGCAACTTCTGCTCCACCCGCCCGTGCGGCTGCCCCGGCTTCTGAACTCCTTGATGAGTTACAGATTACTACCATCTCCCTAACTGACAAAAGGAATTTCGTTGAGTGGGTTCACTCGGTTTGCCGTGTTCTGCAGACGAAGGGTCTTCTTCACCACTTGACCCGCGCTACTCCAACTGCTCCCTCCGATGACTGGCTTCGCGATGATGGTCGGGTCCAGTCCTGGCTTCTCAACTCTATGGATCCCGAGCCCTACAGGATGGCCATGTATCATGACACGGCTAAGTCCATGTGGGAGGAGCTTCACGCTTTTTACTCTGGCCATGACAGCCTACAGCACCTATATGATATCATTTCCGACCTTCAGAATCTTACCCCGAGTGCTCCTGGTGATATGCTTTCCTTCGTGGCTAAAGCCAAGAGTTTGGCAGAGGCTTGGATTCAACATCAGCCTCCTACTACCGATCTAACCACTCAACGAAACCAGAAAGAAGCTGTCGCCATCGCCATGATGATGTCTCGAGTTCCTCCACACCTGCATAGTATTCGGGCCCAGATTCTCTCATCCGCCACAACTCTTTCCCTGTCTGATGTCTGCTCCATGCTGCTTAAAGTCACGTCTCCCTTTGAGGCTCCTCCTGTTTTTGCCCTGACTCTTCTTCAGCAGCCTCTCCTTTCGACCCCTTCTCCTCGTGGATCTTCCACTCGGGGGGGGGGGGATCCCGTCTCGGGAACGAGGACGTGGTGGTCGCTCTTCTATGAAATGCACCTACTGTGGTCGGGATAAGCATCTTGAAGGTACCTGCTATCGCAAGCATGACTTACCTCCTCATCTTGCTGCTACTATATCTGCTGCTCCACCTCCTACCGCGTCTCCTGCCACTGATCCAGCTACTACTACCCGCCAAGACATCGACGAGCTCCGCATCCAACTTCAACAGCTTCAGGGTGCCCTTAGCCGCTCCTCCGGCTCTGTTGCATCCTCTTCTGCGGAAGGTATAACCTGTCTCTCTCATAATCCTTCTGGATCGTTGATTCCGACGCCACTCATCATATTACTTCCCAGAAGCCCACAACGTACCTACAGACACCTCATCCTGCTTGCATCACTGTGGCCAACGGTGACACCGTACCAGTCTCTGGCTCCGCCGCTCTTCAGCTTACGCCACACCTTTTTCTTTCCTCGGTTCTTCACATTCCGGGGTCTCCTTTCAATTTATTATCTGTTAGTCGTCTCACACATGACCTTGATTGTTGCATTACCTTTTCACCTTCTTCATTTCTTATGCAGGATCGCCGCACCCGGAGTACCATTGGTAAGGGACAGCTGATGAATGGGGTGTACATCTTGGATCTCCCACCTACTCTTCTCTCCACCGTCTCCACTGTTGATTGACATCACCACCTTGGGCATGCTCCCCGTCCGGTTCTCAAGCGGGCTCTTCCTGTTGTTTCTCTCCGGGAGTTCTCTTGTGAATCTTGTATCTACGACAAAAAACATCGTTCCTCTTTCCCCCTCTGCCTGCACCCGGAGTAGTACTTCTTTATCTTTAGTTCATTCTAATGTATGGGGTCCTTATAGGGTCCCCAGTATTTTTGGCTTTCACTATTTTGTCACGTTCATTGACGATTACTCATGTACCACGTGACTCTATTTATTATATGATCACACTGAACTTACTTCCGTGTTTCGCGCCTTTTTACTTGAGATGCGTACGCAGTTCGCCACCCCCTCAAAGTACTTCGCACTGATAATGCTCGCGAGTATACGGGTCGCACCTTCTCCAATCTCTGCACCGAATTTGGTGTCATCCATCAAACTTCATGTGCGTATACCCCTCAGCAAAACGGGGTGGCGGAACGCAAAAATCGCCATCTTCTCGATGTTGTGCGCTCCCTTATGTTTCAAATGCACGTTCCAACCAAATATTGGAACTTTGCTGTTTCCACCGCCTGTCATCTCATCAACCGCCTTCCCTCGTCTGTGCTTAATTTTGCCTCACCCATCCAACTCCTCTCTCCCTCCATCAACCTTACCTCTCTCACACCGCGGATCTTCGGGTGTGTTTGCTATGTCCACCTTCTTGGTCCTCCTGCCGACAAACTTGCTCCTCGGGCCGCCAAGTATATGATTGTTGGCTACTCCCGCACTCAAAAGGGGTACGTCTGCTACTCTCCTTCTGATGGAAAGCTGGTTGTTTCTGCGGATGCCACTTTCTGCGAAGACCAACCCTTCCACTTACCTAACACCACCTCGTCTTCTGTTCCCTCCATTCCTCGGCCTGCCGTCCCGGTCACGTCATCTTTGCCGTCCTCTCCCCACGTTCCTCCTCGGGTTCCTCCACCACTTATCCGTGTCTACTCTCGTCGCCCATCCAATGATGCTCCTGTGACTCAGCTCCCCGCTACCAGCGATACCTCGACTACGGCAGATCCCGCTCCCGTCTCTACAGCTCATCCCTTGGCCAACTACGTCTCTCTACATCGGCTGACGCCGCCTCTCTACGCATTTGCCACCTCTCTTTCCTCTATTTCTGTACCTAACACTGTGCAGGAGGCGCTTCAACACCCAGGGTGGCGGGCCGCTATGAATGATGAAATGTGGGCTCTCTAGGCTAACCAGACCTGGGATCTGGTTCCTCTTCCTGCATGCCACACCTCTGTTAGCTGCAAATGGGTCTTTGTCATTAAACATGCGGCGGATGGCACTGTCGACCGTCTGAAGGCCGCCTCGTGGCCCGGGTCTTTACTCAACAACATGGCCTTGATTACGAGAAAACCTTCTCTCCCGTGGCGAAATTGAACACGGTCTGCGTTCTTCTCTCCTTGGCTGTTCATCGTCACTGACCCCTTTATCAGCTGGATATTAAGAATGCCTTCCTCAACGACGATCTCCAGGAGACAGTTTACATGCAACAACCTCCCGGGTTTGAGACCACGGGGGAGTCTTTGGTATGTCACCTTCGGAAATCCATTTATGGTCTCAAACAGTCCCTGCGTGCGTGGTTTGAAAAATTTAGTAAGGTGGTTTGTGCTAGTGGCTTCACTCGGAGCTCGGCTGATTTTTCTCTCTTCACCCGACACCGGTCAACCGGGGCTGTGATTCTTTTGGTCTACATTGATGATATCCTGATTACTGGCGATGACACGACAGAAATACAACAGATCAAGGAACAGTTAAATTTCGCCTTTCAGACCAAAGATTTGGGCAACCTTCGGTACTTTCTTGGGCTCGAGGTCGCACGACGCTCTGATGGTATTGTGTTATCACAAAGGAAGTACTGTATAAACTTCCTTCATGATGCAGGTTATTCTGGGTGCAAACCTACGGAGACTCCTATGGACTCCAATCACAAGCTCTCGGCCCATAGCTCTGACTCTGACAAGCTGCTTACAAATCCGGAATATTACAGACGCTTGGTTGGGAAACTGATCTACCTTACGGTGACTCGACCGGACATCTCGTTTGCTGTGGGTGTTGTGAATCAGTTCATGCACGCTCCTCGGACATCTCATCTTCAAGCTATCGAGCGCATCCTTCGATATCTCAAGATCGCCCCCGGACAAGGGCTTGTGTACAAACCATCCACATTTCTATCTCTTGTCGCGTATTCTGACGCTGACTATGCATGATCTATTGATGATAGACGCTCCACAACTGGGTTCTGTACTTACTTTGGTGGACACCTGATAACTTGGCGTAGCAAGAAACAGACTGTGGTTGCGCGTTCTTTTGCTGAAGCCGAGTACCGGGCTATGACTGTTGTTGTTTCTGAGCTAATCTGGCTTGAAGGCCTTCTGGGAGACTTGGGTGTTCGTCTCTCATTTCCGACAACCTTATTTTGTGACAGTCAGACAACAATTCATATTGCCAAGAATCCGGTCTTTCACGAACGCACAAATCATATCGAAGTTGACTGTCACTTTATCCGGGAAAAGGTACAGTCAAAGAAGATAGATTTGGAGCATGTTCCTACTGCCGACCAAGTTGCGGACATCCTGACGAAAGCTCTCTCTAGGCCGCTATACTACCAGTTTCTATCCAAGCTTGGTGCCTACGACTTGTACGCTCCAGCTTGCGGGGGAGTGTTAGAAAAGCCCAATTAAGGGCCCATATTTTTCTTCTTTCTCTCTCCTTGTATTAGTCCCACATCATGTATTAGGATTTCTCTCTTCATTCTTCTCCTATATAAATGTATGTATACTTGTAACTATTTATTAAGCAAAGTATATACAAGATTGGAGCTCTCTTTACAAAGATGAAGATGAAATGAAGTCTTGAACAGTTGAACGTAGCTCTCTCCGTGCTGTTGGATTCAAACAAAAAACAACATTTTGGGGGATCCGTGGTTCCAAATTGAAGTTATTTTGGCACAAAAAAATAACGTTTACGTTGTTTTAAAAATGCAAAAAATGCAACGGAGAAAAAAAATCCCCAAACTGGCGGAGTCTTAAAATATATTATTCAGTAAAAAAAGCACTATGCTTTGCAGGAAATACTGGGAATATAAGAAATATTAGTTGACAAAAGATAGGGCAATGACGACAAAGGATCCATATAGCCGACCCCACTATAGTGGGATAAAGGCTTGAATGTTGTTAAAAGAAATATTAGTTGAAGTAATTATTTTGTATTGAGGTTGTCTTCTTGAATATTAAAGGGGAGAAATTAAATAAGAAGTTGTTCTATGTCTCTTCCAAAATATATTAAACGCAAGGGAAGAACCTTGACACTACCATCAATCATTCTCCACCATCATTGCCCTCCGTCTCCCATGACTCTCAGATGTCGCCACCAAGAAAGCCATAGTTGAGCCCCTTTATCACCGTCAATTCAGTCGCCCATTGCCAGAATTCTGAGGAGACTGATAACCTCGGGGGAAGAATTAGAAGAGGTTTCACTACCTTTTTCTTGTATCATTGAATGTTGAAGAATATTCTTGAAATACTTCTTTACTGATAATTTAAAATCGAGAATCTTAGAAAGACCAATAATCCTATTCTATCTCATCTAACTCCTTATTGCTGGTTTCCTACTGTAACGATAAGAGCTAGGTCTGATCACCTAGAGATTGTATTTGTCAACAATCTATACTATATGGAATTTCTGTTGGATGTTGAGTACACGGCTCATTAGATATTGTAGAAATGGAGAAAGCCAACCTTGTATATATGTCCACTTGGTACAAATACAAAGAATGAGTACATATATATAGATGAGAGAAAGAGGGAGAAAAGTCCTATACACAATGTGGGACTAAAGAGAGGAGAGAAAAACAATAAATGCTATACAAATGAGCCTAGTTTAAGTGAGCTTTTCCAACACTCCCCCGCAAGCTGGAGCGTATAGGTCATATGCACCCAGCTTGGACAAACACTGGTAGAACAGGGTGCTTGATAAGACCTTTGTGAGGATGTCGGCAACTTGATCAGTTCCTGGAACATGCTTCAATTCAAGTTTCTTCAATTGAACCTTCTCACGAACAAAGTGACAGTCAACCTCGATATGTTTTGTGCGCTCATGAAACACCAGATTCTTTGCGATGTGTATGGCGGCTTGACTATCACAAAATAGAACAGCAGAGGAGGGGAGTTTTACTCCTAGGTCAGTAAGGAGACTTTCAAGCCATGTGAGTTCTGAGACAACCGAGGCCATCGATCGGTATTCAGCTTCTGCAGAGGAACGGGCTACCACAGCCTGTTTCTTACTCTTCCATGTAATAAGATGACCACCAAAATAAGTACAGAACCCACTAGTTGATCTTCGATCGTCCAGGGAACCCGCATAGTCGGCATCAGAATAGGCAACCAATGCGGGAGCAGAGTCAGAGGTTTTGTAAACCAGCCCTTGACCCGGAGCTCCCTTAAGGTATCGAATAATCCGTTCAACCGCTTGAAGATGAGAAGCCCGGGGGGCATGCATGAACCGACTGACAACCCCAACTGCAAATGATATATACGGCCTCGTGACTGTTAGATAGATCAACTTTCCCACAAGGCGTCGATAGTATTCCGGGTTTGGAAGCAGCAAATCGCCATCCGAAGCATGAGCGCATAGTTTGTGATTTGCCTTCATCGGGGTACAAGCTGACTTGCAACCAGACTGACCAGCATCTTTGAGAAGATCGAGACAGTACTTTCGTTGGGAGAGCACCAACCCGTCCGGCCGCCGGGCAATCTCGAGACCCAGGAAGTAGCGAAGTTTCCCCAGGTCTTTAGTTTGAAAAACAGTACTCAGATGTTGTTTGACGTCTTGAATCCCCTTTGAGTCATCCCCAGTGAGAAGGATGTCATCAACATAAACCAACAGAAGGACGGTGCCAGTGGCCCGGTGTCGGGTAAAAAGGGAGAAATCTGCAGAACTCCGAGTGAACCCCATGTCCCGAACCACCTTGCTAAACTTGTCAAACCACGCCCGAGGGGACTGTTTGAGACCATAAATTGACTTTTTGAGAAGACATACCCGAGACTCCCCCGTGGTCTCAAACCCGGGCGGTTGGCGCATGTAGACGGTTTCCTGAAGGTCACCATTTAAAAAGGCGTTCTTGATGTCGAGCTGATGAAGGGGCCAGTGGCGGTGCACCGCGACGGAGAGAAGAACGCGGACAGTGTTGAGCTTGGCCACCGGAGAGAAGGTTTCCTCATAATCGAGGCCCTCCTGTTGTGTGAAGCCACGGGCCACAAGACGGGCCTTTAGTCGGGCAATAGTGCCATCCGGAGCATGCTTGATGACGAACACCCATTTACACCCAACAGAGTGCTGACCGGGAGGTAAGGGAACCAAGACCCAGGTCTGGTTGGCCCAGAGGGCCGTCATTTCTTCGTCCATGGCAGCCCGCCAGCCAGGATGGTGAAGCGCCTCCTGCAAAGAGTTAGGGACCGAAACAGAGGATAATGAGGTGGCAAAGTGAAGAAGAGAGAGAGAGAGGCGATGGAGAGAGACGTAATTCGCCATTGGATGAGCGGTAGAGACGGGAGCCGGAGCAGCAGGGAGCAGAGCACCAGAGGGCGAAGCCGACTGCAGAGGGGCAACGGGATGAGGAGAGCGACGAGAGTAGACCCGGATAACCGGGGAAGTTCAGAGCGATCCCGAAGGAGATATAACCACGTCATGCGAGAGTAATCATCAATAAAAGTAAGAAAATACCGATAGTCAGAAATACTAGTAAATTTGTACGGACCCCATATATCGGAGTGTACTAAAATAAAAGGAGCGGAGCTCCGAGTACAATGAGGAGGAAACGATGAACGGGACTGTTTGCCCAAAATACATGTGTCGCAGCGAAAAGCAGGGAGAGTAACATCAGGAAGAGCCTTCCGGAGGACTGGAAGAGGAGCATGTCCCAGACGGCGATGCCAATCCGAAGAGGAGATAGATGCGAGGACAGTGGGAGAGTCGTCAAGAAGATAGAGCCCATTCTGCAGCCGTCCTCTACCAATGATAGTCCGCGTCTGCTGATCCTGTATGAGAAAAGAAGAAGAAGTAAATGTCACGGAGTAATTAGAATCAGTAGTAAGGCAACCAACAGAGAGTAAATTGAAAGGAGAGCCCGGAACATGTAGAGCCGAGCGTAGGAGGAGAGAAGAGGTGAGAGAAATATCAGCACATCCAGAGACGGGAACCGATGCCCCATTAGCGACAGTAATGTACTTCGGGTGAGGTGAAGACAAGTACTGAGGTGGCCTAACAGAGGTGATATGATGAGTGACACCAGAATCAAGGATCCAGCGCGTGCCAGAGGATAGGCAGGCGATACCTTCATTGGAGATAGAGGCAGCAGAGGCAACCGAGGCAGGCGGACGACTGAGCAAGCCATGAAGATGCTGGAGCTGAAGACGAACCTCGTCGAGATCAGTACGAGAGAAGGCAGAGTCGGTAGTAGCAGCAGAGGCTTGCGGACGAGGAGGCCGGCCATGTTTGCGATAGCATGTGGCCTCAAGATGACCATCTTTACCGCAGAACGAGCACTTATGCCTAGACCGGCCACCTCGACCCCGGCCGCGAGAGTCAGAGCGGCCACCACGGGCAGAAAAGGGAAGAGGCAATAAGCGAGCTGGTGCCTGTTGAACAAGAGCCGAAGAAGGAAGTCCGGGAACATCCGGAGGCGGTGAGACTTTGAGAAGCATTGAGCACACATCAGAAAAAGATGGTGTAACGGTAGAGGAGAAGATGTGAGCCCGGACACTGTGAAGATGAGGTGGTACCCGGGCCATCATCATGGCGATACCCACAGCTTCCTTTTGGGTACGTTGAGCAGCGAGATCTAAAGTGGGAGGCTGATGGTGGATCCAAGCCTCAACCAGAGACCGGGCCTGAGCAACAAAGGATGTCAGGTCGGTTGCGCCACTGCTATCAAGGACCTGGAGAGCAGTGATGATATCATATAGATGTTGGAGACTATCCTTGCCCGAGTAGAGGGTGTGGAGCTCGTCCCACATGCCTTTGGCCGTCTCATGATACATGGCCAGGCGATAAGATTCGCCATCAAGAGAGTTGAGAAGCCAAGTCTGCACACGCCCATCATTGCGTAACCATTCCTCAGTAGGGATACCGATAACGGTCTGAGTCAAGTGATGAAGGAACCCCTTTGACTGAAGGACACGACGAACCGAGTGTGCCCATTCCACAAAGTTCTTCTTGCCAGTGAGCGAAATTGTAGTGATCCGAAGCTCGTCGCGGACTTCCTGGAGAGAGGCCGCGCGTTCAGGAGGAGGAACTGCCGTGCCGACTGAGTCCGCAGATGTAGACATGGGGGCGACCTGGAGGAGTAGAGGAAGCGGAAAGACAGCGGACTGGAAGAGGTCGCGGCGAGCTGGAGGAGGCCGCGGCGAGCTGGAGGAGACCGCGGCGGACTGGAGGAGGCAGCGGCGGACTGGAGGAAGCCGCGTTGTGCACAAAGGTGCTCAGCAAGGAGCGGACTGGAGGAGGCAGCGGCGGACTGGAGGAGGCCGCGGTGAGCACAGACGCTCAGCAAGGAGCGGACCAAGAGAGGCCGCGGCGGATTGAAGAGGCCTAGGCGGACTGGATCAGATCGCGGCGGGCTGGATCAGACCGCAGCGGACTGGAGCGAGCTGAGAAGAGAGGACAAGCCGGGGAAGCAAGAGAGCGACCGCAGCGGGCTGGACCAGTCCGCAAGACTGAAAGAACGCAGAGAGGTGAGCCCGCGACGGACAGAGAAAAGAACTTGGCCGCCTGAAGAGGAAGGAGAGCAGCCGCAAGCAGGGGAGAAGTGCGGACAGAAGGAGGCCGCTGCGCTTACGACGGACGAAGGAGACCAAGAAGAGGAGGCGAATACCGAGTTCGCAGCGGACAGAAGGAGACCGAGGGATCGAGGTCGCCGAGGTCGCGCCGGACAAGAAGAGGCCGCAGCGGACTAGGGGAAGCAGTGGACCCCACAGGATGGCTATAAAGAGGGGGCCAGAGGAGGAAGGAAGAGGAGGGAAGAGAAGTGGTTCCACGGGAGGAGAGGAAGCGGTCTGGACAAGGGAGGCCGCAGGTGTGATGCGACTAGAAGTTGCGGACACACACACGCAGGCCGCAGAGATCGCAGGCCGCAGGGCGGATAGGAAAGGGAGTCCGCACTAGAAGTTGCGGACACACACACGCAGGCCGCAGAGATCGCAGGCCGCAGGGCGGATAGGAAACGGAGTCCGCAGGAGTCCGTAACCTGGCTCTGATACCATGTAGAAATGGAGAAAGCCAACCTTGTATATATGTCCACTTGGTACAAATACAAAGAATGAGTACATATATATAGATGAGAGAAAGAGGGAGAAAAGTCCTATACACAATGTGGGACTAAAGAGAGGAGAGAAAAACAATAAATGCTATACAAATGGGCCTAGTTTAAGTGGGCTTTTCCAACAGATATAAATTCTTTTCTATACTCCATGTAGACGATAATGCAAAGAAAATCTTCATTGCAACATCAAAATATGATGGAAAATAAAGTATAACTATTTATACTGGGATTAAACTTACTAAAGTAAATGTCACCCTAAGTTAGGTTTTTAGGTTTGGGGGAACAACTCTGCCTCACAAGTTTTCATTTTATTTAATATGCTCTTTACATATCAATTAATTAGTGTGTTGGTATGGTAATTCGAATGGAGTGGTGTCCCTACCTGAGAGCTAGTACCGTTTTTTGCCATATGCTGCTGAAAATTTTCTGAGGATCTTGTGCATTTTACAACTTTGCTCCTCACGAGCATTGATAACACCTGTTAACACTATCCTATATTGAAAAAGAGGTTTGTCACCCCTTAATTATTGTGATTATCTTCAATTTTAGAGATGCCGCTCAACCCAAGCAGTTCTTAGTTTCACACCAGTTAACTTGAGTTTACAAACATACATCACATCAATGCCCACCTAAGGCCATGCCAATTACTCCTATGATTTTATGATTTCAATTTAGTCTTACTTTAACCTATCCTTACTTTTTAATTAAGTTAAAAGGCTGCGTAAAGAAGAGAGGCTTACTTATTTGCCTTATAAATTTGCAAGAATATAAAACTTTCATAATATAAGAATATATTTTAAGCTCCTAATGAGTTTAAGTTTTGTTTAAAAGTTTCCTGTCTGGTCAACAGGTCTATGGCTCTCACGAAAACTCTTGGTGTTTCATTGACCTGAACAACATTACATTGACAGGAAGCCCCAATATGTGTTAATACCATTTGAAAGGTTCCTCCTTATGTTCTCAAAAAAAGGTAATTTTTAAATAATTTGAATTAATAGTACTTGTCACCATACATGAAAATAATTGCAGTATAATATATAAGAGTTTTAGAAGAAATTTAGCCCACCCAAGCTTGCAAATTCGTTACCCTATTGAAATCACACAGCCGGTCAACACACAAGAACACAAAGTGAAGGGAGGGTTATCTTAGCTTAAAATCTAAAGGGAAATTTGGTTAGCCCTAACATTGTATTGTGAAACATGTAACATTCCTTCATTACCACATAACATATTAGGTAATTGACTGGTCTCCATGATGTATTAAGGTTCGTATGGTGATTACATAGCAGTAAACAAAGATCCTGCTGCAATCAATACTATTTGCACTACACAATTATTCTGGTTTATTGAAATATGTAAACTAGTACTCGCTATTTTTCTTTTTCATGGGGACATACTACATCTATATCATAGAGTACAGTTATGATTTTCCAAAATTTCAAACTAAACGTTTTACACATATTCATATACATGTCTATTGCATCATACTTCAACAAACACAATCTAACTAACTTTAATTTGATCTGACAAAAACTCTGCATCACATAATCTTGCCTAGTGTACCTGCAAACTAGTTTTATAAGAGGGGCTAGTCATCGATAACTGAGTAACTTACCAACCTTCTTAAGTATAAGCCAACCTGCAATTTCAATTTGCTTCAAAAAATTTCATTATTTCATTTCTATATTTACATTCAAGTTTAAACCAATGTATATCACATAAAAAAATTTCTCAACATTATTAATTTTAATTCTGGTTGGACTGCTGACAAAGGTTAGGGTAAGATTTCATTTAGGTTTTATGGATGCTACCCAGGCCATTGAGATAGTGTTCAAAGTGAGAGCCAATATACTCACCACCATTATTACTCCGCAACACTTTAATGGTAGCGTGGTACTGAGTAACGATCATTTTATGGAACCGCTGAAATAGGTGAAAAACTTTGTTTTTGGTTTCATTAGGTAAACCCATGTGCAACGGGAAAAACAATCTATGAAAGTAACAAATCATTGTCAACCAAAAATAAAAGCAACCGGGCAAGGGCCCAAACTTCAGAATAAATAACCTCAAAATGTGTAGCTCTAGGTGGGGAAACTTGAGTAAGAGAAGGATGTTTGTGCTTATGAAGTTCACATATATCACAAGTAAAAGTGTTAAATAAAGAGTTTTATATAGCAAGTAGCAGAAGTTTCATAGTACGGATAGACAGATGTCCTATGTGACAATGCCATGAATCCAAATCATAAGACAGAGTCACATGAAGAGCTTGCGGAGGTGGAGCCGAGCTGGAGGGATCAAACATATAGTCCATTGCACAGTCTACCAAAGCCAATCACCGTCCCCGTCTTTGAATCCCGAAATATACAAGAAGAGGGGATGAAAGTTGCCGAGCAATTCATAGAGTTAGTCATGTGGCCTGCGACCTCGATTGATGGAGGAGGAGGGCTCGATCCTCCCTGGACTACTATCCGCAAACTCCCAAACGAGGAAGAAGTCTCGTTGACTGCCTGCCCAGAATGAGCAAGTGAGTGCTTGCGAGAGGAAAATTAGCAGCAGTTTCAACTCAATTTTGGCTGGGAGGGTGAGAAATCGGGTTTCGATTGTCATGATTTTGGAAATCGTGGGGAGGAGAAAACGTGACTCCCTGATAAAAGAGGGTGAAAAGTAAATTTTTCTCTTTATTACAAGTTTGCCATTGTACCACTTATATTAATATTCTGAGATTTAAGTTTTCACGAATCTCTAAGTTGCGCCGAATAAATTTCAGTAACTTCAACTATTTTATTGATAATGTGCAACAATTAACTATAATAAAATCGTACCTCGAAACGACACTGGCTCGATCAATTTCACTCGTGATCGGATCTTGAATTTTAATTTAACATTTGCTTTAAAATTTAGGTTGGCACGTTTTCTTCTGTGATGAAGAGTTTGTTCCTCAATGCTTCGAATCATGAAGGTAGTGCTGCATGTAGGAGGTCTACTTCAGCTCCTTGAGATCGCTCATGGTATCATCGTAAAGGGATGGGCTAAGTCTCTCTTGCATGACAATGACAAATTCGGTCCAGGGCAACTCAGTTCTAGCTATCCTGGCTTGGGAATAGTTCTCGAACCACGCCGATGCTCTACCCTCCAAATTGACAGATGTCAATTTAATTTTCAAACTTTCTGGCATCTCATCTATTTGAAAGGATTGTTCACATCTGAACAACCATTCCTTGACCGCGCCACCTTCAAATCTGGTAAATTCTAGCCGAGCGCAGCTTGTGGGCAGGGATTAGGATTCTTGAGGTAAAGGTGGTTGCTCAGAAGGTTTTGTGGATGATGATACTGCGCCATGCCATTCCTTTGTCAGCGTGGCAATCATGTTGCACAATTCCTCAATTATTGTGTTTTGCTTCGTCTCCATGTCTTGTATTGCTTGCTTCATATTCTCCATGTCTTTGCGTAGGTCTTGATTTTTGGTATTGTGCTCACCCATGATTGCAGAAACGTCGGCCCATTATGGCTTTAATACCAGTGCTATTCGTCGAACCAGAGGTTCAACGACAAAATCCTCCCAAGGAAAAAGCCTAAATAGCGGTTGGAAGGAAATTCCAAAGGAGCTTTCGAGAAGAAGAGAGATAGGGAAGTTGTTAAATATTTTCGATAAATTTTTCCATTGATACCTGTTTAGGTTATTTAACTTTCACACATGCAGGTTGAGCTCCATCATGACCACCTTTGACAATACACCCACACCTGACAACTACCCGCGGTTCACAACGACTCAACACATAACAGTACTAGTTGGCGGTTACCAAAATAGGAAAAAGGAAAAATAGAAGCTGACAACGAAAATAATGGCAAAAACATAACAATGTTTTATTTCATTGCTGTAGGCTCTCTCCTTCCATGAATTTCTTCTTCTTCTTCTCCCCTCCAAATACACTAAAATTTCCTTGAGTTTGCGTTAATATGGTGGCCGGCCACCATTTCCTTCTCAAAACCCGAGAGCTTGTTCTTACTTCTTGGTGATTAAGGTTTAATTCCAATTGATTCGGGTTATAAAGCTTTAGGAAGTATCTAAGTTCCTTGGGGAGGCAACAACCCACATCCGCCAGTCATGTGTTCACGAGGAAGCGCTCCTAGGAGTATTCTTGTGGCTTATGCTGATAATTTTTCGATATTCACCACACATTATTGTTAGTTTTTCATTCTTTAAAAATTACGAAGAGATTTGAATAAAAGTCTTATACCTTTATCACCTTATTAATATCAAATTTTGCATGCCCTTGGGGTCTTAGTTGTCAAGGCGCGCCTGAGGCGCCGGGCACACCAGGCGCAGCCCGCCGCGCCTCAGCACGGTTGAGGCGGGCGATGTGCCCCAGGCGCGTCTGGGCCTTTCAAGGTTTTATTTTTTTAAAATTTTTTTTGATAAGAGCAAAAACATAATCTTAGACACACCCGAGATGCACTTGGGCGCCCAATGCGCTGAAATTGAGCGAATTGGGCGCCCATTTCACTGAAAATCAGCGAATTGGGCTCCCATTTTGCTGAATTTGAGCGAATTGGGCTCCCATTTCGCTGAAATTGAGCCAATTGGGCGCCCGATTCGCTCAATTTCAGCGAATTGGGCGCCCGATTCGCTCAATTTCAGCGAATTGGGCGCCCGATTCGCTCAATTTCAGCGAATTGGGCGCCCGATTCGCTCAATTTCAGCGAATTGGGCGCCCGATTCGCTCAATTTCAGCGAATTGGGCGCCCGATTCGCTCAATTTCAGCGAATTGGGAGCCCAATTCGCTCAATTTTCTTTTCTTCCAATTTTTGCACCTCACGTGCCTCAGGCGCGCGCCTGCGCCTTGCTCCTAGGATCCAGGGGCCCTTTGCGCCTCGGTGCGCTTTGCGCCTTTGATAACTTTGCTTGGGGTCATCTCCAAGGTTCTAGTAACATTCCTTCCTTACTACATAATATGTTATGGATTGGGTTGTATTCAAGTATCCATAACATATTATGTGATAATGAATGAGTGCTACTACATAGCTACAATATTTATGAGAAGGAAGGAAAAAAGGTTAGGCAACAAAAAAATTATTCCATTGGTACACGAGATAAAACCGTTGTGTAAGGTATGCTTCAAGTAAAAAAAGTATTCGAAGAATTAACAGTGAACAAAGGGTCTAAATGTAGTGTATGGAAGATCATTTGACAAGTATGTAAAGATGAGCTCAAGATTCACAAGTCCTGACACATGCTCATGGAATTATATTTGGGGGATTAAAAATACAAATGCATTCTAATCCTTGTGCAAATTTCTACTGTAGAAAACTAACTTAGCTCTCATCATCTACCCTAAGGAAGAAATGTATTACAAGATTTTACATTGTCCACTTGTACAAAGAAGAAAAGAGGGAATGATTCATGAGATCTTGGATCGAGGAAATAGCTTTTGAGATTTTGGATGGAGGGATTTTGGATGGAGGGCTTTTGAGATTTTGGATCGAGAAAAGAGGGAATGACTAGTAGTACAACAACTCATCCAGAATTCTCATTCTCACTTAAGCTGGCTAGAGAGGTTGAGGAAAGGAAAGAATGGCTAAGACTTTTACTTTTCCAGACAATCGTGCCTTAAAAATTCTCATAACTTGTCCCTTACTTCACCCCAAGCCATTTTTGAGAACTTACACCCATTCATTGTATGAGACCTCACTCCCAACCACTACATGAGACCTCACCTCTCCCATAGTCTAATGACAAGACAACTCAACATAGGTGTGTTCTAGAATGGGTGTGATTTAAAGAATGTTTTAGCGAGTCTACGAGGTTCCATCAAACCCTATGGTCTCGTAAACCTGTGGATTCTCACAACATGAGTTTGGGCTAGCCTTCATTTACTAGGACTCAAATTGTTGTTTTGGAGGGACCCAAATTACCTCAACAAGCATAATAATGAAATAAATTCATAACAATAATTAAATACACTGATAAGTCATCAATGAAAGCTAAAATCACCATTGAGATTTATTATGGAATTCCGGCCCTTACACCAATAGGTAAAACAATTTCAGAAAACTTTTTATTGTTTTTTCTTGCGATTGTTAACGATAGTTGGCCGCAAAAAGTTATTCTATTTATGATATAAATGTTTACACACTGGAGATATTGTTAATGATTTGTCACGATCATCATTCTCCTTATAACTTATGAAGTTGTGTTTATGAATTATGAATCTTCTATCTCCGTGCATTTTTTGGAAGCTCAATGAGTGGGTAGCTCTAATGCTCACCTGTTTGACTGCTTGCAACCATGTAACCTTTAGCGTATCCATTTTCTTTCCTATTTTTCTCTTATCTCCACCCATTTATTTGTGCATCATTTTCTGTTCATTGTATATCTCAAACTGTGAGGGCTGTGTTGGTAGACAACCAACGTAAAATTTAGTCACCCTTTTGAATATGAATCATTAGATAGAGCACAATGGCGACAAAGGATCCATATGGCCGACCCCACTATAGTGGGTAAAGGCTTGAGTGTTGTTGTTGTTGTTGTGTATATCTCAAATTGCTTAAGTAATGCCACCTCTATTCATTTTGGTCTTCTTGCATGTCTATAGTGATGTTCCTTTTCTACTCATTTTTTTTCCTATTGCTTTTATGTTATTTCACTTCATTCATCTTATTGATGCACATTTTCCTTTTCATTTTCCCAAACAGCTATGAGTAGGTTCCATTATTTTATCTTTAATACGTGCCACTCTCATCATCAATATGCCTGTTCTTGATTCTATCACATCTAGTTTTGCCAAACATTCATTTTTTATATTTTCATTCAATTATCACACATAATATAAGCATAGCTATTCCCTTTTTGTTGTGATTAACGTACTTCAATTTTTCTCCATTTTCACTATCCAAATTTAATTCTTGATGAAGTCAAGACTTCCATTTTTTTCTGTAACAAATGCGCCTGGTATTTTTTAGGGAACAACAAATAAACATAGTTTAAAGAAGAATGCAATTACATAGTGATTCATATATTAATTACAGCTTACTAAGTAGTTTTTTAACAGATCATGGGATGCAAAATATTCACTCATGAGATTCAGTCAAGCTATGCAGCCAGAGTAGACAACTTTAAGAGTTACGATACAATTAGCAAAGACATAGTTCAAAGGTGGACGTATCCTTTTGTTCCAGATGTTCGATATTTGGGTAATGGCTTGCAGATCAAGTTAGACAGAGAAGGAATCTATAAAGCACCTGGTATGGCTCAAAATGTTTACGAAAAAGTTAGGAATGCATGTATTGTCATGATAATCATATCTATGCATGTAATTGAGTTCTCACATCTTTCTGTTCTATTGCTTTAATCGATCCCGACCCGTGTCTTTCTGTTTATTAATGTAGTAAATTGTGTGGTGGATTGTAATTTGGGTTCAACGATCATTAAATTTTGACTTGATTTAAACTGCCTCCACTTAGGAAAATTAATCTATTGCAATTGGATTGCAGTTTTAGGATTTGACAGGCAGTGCAACCACGCGAAGTTAGCTTGGAATTGACAATTCTCTAATCTTAATGCTTTCTTTTGTGACTTAAAATATTGCACTGTAAAGTGTTTCAGTTGAATAACCATAGAAGAATATTTGACCTATAGATGGATACCTTATAAAGTAGGTGATATGGAGGCAAATTGATAGTGGAACGTTTTATTACCTGCAGCTTATTAGAAGATCACTAGAAATAATAACTAAAATTTTGATTCTTTTTGGTATTGGAGCATTTTAGTTGTAGGTGAACATGCTTAATACCAGGATAAAGTTTGAAGCCGGGTTTGTATTTGTACGTACTTAAAGAAAGATCTCATGATTCCCACTCCAGATAGTTACGTACATGACTTTATACTTTTAAATGTTCATGTTATGGGTTTAAGATGCTACCATGATGAAAAAGGATGAATGATTCACAAATAGGAAATACATATGATGTATTTGTATAAAAAAGATGTCATGGTACCACTTTATAAGTTGTAGAAAGAAATGATAAGGTACATTTTATTCTTCCACGAAGGGGCTTTATATAGGAACTACAACATGACTTGCAACATCGATAGGAGGTGTGAGACTAAACACAATAATACTAAAGTACTAATATCTCTAACACTCCCCCTCAAACTGAAGGGGAAACATACAGCTTGAACACAACATAAAATGGAAGATAAAAAAAGGTTGGCAACATGACACAAAACAGCAGCCACCGAGACCCAATCGTGTGTCACCGGGGATACTACAACCGGGCAAAGACCACACGACGTTGGTCCACAAACTGACCATGATCATAGTCGATACACACGGAGCTGAAACTAGGTCAACTAAGAATGCCAAACCATTCCTACCACAAAGAGAAGAAAAGAAACAGGGAGACACAAACAACAAACGAAATCAACCCGGGGGCCATGCATGACTAAGGAAGGAGTCGAGAAAGAGGCATCCGAGTCGCCGTTATCACAAACACTCCCCCTCAGGTGGAATACGTGCAAGAAGGCATAGACTATGCCTGGAGGCCATGACGTACACTCCCCATCACGTAGACAACGTGCACGTGTGGGGCCCTCGTCGGGTACATGAACCCAGATCACGTGGAGGAAGGATGAAATCGTAAAGAGACACAAACAACAACACCAACATACCAACAAACAACTTAAAAAAAACTAGACCGAAAAGAAAAAGAGGCTCATGCGGTAGCAGCAAGGCACGACCGGCAGATCAAGCAGAGATGGAGGTGCTGGAGGAGGAGGCGCAGCAGCAATAGAAGGCCGCCGGGAGAAGAGGGACGAACCCTAGCTGCAGGCAGAGGGGACATAATCCAGAGAGGAGCAGTAACGAGCTCTGGCAGGGTTGCTGATGATGACCAGCGAGGAAGAAGATGCCAGGAAGAAGACGTCAGAATCTTTGACAAGATGCAGAGGGGAGCCGACGGGATCAGCGGGATCTGGCGCTGACAAGAGCTGCGCCAGGTGCAACAAGAGAAGACAAAGAAGAGAAGGGATTGTCGACTGGAGAAGCAGAGTCGTTGGAAGCAGACGACGATGCCGTCGGGAGAAGCAAAGACGACATCATACGACAGCAGCAACGACGAAGTCGTCGGGAGAAGCAGCAACAGGCGTCGGCGCCGTCGGGAGAAGCAGCGACAGGCGGCGAAGTTGTCGGGAGAAGCATCGACAGGCGTCAGCGTCGTCGAGAGAAGCAACAGGTGTCGGCGTCGACGAGCGTTAACAACACAGGCGTCGATGACGCAGGCGGAAACAACAGCGAAATCAGAACCGCTCCTGTCGACGGGATCAACGGTCGACAGGAGCGGGAGAGTGGGGCGTGAGCCCTAGTAGGGCGCAAAAATGGAAGTACGGGTCGGGGGAGGAAACAATAGCAGAAGCCGAAATCGGGAAAAAATTTATTTTGGTTCCAAATCGATCCTCTGATATCATGTAGAAAGAAATGATAAGGTGCATTTTATTCTTCCACAAAGGGGCTTTATATAGGAACTACAACATGACTCACAACACCGATAGATGGTGTGAGACTAAAGACAATAATACTAAAGTACTAATATCTCTAACATAAGTAAACTAAGATCTATTTAGATGGATACTCATGCTGGATTAATCTCAAAGGCCCGATCTAGGATGCCTAACGAACTTGTTTAAAAATACAAATGGAGGTAGGAAAAAATATATTAAGATATACGCAAAAATCTTAGTATAAAATATAAGAATTTTTCTTCGGCTAAGTATAAGATCTTAACAAAACTTAGCAAATTACCAAAAGTTATCATGACCCGTCGTTTGCGACTTCATCCTTCTAGTTGAGCTCAATCACTATGAACAATCATTTAAGGAGATGATTTCATTCTTTCCTTAAAAAGATTCTTTACTAGGGCTTCTTGCTCAATCACTAAGAGATCTTTTACGTGAAGGAAGATTGCAAAAGCTAACATTCAAATATTTAGGCCCCGTTTGTCGGAGCGGATCCGCGCCAATCACGGGGATTGCACCGCCCGACCATGGGTTCCACGCGTTTGGCGGGGCCGCGGCTGAGTGGTGGGGATCCACACCGCCACTTAAAACCTTTAAAGAAGTGTGGATTTCATCCGCGGTACGGGAACCGCGGTCCCGCAGCGCAGATAAAATCCACTCAGCCCGACCACCCCACCAAACGAGGCCTTAGTCAATTTATTCTATATCCTTGTATTACAATTCATGAATCTTATTTATAGTCCTAACATTCAATGGAAGGCAAAGGTGAGAGTTAGTGGGGGTAACGACTAATGATTTAAGGAGTAGTGGTATAATAGCCAGTGTAATGAGAATAATGATTGTAATTTTAACGATTAGTGGAGCTAATGGTTGATTATGACACAACCATGTAGCAATCTTAGTTGTCATTAAAGATGGCTCGAATTTTGATTTGGTTTGATTTGAATAAATTGGAAGTCTTAGATTAAGTGATGGACAAGCCGGTATAATTTGCCTTATTTTGACTTTATGTCATGCATGCATCTACCTTGGACTCACTGACATAGTCACTACTCGGACCATATATTCGATAGCATATCCTGATATATCAACTTATGATATCACATAAAATAAAATAACTACAATTGGTACTCTATTTCAGCAGTGATGTGTCTTACATCCTCCTCCCCAATTTTAAAGAACTCGAATCCGAATAAGCAAAAGAGGCATTACTAGTAAGAGATTTACCCCAATGAATCCAAGATCCAAGTGCAAAGAAGATTCATGTCTTTGGAGCCTCAGGCAGTGTATGGGAACTTGTAGGGACAAGTGCTATAGGGGAAAGGGGTGGGGGGTTCTATGGAAGTGGTTGTGAAGATTTTAATTGTTTTGAAATTGGTATAGGTTTGGCTAACACCACTCGTTATGAGAAGGGAGGTTCAGTTGTAGAATGATGCTAAAGGACTGAATCATCATCTGTGAGAGTAGTTGAATGCCAATCGTTGAACAAGAAGTATAGCTGATTGTCAATTGTTCACCAATAAGTATAATCGATTGTTGACTGTCAATCAAAAAAGGTATTTCATCGCCGACCTTCGACCAAGTAGAATATTCAGCAGTTGATCATGAGGAATAATCGATCATCGACCAAGAAGATTAGATGATTGTAAACCGTCAACCAAGCATGCTATTGCATTGTCGATCGTCGACTAAGCAGATAATGTGAAAGCAATGACTTGTCGACTGGCAAATAAGCATGCAATGGATCACTAATCATCGACTAAGCATGCACTGGATCATTGACCGTGTAAAGCATCTCGGTTGATGACCCAGGTTAGGGATCTGGATGATGTTAGAATTGTCAGAGATGCAACACTTGTGGGAGAGCTCAGAGCTACCCCAAAGGAAGTCCCCGAAGGAGGAGCCCAATTGGAGTTTGCCTGAGGTGATAGAGTAGAAGGGTGACAGAGGTGTCGAGGCTAGCAAGTAGATGAAACGACAAGGAGTGGAATCGAACAAAGGTTTTCTTATGCGGAACGACAGTGTGAACTTGCGGTGTAGCACGATTTTTGTCCCGTTTGTGGTCAATTGGCCACCTGCCATGTTTAGTGTCTCCGGATTGACGATACGATTCCGTGGATGCATCCAAATCTTTGTTTGCATGTTTTTTCATATATTACATGTTTTATTTATTGTAATCAGCCCCTCTACATTAACGACAAATCAAAACCGTTGATGTAAGGGATGCACTAAGTAGTCTTCTTTTAAATATGAGGGGGCAGCCATCTTGTTGATTGAAAATTTTGGAGAGAAAGAATTCACGCAATCCGATGATCCTCTCACAATGACCACTCCGTGACGCCCTAAGTGACGACTCCATGATGCCCTAGATGGCGACTGCTAGGTTTGTTATTGTATCCCCTTGTATCCTTCTACACCACTATCCGATCCCCATCCTAAATCCCCAAATAATACCTTTAGTTTTCCCCAGGAAACTCACGTTTCAGCCAACTGAAAGCTGAAGCATTTTTTCCTTTCCCTCCAAGAAACCCACGCCTCCATCCCTGCTGTTTTCTCCCAGCAGAAGTCTGATTCCTCCTTGTTCTATCGTGAAATCCACCTTTGCCTAACAATGCCTAAAACCCTTTCCCCAGTTTCATTATAATTTCCTATGACCCAACTTTGCTTTCCAGTGGTTTCCCTACCTGGATTCCTATATCCCTCCTAGCTTGCCACCAAAACAGTCTAGGACAGGAATTTCAGCCCCCAAATCCAATTTTTCGATTCAAACGCCCCACCGATTCCTTGATTTCAGCCCTCCAGCCATCTCTGAAGCACCGTTACGGGTACGAGTATTGGGTACGATACGTATCCGATACAGTGGTATGTGGAGATAAAAAAAATAAGGATACAGGTACTTTCGGGGCACGATGTTAATAAAATTGATATATGTATATATATGTATATATATGCCACCTTTTTTTAAAGAGAGAATATAAAATATAGAAAAAATCATATTGAGCAAGTCGAAAAAACATCTAATCCTCAAATATATATTAAATTAACATATAATCAAATTTAAATCAAATTTTTGTAGTTATAACGGTAAAAATAAACTTAAGTCAGGATCACATTTTGTTACTATCATAAACAAACACCACTAGTTGCATTTTTGAGTAATTTTTTCTTTTCTAAAAAACATGAAAAAAGTTTTGGTTTACTTTAGGAAAACATAATCATATCACAAAATGCAGAACGATCTATCAAATCCAAGCTTATCCTCAGAATAGAATAGCAGGTCTATCCATCGAGTATCAGGCACGTTTCCGGTACCTGATCTTGCTCTAAAGAGTGGATCTTGAGTGTAACATCAAGTATGTAGGAATTTCCTTAAAAATACTCTAGCATAATTACAATGATTCGATAGTCTATCATCTGACCACTCACACTCTTTATGAGTGTTGGGGCACACTGCATGCTAACCCCACCAGATGAGTTCTTTCTTATGAGGGGCACTCGCCACACTCTAGAGTCACTTAGATGGTCTTCATATTCGTGATGTTTATACATACCTCCTGATGAGCCCCCTAATGTGTCACATTCCCCGATAGACATTTGATACTTTATGAGCTCATATTTGAATGTTGGCGTCTTACACAAGCTTTTGGATACTCATCACACACTCGATGAGTTTTTTTACACTACGCTGAAAGAGCCTCCTAATAGGCCCCCACATTATAAAGATTTTCGGGCCATTGTCAGACTGCCCCTAGAGAGTGTGATGTGCGTCATTTACATCATTTGCATGTGCATGTGAAGTTATTTGTTCATAATTTACATGTGTTACTTTAGTCCGTTCGATGTAGGATTAATGCAGATAATGAATCTTTTAAATCTCATGTAGATAACCATAAGATGGAGCAGTTATTTCATGAAGACGGACAGGTAATAGTGCGATTCCACATTGAAAGGCTCCCTTGGAGACCTGCTAAAAATTTGAGCGTCATGAGATTGGTTCAAAGCAAATGCTTACGCGCATGATATCCCTGAGAGTATGCATATCCATACCATATATAATATTGAGGACCAGATGCCATGCTAAGAGGCTCGAGTATTTGGACCCGTTGATACAGGATGGTCCTATGCGATGAGGAAAATGTAGGCGGTCACTCCTATTGCAACCATACATATCAGACAAATTTAAACTTGCAATAACTTTTCTTTATAACTCAATTACAAATGATAAATCGCTGTAGTTAAAACATACGAGGAAGGAAACAAGAGAGATTGTATAAACACAAGAGCGCACGGAAGTAAACGATTAAATAAATTGGAACTTACAAAGACGATTTGGAACACAGATTACAAACCAACATCTCGCGAGTGGAGAATTAAAACAAATATTCAACTCGAAAAATCAACAAACAAACCTTGAATATCACAACTAAATTGAGGGGAGGGCTTGAGTTATCTTCAGAAGGTTGTCGGGAAGCCAAGATCATGAAACGGGACTGGTTTTAAACCTCCTGATGAAGGCCCAACTGCTGGCCATTGATGATGGTGACTGGGAATGGTTCAGATTGCCAGGAAATGGGATAGGAGGGTCTGGAAATAAGCCAACAGCTGCTGAAGGTGGCTGTCCTGGAACCTGGACAACAACTTGGAATGTTGCTGGGCTGCTGAAGGTGGCTGTCCTGGAACCTGGACAGCAACTTGGAATGTTGCTGGGCTGCTGGGTGGTGGCTGGGCCAGACATTTGTGGACTGGACAGCTGATGGGAGGAATTTGGGGCTGGAAACTGCTGCCCAGGAAGTTTATACAGCAGGGGTGGCCGGTTGGGGAGTAGTATTCCAGGACATGCTGGAATGTGAGGGGTGGGGGGGGGGGGGGGGGGGGCTGGATGGAAAGGTATTTTGAGAGGAGTTCCCACTTGTATTCAGCAATTGGGAATGAAATACAATCTGGAATGTAGTCCCAAATCCCAAAAGAACACCTACTGCTTGCAGAAATTATTCGCCGGCGCTCTCGCTTTGGCCCTCCACATGGTGGAAAACTTATGCTTGCTTTGCCTAATATAAATAAATTGCTTCGCTTAAATTATCGTTTGAGATTTAATTATTTATTGCTTTCATTGTTCTCTCTGTCACGTCTTCTTGTCATACTACATATAAGAGAGCTACATAATTGCACCTCACTTAGGGTTGTTTGTTACTCACACATCCATGTGTCCCACCCTTCATCAGACAGTGTTTAGGCTCATTGCATGATTACTCACATTACATTTAGGGTTAGGAGATCACCAATTCGCCACCTATTGATTCGTCCTGTGTCATTTTCTTTGTTCGATACTTTACTCCTTTGCCTAGATTATGTGGTAGCTGGTAGGAATATAAATAAATGGTTGGATAAAAGATATTGAATTTGCGGAGAATTTTATTTGGTTTTTAGGATTTTAAGCAGTTAAAACCTCGACGCCTTCTTAAATTGGGTTTTGATTATTTTGAAAAATATTTAATATTTATTATAATTTTTAAATTTAAATTTACTTGTTTTGGCTTAAGCTCTTAAAGTGACAGATCTATTCGTTCACAATCTTATTGGTTGGTCAAGCTAATAAGCCGTAACAAAAGTACAATAATGCACACTAAAGTTGCTAGCAAGTACACTAGTAAAATAAAAATATGCAAGTGCGTACAAAATAAATTCGTAAAAAAGGTAATTGTTGTGTAGTAAAATTACATCTTTTTTTTATAATATTACATCTTGATTTTTTGCAATATCATCATTACTATAAAGTTATTGTTAATCTACAGAGATTCAAAATTACTGAAAAATAGATAAGAGATATTGCTCTTCATTCATCTCAGCTTGGGTAACCACAATACCACATCAAAGAGCGTGGTTTAATTGGTCACAACTTTCTTGTTTCTATTCATGACCAGCTGGTGTTTGATTTGTGTTAGAAAAGACCCATTTAATCTAGGCCCATTATGTATCATTTATTGTTTTTTTCTCTCCTCTTTAGTCCCACATCATGTATAGGACCTTTTTCTCTATTTCTCTCATCTATATATTTGTACTCATTCTTTGTATTTTAAACAAGTGAACATATATAAAAGGTTGGCTTTTTCCTTCTCTACATGGTATCAGAGCCAGGTTGTCCTGCTGCGGGGGTGTGTTGAGATTATATTAGCCAGCAGGAGACGTGTGTGTGAGACCGCGTATTTGGCTTCCCCATCACGTTCCAGGTCTGGGTGTTGACCCCGGTGGGCCCCCTTGTGGCGGAATATCCCCGCGGTCCTGTGGTTGGGGTTAATCCCACACCGCCTGCAGACTTCTCCCCTTTGTGTTCAAGTACCCCGCCACCCTTCATCTCAACACCTGGGTTTTGAGATGAACTAATGGATTGACGGGTTCTAACTTGGTATCAGAGTCAGGTTGTCCTGCTGCGGGGGTGTGTTGAGATTATATTAACCAGCAGGACACGTGTGTGTGTGTGACCGCATATTTGGCTTACCCATCGCGTTCCAGGTCTGGGTGTTGACCTCGGTGGGCCCCCTTGTGGCGGAATATCCCCGCGGTCCTGTGGTTGGGGTTAATCCCACACCGCCTGCAGACTTCTCCCCTTTGTGTTCATGTATCCCGCCACCCTTCATCTAAATACCTGTATTTTGAGATGAACTAATGGGTTGGCGGGTTCTAACTTGGTATCAGAGAAAGGTTGTCCTGCCGCTCTGATTCTCGAGGACGGGGTCGGGGTGGACGACCTCAGCCTAAGTGCTCGTTCTGCGGCAAAGACGGGCATCTTGAAGCCACGTGCTATCGCAAACATGGTCGCCCTCCTCGTCCGCAGGCCTCTGTTGCTGCCACCGACCCCTCTTCTACTCGTACTGACCTCGACGAGGTTCGTCTTCAGCTCCAGCATCTTCATGGACTGCTTAGCCGCCCACCTGCCTCGGTTGCCTCCGCTGCCTCCATCTCCAATGAAGGTATCGCCTGCCTCTCCTCTGGCCCGCTATGTATCCTCGATTCTGGTGCCACTCATCACATCACCTCTGTTCGGCCGCCTCAGTACTTGTCTTCACCTCACCCGAAGTACATTACTGTGGCCAATGGGGCATCTGTTCCTGTCTCTGAATGTGCTGATATTCCTCACCTCTTCTCTCCTCCTGCGCTCGGCTATTTACGTTCCGGGCTCTTCTTTCAATTTACTTTCTGTTGGTCGCTTTACTACTGATTCTAATTACTCAGTGACATTTACTTTCTCTTCTTTTCTGATACAGGATCAGCAGACGCAGACTATCATTGGTAGGGGGCGGCTGCAGAACATGCTCTACCTTCTTGACGACTCTCCTACTATCCTCGCATCTATCTCCTCTTCAGATTGGCATCGCCGTCTTGGTCATGCTCCTCTTCCAGTCCTCCAGAAGGCTCTCCCGGATGTCTCTCTTCCTGCATTTCAGTGTGAAACATGTATTTTTGGCAAACAGCCCCGTTCATCTTTTCCTTCTCATTGTACTCGGAGCTCCGCTCCTTTAATTTTGGTACACTCTGATATATGGGGTCCGTACAAAATTACTAGTATTTCTGGCTACCGGTACTTCCTTACTTTTATTGATGATTACTCTCGCATGACGTGGTTGTATCTCCTACGGGATCGCTCTGAGCTTCCCCGCGTCTTCAGGGCCTTCATTCTTGAGACTCGCACTCAATTCTCTGCGCCCATTCGTACTATTCGTACTGACAATGCGCGCGAGTACACTAGTGATGACTTCGCGACCCTCTGCTCTGAGTTTGCCATTCTTCACCAAACCTCGTGACCGTATACTCCACAATAGAATGGTGTCGTCGAACGCAAGAATCGTCACCTTCTTGATGTCGCTCGTTCCCTTATGCTTTAAATGCATGCTCCCAAACCGTAGTGGAACTTCGCGCTCTCCACGACCTGTTTTCTCATCAACCGTCTACCCTCTTCCATCCTCCAGTATGCTACTCCCTTCGGCCTCCTCTTTCCCTCCACTCCGCCTTTTTCTGTTCCTCCCCGGATTTTTGGTTGTACCTGCTACGTTCACCAACTTGGTCCCTCTACAGACAAGTTGGATCCCCGTGCAGCCAAACATATCTTTGTGGGCTATTCGCGCACTCAAAAGGGTTATGTGTGCTATTCGTCTGCTACCCGCAAGGTTACTGTCTCTGCGGATGTCACTTTCCGCGAAGATCTTACCTTCTTCTCTGCTATGGATATCGCTCCTGGTCCAGACCCCGTCGTTCGTCCTGTCATCCCTGCTCCCCGCTCCTCATCATCTCCTCCTCCTGCCATGCCTCCGGTCCGTCCACCGCCACCAGTTATCCGGGTCTATTCTCGTCGCTCTCCTCATCCCGTTTCCCCCCTGCAGTCGGCTTCGACCTCTGGTGCTCCGCTACCTGCTGCTTCGTCTCCCGCATCCACCGCTCATCCGATGGCGAATTACGTCTCTCTACATCGCCTTTCACCACCACTTCTTCACTTTGCCACATCATTATCCTCTGTTTCTGTCCCTAACTCTCTGCAGGAGGCGCTTCAACATCCAGGCTGGCGGGCTGCCATGAACGAAGAAATGACGGCTCTTTGGGCCACCAGACCTGGGTCCTGGTTCCCTTACCTCCCGGTCAGCACCCTGTTGGGTGTAAATGGGTTTTCGTCATCAAGCATGCTCCGGATGACACTATTGCTCGACTGAAGGCCCGCCTTGTGGCCCGTGGCTTCACTTAACACGAGGGCCTTGATTATGAGGAAACCTTCTCTCCGGTGGCTAAGCTCAACACCGTCCGTGTTCTTCTATCCGTGGCGGTGCACTGACACTGGCCCCTTCATCAGCTCGATATCAAGAATGCATTTTTGAATGGCGATCTTCAAGAAACTGTCTACATGCGCCAACCGCCCGGGTTTGAGACCACGGGGGAGTCTCGTGTGTGTCTTCTCAAGAAATCCATCTATGGTCTCAAACAATCCCCTCGGGCGTGGTTTGACAAGTTCAGCAAGGTGGTTCGGGACATGGGGTTCACTCGGAGTTCTGCAGATTTCTCCCTATTCACCCGACACCGGGCCACTGGAACTGTCCTTCTGTTGGTTTATGTTGATGACATACTACTCACTGAGGATGACTCAAAGGGGATTCAAGAGGTCAAACAACATTTGAGCACTGTGTTTCAGACCAAAGACCTGGGGCGTCTTCGCTATTTCCTTGGTCTCGAGATCGCACGACGGCCAGACGGGCTTGTCCTCTCCCAACGGAAGTACCGTCTCGATCTTCGCAAAGACGCTGGTCAGTCTGGTTGCAAGCCAGCTAGTACTCTGATGAAGGCAAATCACAAATTATGTGCTCATGCCTCTGATGATGATTTGCTTCTTCAGAACCCGGAATACTATCGACGCCTTATGGGAAAGTTGATCTATCTAACGATCACAAAGCCTGATATATCGTTTGCGGTTGAGGTTGTCAGTCGGTTCATGCATGCTAATCATGGCGTTTTAGGTCCAAATCTTTATGTCGGCCGATATCTACAACAATGAGTGCAACTAATCATTAAAATATTGCACAATGTACATTTATACGAGACAATAGAAAATATAGGATATATATTAGTAGAGTATGGATGTCTTTGAAAGTTCTCAAACAAAAGACGACCCAAAAACTACGACTACATAAAAATCCTCGGTAGATCATCCAAAGGGGACCTCTCAACCCGTGTTTCCTGGAATGAAAAACCCACAAAACGGGTCAATCCACGGATGAGTAAGGATAAGTTTTCTCCTGCGTGACTGTTAGATTAAATTCTCAAAGAAAGGAAGTATTTTGCCAATATGTCTTATGCACAATGGTTTTTTTTAATGAAATAGAATGCATATATCAGTATTATTATTAAGTTTTTTTGAACATGCATGACTGTAGCATAGGTGAAACATATTTAAACTATGGTTAGTAGTTTTCATATCTAGTGTTTTTAGCTTACCATTAAAAATATTGAGCTTTAGTAATCCCCATGTTCCGAGTTTTACTTATTGTTAAGGGAGAACATGTTTCATGTTGTATTATCTTAAATATATAGTCTTACTAGGCACATCACAAGATTTGAGTAACCAGCGACCAACATACATGTTCTAGTTTGTTCCTTGCTCGAAACGCAGACTAACAGTTAAATATATCTAACGTGTGAAAAAATGGGTCAGTTTTCGATTCAAGGCTCATATGATCTAGTGTGTCTTGTGAGTATGATGGTGTGCTACTACCATTCACGAGAGAATCATCTTCACACCTATAACGCCCCGGTCTACTGTGGGTGCACTATTTGTTTGCAGACCAGTGACCCCAACCCATATCCACAGATCTAATTGACCGCAGTTGCTAATTCTAATGGCTGGTTGTGAGGTTGTGGCTTGAGCTCCAGAACTCCTAGATAAGGGAGCTCTAAACTGTTTCTCATCACCAATTAAGCTGCACTTTTTATGTAACGTCCCAGTATAATTGTGGGTGCGGTACATGTCTGTAGACCAGTGACCCCCACCACCCATCTCCACGGATCTGATTGGACGCAGCCGCTAATTCACGACGTGTTTAGGCCGAGGCTTGAACCCTATGGACCTCCTAGATATGGGAGATCTATACTGGAAATCGAGCTCTCTTTTCTAGGAGGTCTGTGGTTCAAGCCTCGATCTCAACAACCTGCCATTGGAATTAGCGGCTGCGGCCAATCAGATGCGTGGAGATGGGTTGGGGTCACTGACATGCAAACCTACAGTGCACCCACAGTAGACCACAACGTTACATAAAACTGCAACTCAATTGGTGATGTGGACTAGTTTAGAGCTTCCTTTTCTAGGAGGTTTGGGTTCAAGTCTCGAGCTCAACAACCCGCCATTGGAATTAGTGGTTTCGGTCAATCTAATCCGTGGAGATGAATTGAGGTCAATGGTCTGCAGACCTTTAGCTCACCCACAGTAAACCGGGGCGTTACATAAAACGTGCAGTATCTGGAGACTAGGTTGCCCCCTTCAATCATGCAATATCTGGACATGGACCTCATGTCATCGGTGCAACTAGCCCAATCTGATCGCAATAGTCCTCGATGTTCAAATGCCCATTTTCCGGTAGATCAAGCAGCCTACCAACCTTTGGTACCTTTCTCTATCGATTGACTCTCCTATCTCAGGATTGAGCTTGGACTTCTGATCGATAGGAGCAACCTGTCACGGTCTTGTAGCTCATGACACTGTCGTGACCATGTATGCATGCATGGGTGGTACAATAGGTTGCATGTTGATGCGACAATGCTTCATGTAGGTCTAGGACTTGGGTGTGGGAGCTTTTGGTATAAGCATGACTTCATACTCGAGTTGTGCATGCATAAGTGGCGCATGCCCAAGCAAAGACATGACATTTTTGGCGCAAGAGGATGCGGAAGTCTTTGGAACAGTGGAGAGAAGTCCTAAAGATGGATCATCATCTTTGGGGTTAATGTTTGGGAAGATTTTAGAAATATCCGAAGTGGTACATATGAGGATGATATAGTGTTCTAGAGTTCTCTTGGGAGCATTCTAGAGAATTCATGAAAATTGTACAGTGTAGAGTATTCTAAAAAAGTAGAATTTTAAAGCCTTCCATACTTTGGAGGGAAAACCCCTTTGGGGCCTATAAAAGGGAAAGACCCCTTCATTTGTATTCATCCAAGTTTGAATCCACGTTTTAGTGAAGCTTTTGAGTTCTTTGGAGTTCCTCTTGCAATTGTGAGTTCTCTTGAGTTGTTCTATCATCCTTTTCTTCATCACCACCTAGTTCTTGCAGGGAAAGTATAACTTAGCTTTGTTACGCGGAGTGACAAGGAGGAGCTATGACCACACAAAAGCTTGGAAAGAGACAAGTCCATGACAGTTGGTATCAGAGACATGTTCACTCAAGTACGTGGTTGGTGCATAAGAAGACTAGATGGTTGGTGAAATGGACAAACCCAAACATGGATGAGCGTGGCCAGGAGGTTAAGCATCAATCTGAAAGGAAGAAGTGAAGCCAAAGCAATTCTCGTGAGCCTGGACATTGGGATCTTGCATTGGTGGATTGGGACAAGCGCATGACGACGGTAGAGCAGGACCACCTACATGTTTCCAGAGAACTAGATGTTGTCAAGCAAGTGGTGCCGACTTGCGGAGAGCTGGACTATTGAATGCTCAAATCCAAGCTTGCCTTGATGCAAATTCAGAGCTTATACAAAGGTGCGATCAACTTGATGATGACTGTGAGGTGCGGATCACCAAATTGGAGGAAGAATTGGCCGTGTGCAGGAAGACCATCACTAATGGAGAAAATGTTGGGGTTGTGGAAAATATAAGGATCGATGTGTCTAAGTCAAAACCCTTCACCAGAAAGAGGGATGAAAAGGAAGTTGAATACTTATTTTATCAAATATAGGTCTACTTCGAAGGATGTAACCTCACGGAGGAGTCACTTAAGGTAACGATTGTAAGTTATTATCTTTCGGATATTGCATCTCTTTGGTGGCAAAGGAAGCTTGCAAATATCAAGAAAGAGACGTGCAACTTGGACACTCGGGAGAAGTTCAAAGTTGAACTCAAGAGACATTTCTACCCAGAGAATGTTGAAAATGAGGCAAGGAAGAAGTTGAAAGAATTAAAGCAAAAAAGTTCAATCACAGAGTATGTGAGGGAGTTCCAAACCTTGATGCTGATGGTACCTGACATGTCCAAAGATGACCAACTCTTCGACTTCAAAGATGACCTTCAGAATTGGGTGAAGCAGGAAGTGCATCGACGGGATGCAAAGACACTTGATGAAACAATTGCTGCTGCCGAAGCAATGACCGAGTTTCAAAGACCATCATTAGATGCTCCAACAAAGACGGGCTACAATAATGAGCACACCAAAGGTGAGACAAAAAGACAGGAGTCGTGGAGACCCCATAAAGGAGATCGTACTTCCATGCATCATGAAAAAGATATGGATGACACCAAAACGGATGGTACACCAAAAGGTGGATGTTACATTTGCAAGTGATCACATATGATGAATAAGTGCCCAAAGCATGGTTCACTTTCAACATTACAAGATAAGGATTTAGCAGAGTGCAAAGATGGTGAAGGTAAAAACCAAATTTGCTCTCTGCAACTTCTAAATACCTTGAATATAAAACCAGCAGAGAAGGCGGCTAGTAAAGGACTTATGTGCGTCGAGGCCATGATTAACAACAAGTGTACCAAAGCCTTGGTAGATACGGGTGCCACATACAACTTTATGACATAGGAAGAAGGAATGAGGCTAGGCTTTCATATGACAAAAAGTGATGGATGGCTCAAGACCGTGAACGGGAAGGCGAGATCGCTTCTGGAATGGCTCGTGACGTGGAGCTTGGCTTGGGAATGCGGAGCGAACATGTGAACTTCTCGGTCATGACGATGGATGATCACAAGGTTGTGTTCAACATGGACTTCTTTGATGAGGTAAATGCAATCATCATGCCAACTTGTCACTCGGTATGCATCATGGAAACAGGAGCAACGTACTTGGCTCCCGCAATAGTGGGGCTTCCAAAAGCATTGAGACAAATCAACTATTTACTATGCAGATGACCAAGAGAGTTATGAAAGGAGAACCAAATGTCTTAGCGACCTTAAAGGAGGAAACGATGGCCATGCCAACACGTCGTTGCTTCAAATGCAAGTAGAGTTATAGATCGCTGGATTGCCCTAGACGGATTCCCCGTAAGAGAGCATGCATCTTTTGCAAAGGAGATCATAATTTGGAGAGTTGTCCAATCATGCATGGATTCAGGGACCTTCCAAAAGAATCCTACATCACGCCTAAACAAGATGTGGAGACGAGATGCCAAGAGGACCACACTTCCACGGAGGAAGAAGTGGTGTTATGTGATGTGCAGCAGGATGTGGACAAAGACCCTGAGTGCCAGGAGGGAGAAGCTCACAATCAAAAATGAATCTTGGGGATTAAGGAACAACCAGTTGAGGACACAGAGTCCAAATTCCATGGGGCGAGGCTGACATAAAAGATCCAGTTGAGGAGTTCAAAGGTGAGCAATCTGGGAAAAATAGGTCCAAGAGCCGCGGAGGCAATGCTCCTACAAGGTCGCTATGTAATAGGGTTGAGCACATTGTTCGAAACTCGAAAGTCTCTCGAAAATTGCTCGAATATTAAGCTGAATCAGATTCAATTAAACTTGGTTCAACTCAATTTGAGTCGATTCAATTTGACTCGAATCTGATTTCGAGTCGATTTCGAGCCAACCCTGAATCGCTCGAAATATGATTCGAATCAACTCAAATTAAAATTAGAAATAATAAAATTTAAACCTAAATAAAAAAATGAAGATTTTAGGTGTTTCATTTGCTAAATTTATAGGTTGTCCAATTTTATTTTGAGTCAACTAGGAATAAAAAAAACATTGCTTAATTTCGAGCCGACTCGATTCGATTTCGAGCCCGCTCGATTCGATTTCGAGCTGAATCATAATCGAGCCGTTTCGAGTTGAGCCGGGTCGACTCGAAATTGATTTTGATTTAGAGTCAAATTTTTTTTTTCGAGTCAAATTTTTTTATTTCGAGCCGAACCAAAATCGCTCGAACTCGACTCGATATCAACTTTACTATGTACAAGGGTCACTTTGGAGCATGAAGAGGACATGGAGTCCGATTTCCAAGGGATCAAAGCTCACATTGAGGATTGACTTGAGGATAAGCCAAAGGACACAGAGTCCACACTGTGTGAATTCATGATCTTTGAAGATGCGGTGAAGTCACTACTCGACGTTGAGATGATGATACTACTTGATGGAATTGAAGACCCCCAACTAGTGATGGATTACTGTATGCAAGATCTTCTTGGTGACAAAAAAGTACAAACAATGTTGCTACTTGATGTATGATTGCGGCGAGGGCAACATAAGTTTAGGTGTGGGAGAATGTCATGATTTTGTTGATCAAGATACAACCGTGACCATGTATGCATGCATGAGTGGTACAATAGGTCGTATGTTTATGCGACAAGGTTTTGAGGAGGTCAAGGACTTGGGTGTGGGAGCTTTTGGTATAAGCATGACTTCATACTCGAATTGCGCATGCATAAGCGGAGCATGCTCAAGCAAAAACATGACATTCTTTGGTGCAAGAGGATGCAGAAGTCTCTGAAACAATGGAGAGAAGTTCTAAAGATGGATCATCATCTTTGGGGTTAATGTTTGGGAAGATTTTAGAAATATTCGGAGTGGTACATATGAGGATGATAAAGTGTTCTTGAGTTGTCTCTTGGGAGCATTTTAGAGAATTCATGAAAACAATATAGTGTATAGTGTAGAGTATTCTAGAGAAGTAGAATTCTAGAGACTTCCATACTTTGGAGAGAAAACCCTTTGAGGCCTATAAAAGGGGAAGTCCCCCTCATTTGTATTCAACCATGTTATAATCCACATTCTAATGAAGCTTTTGAGTTCTTTGGAGTTCCTCTTGCAATTGTGAGTTCTCTTATGTTGTTGCATCATTCTTTTCTTCATCACCACCTAGTTCTTGCAGGGAAATGATGACTTAGTTTTGCTATGCGGAGTGACAAGGTGGATCTAAGGCCGCGCAGAAGCTTGGAAAGAGACAAGTCCGTGACAAACCGCAAGCCTGCACTCCCAACATACCTGTCTTTGCCAGCAAGTCTAACACATATTTCCGTTGTGATAGAACAATCCCCTTTCCACCATGAGCTATCTCAATCCCAAAAAAGTATCTTAATTTCCCCAAGTCCTTTACCTCAAATTTCTTGCCCAATCTTGTCTTCAGCTGAACAATTTCACTCTTGTCATCATCTGTGATAATCACATCATCCACATACACAATGTAACACCCCTTCCCAGTTTTACAATAATCAGCCGTCCGTCCTGGTCAGCGATATAAAGAGAACTAGAAAACAATATTAAAACAAGTACACAGCAGGTATAAAGAAAAATACTGAAAATTTAAAACTTACAACAAAAGCTGTGAAAGAAAACCAAGGGTAGCCACATACCTTTATATACTGGATTCACAGAGTCACTAAACATGAATTAAGATGAAAGAACTGAAAATCTGAAGTAACATAATAAGTCTGATACATATAATTCAAACATTAACCATATACAATGTCCAAGGTTACAAGTGTATACTGCAAGAAAAGAAATCTGAAAAGGAAAACAGCTAAAAACTGACACCACTAGGACGCTCATCATAGGCGTAGTTTCCCACTTGGGTCACCTGTAAAAACATTGCCCACGAGGGGGTCAGAGTAAGGAAAAATAACTCCTCCTAGTACGACACTAAAACATTTTCTTAAATGATGAATGCATGCCATTTGAAAAATAGTTTTGTTCATCAAATACCTTTATGCTAGATGACATACATGCGTTTACAATGCTTCCTGGTCAACAGACACACCCGTCTATGTTCATGAGCTTTCATTTTATTTACCCAAGCCCCGACGTTCACTAACTAGTGTGCTGTCTCACGTCAGGTCCATGCTTAAGTTCTAGGTGGCGTCTAATCTGCACTTATACTTGAAAGGCTTTAGACAGTGTAGCTCCTAACGCGCAACTGAAAACTGACGACCCGAGACCATCTTACGAACTTAATTGTTCTAGTGTCGCGCGGACACAGTCTCGAATCTACTGTCTCAAAGGAGAGTCAACTCCCGATACTCTACTACTCATAGGATACCATATGCCCTATGAGAAAGGTAGTGCGACTCTACCAAACACGAGAAGACTTATGTGTGCTTACTGACCCTTTTTGGTCTAACGCTACTCTGCTTGTGACCTCTCTTTGGTGTACTACTGAGCGACACTTAATTTTCTTGTGGTCGGCTATAAGGGACGTTCACGCCCCTAATTAAACAAATTCCCAAACTTGCATGAACGTGTAACGGTTTCGTACCTAATGCTAGCATATATGATCTGACTATTAGGGTCTTGGAAAAAGGGGTTACCCTACAACTAATTCTACGACCGTTTTCCTACCGCAACTCCTTTCTAGGCACGGTTATGATGCTTATACGAAACTTACACATGCGTCCATAAAATAATTTTCTTGATACGTCTAACTAACAGGGATTAGATTTCCTTACAGTGGTGGTGCGACGCTCGTACACTCGGCGCGACGACATTAGCTTTTCCGAAGAAAATCTAACTACCGCGGACTTCCAGAACCTTGCCCCGAGGCCACCAAAAATCTGCAATCCAAGACAAACCTAAATTACACATTTTTTCCTTTAATGTTATCGGTAAAGAAATCTCAAAATGGCTAGGGTAAACGAAAGAAGGACCAACATAGTGTAGTACCTATACATGAGAGCGATTAAGACAACGCGATCAACCCCAGATTTGTGGTGGATCTAGTACTCTGATCCCTAATTAGGGCAAGAGGAAAATGAGAAAGTAGTTAGAATCAACTTCCAATTAGAAGGATTTCCACGAATAAATGGAGACAAGTGAGGAACTAAACTCACCGGGACCAAAACGTTGCCCGTGCACCCTTGACTTCCACTGGTTAGGGTTGAAACCAGTTCTCCTACGACAACGGAAGGAAGGAGGGAACTCGCCGACGCCCGTAGAGGAAGGAGGAAGGGTCGGCTCTGAGAATCAGAGGGGAAACAGGCGACGCTAGGGCAGCGGGATGCGGTACGGCCGTTGTTGCGGAATGCCGACGTCGGGAGGGGAAAACAACAATTTTCCGTGAGATTGGGTTACAGGAATTTAGGATACGGGGCTTGCGGGCTTATATCTCTCGGCAATGTGCGGTTATGATAACCGTTGGGGGAAATCCGCCCCCTTTTTCCACCCAAAGAGGCGTAAATTGCTATACGCAACCCACTCCTAAAGTGCCAACCCACATTAACTCCCAAAGACAATAAAAATGTGCCGCGCTTTGCTATTAAATTAAAATGCGTCACACAATTCTTACGGCTGACATAAATCATTAATTAACGAAAACGATTTTTAAGCATACTAACATTGTACCCCGACGACGCGCTGTCTCGATCAAAATCCTTCGCGATTTGACCCTACAATTTGATTAATTTTTACGTCAGATTACGGATGTTACAAATCTCCCCTCCTAATAAAAATTTTCGTCCTCGAAAATTGTAGCCATACCTGAATCAAAGAGGAATTTATAATCTACATTGCTCCTAAGCTCATCCTCTCGCTCCCAAGTATACTCTGGACGACCATAGTTCATCCAAAAGACTTTGACCATGCGAATCTCTTTATTTCGGAGCTTCTGTAACCTTGAATCCATGATTATGACTGGTCTAATCCCAATACTAAGATTTGTCTCGATTGGTGCTTCCTCGGTACTGATGATCTGACTGGAATCCCTGACTGCTCTCCTCAGGTAGGAGATGTAGAATACATCATGTACACCACTCATTTACTCAGGCAAGGCCAACCTATATGCAACCTCACCAACTCGTTCCAGTACCTTAAAAGGACCAACGAATCTGAGACCCAGTTTCTTCATCCGCTTTATTCTAGAGACTCCTCTGACTGGTCTGACCTTCAGATAAACGTTGTCTCCAACACTGAACTCTAATGACCTGTGCTTCTGATCATGATACTTAGCCTGACGATCCTGAGCTGTCTTCATACGCTCTTGAATGAGCTTGATTTTGTCAGTGGTCTTATCAATCCATGATTCCCTGATGGTAGACCTTTCTTCACTTTCAGCCCAACACAACGGTGTCCGACAACGCCTACCGTAGAGAGGCTCGAACGGTGCCATCCCAATACTAGTCTGAAAACTGTTATTATAGGAGAATTCCACAAGGGTGACATACTTCTCCCACTTCCCTCCAAAGTCCAGTATGCACATCCATAGCAAATCTCCCAAAGTCCTATTGATGCGCTCAGTCTGTCCATCTGTCTGGGGATGGAAAGCGATGCTGAAACGTAACTTGGTGCCCAACCACTCCTGAACGTATCTCCACTCCTTGAAGGTAAACCTGTCATCTCGGTCTGAAACAATAGTCTTGGGGACACCGTAGAGTCGAACTATCTCGTCTATGTATAACTATGCCAGTTTCTGACCTTGATCCGTCTTCTTAAGAGGAATGAAGTGGGCGACCTTAGAGAGCCGATCCACTATAACCCATAAGGAATCATTCCCACTCTGCGATCTCGGAATACCTTGAATGAAACTCATGGATATATCCTCAAAAGTCCACTCAGGAATGAGAAGTGACTGCAAATTGCCTCCAAGCCTTTGGCACTCAACCTTAACTAGCTTGCACATCTCGCACGTCCCCACATATTCAGCAACATCACCTTTCAAGCCTGGCCACCAGACTACTTTCTTGATATCCGCATACATGTTCGTGCTGCCCGGATGTATGGAATATCTGGAGTTATGCGCCTCATACAGAATGTCTTCGCGAAAGTGACTAACATCGGGGATACACACCCTGCCATCATGCAGTAATAAATTGTCCTGAATAGTGAATCTCTCCTTCTGACCCGTCTGCGCTGAGATCCAAATCTCTGTCATCTTTGGATCCAAGGGTAGAGCTGTTCTGATTTTATCGTTGATGTCACATGTAATCTCCATCCAACTCAACCTTGCAGAACCAAAACTAAAACGTGACATAATGATGATGTCCAATCTCTCTAGTTCCAGCACCAACTCCTTCTGCTGAGTGAGAAGGGAAAAACACGAACCTCTACGGCTAAGGGCATCGGCTACAACGTTCTCCTTTCCTGGGTGGTACTAAATGTCTACGTCGTAGTCCGATAGGAACTCTAACCATCCGCGCTGCCTCAAATTGAGCTCCCGCTGATCAAAGATATACTTGAGGCTTTTATGATCAGTGAAGATCTCGCAATGCACTCCATAGAGATAGTGCCTCCAAATCTTTAGAGCATGGATGACCGCTGCAAGCTCCAAGTCATGCACATGATAATTCCTCTCATGCACCTTTAGCTGTCTCGAGGCGTAGGCTATGACCATTCCATACTGCGTGAGGACACAACCCAAACCCTGACCTAACGCATCGCTATAAATCTGAAACCCATCGGGCCCTGATGGTAAACTCAAGATCGGTCCGGTCATCAACCCGCCCTTCAATTTCTCAAAAGCCAACTCACACTTAACTGTCCAATCAAAACCCTTACCCTTCCTGGTGAGGTAAGTCAGTGGTAAGGCTATCTCTGAGAAGTTCTTGATGAATCTCCTGTAGTAACCAGCTAGACCCCAAAAGCTGCGTACCTCTGAGATTGTCGTCGGCCTTGACCAATTCTTAATGGCCTCTATCTTTTTTGGATTAACACTAACCCCTTTCTGATTGATGACATAACCTAAGAATGCAATATCAGAAAGCCAGAAGTCACACTTTGAAAACTTGGCATAAAGCTGTTTTTTCCTGAGGGTGCTCAATATAATCCTGAGATGAGCGGCATGATCTTCTGCACTCTTACAGAACACCAAAATATCATCTATAAAGACAATAACAAAACGGTCCAAGTACTCCCGAAATACCCTGTTCATCAGGTCCATAAATACTGAAGGGGCATTGGTCAGCCCAAACGGCATGACCACGAACTCGAAGTGCCCATATCTGGTACTGAAGACCGTCTTCTGAATATCAACGTCCCGAATCCTTAACTGATGGTAGCCCGACCTCAGATATAACTTGGAGAAAGTGCACGATCCCACCAACTGGTCAAACAAATCATCAATCCTGGGAATCATATACTTATTCTTTATTGTCAGTTTGTTCAATTCACGATAGTCTATGCACAATCTCAGACTATCATCCTTCTTCTTTACAAATAGTACTGGAACACTGCAAGGTGAAGTACTAGGGCATATAAAACCCAAGTCAAGCAACTCCTGCAACTGACTCTTCAACTCCGCTAGTTCTCTTGGAGCCATCCGGTAGGGGGATTTGGCTATCGGTGTAGCCCCATGCTGTAGGTCTATCGAAAACTCAATCTCTCTATCTGGAGGGGCACCAGGGAGCTCTTTCGGGAAGACATCGAGGAATTCCAGCACCACTGGTACCTCTGACAAGTCAGTCTTAGCCTCCACAATCATCAGTACTAAGAAGGTTTCACAACCCTACCTGATGCACCTTTTTGCTTGGACTGAGCAGATGATCATCTTCACTACTCCCTTCAAGCCCTGAAAGGTAAACGCAGTTTGATTGAGGCTCTCAAACTGTATCTGCTTCTCCCTACAGTCAATCCTGGCGTTGACTGTCGAAAGCCAGTCCATTGCAAAGATCTGGTCAAAACCTGCAATAGGAAGCTGCAAGGCTTCTACAATAATCTCGGTATCACCAAACTGCACCGGTACCTTGCACTTATCTCTGGTCTGCAGAAAGGATCCATTTGGCATCATGACTTCCAGCGGTACTGTCTCTGGAAAGACTTCTAAATTCAGCTTACACACTAGAGATTTTGCGATGAACGAGTGCGAGGTGCCCGTATCGAACAGAATCTTGGAGGGTAAATTATGAATCATAAGGATGACTACATGAATGATTTACAAAAGATGATGTGAGTGTCACTACGGAGGATTAAATAAAATTGTTAAAAAGTTAAACACTTACCCGTCACTACATCCTCCTGATCCTTTGCCTCCTGCTGACCAAGCCCATACGCTCTGGGCTGCACTAACTCTCGACCCTGTTGTGGCCTCCCGTCAGTGATCATCAACGCTTTGCCCTTGTCTACTCTGCTTGAGCCACCAACCTCGAAATTTGACTGCAAGAACGAGTTACATTTGTTATCTACAGTAGTAAAATAAAAGCAGTGCATACAACTAGGTTTCGGTTTACCTGATTCACACCAACTTCCTGACAGTAGCGAGCTATGTGTCCATGTTGTCGGCACTTGTAACACACGCTTGCATTGACCAAGCACTCTCCTGGATGGTGACGCTGTCACCTAGGATAAGGGGGGTAGTCCTTGCTCCTGTCTCCAGACTGACCACTCTTCTTAGCATCAAGCTTCTGTTTCTTGTTCGAGTTCTTACCCTGGTCATTCCTGCTCTGCTGCGGCTAATGCGAATTCTGAGACTGTTTCGTGCGAAAACTGTTTTGCTTCGGTACCTTCTGTTGATCAGCCTCCAACCTGCGAGCCGTATCCATTAAGCTTCTGTAGTCAGTGTTGACTATGGTCATCAACGGTTGCCTCAACGAGTCACGCAAGACATCCACAAAGCGGCTGCACTTCTCAACATGATCTCCCTGCATCACGCCCGCATAACGAGCCAGATGGGTAAGCTCTCGCTCGTACTCAGTAACGGTCTTGTCCTCCTGGTAGTGTCTAAGATATTTCTCCGGGAGATCTCGTCGTGCGGAAGGAGGCACAAACCAATTTGGAAGGGCTCTAGAAAGCTCGCCCCAGGTAAACTTATCCGACGTACGACCTGAACAAAAAACATGGTCATACCATTTATAATGAACGTATCACTTCCTAAAATAAGAGGAAATTTTCATGACGATTTACCTGCAGGGTCATCTGCCCGGTACTTGTCCCACCAAATCTTTGCCTCACCCCGGAGAAGGAAAACTGTCAGAGTAACCTTCTTGTTCTTCGGGCACTCCATAACGTTCAGCAAATCTCTGGTGTTTGCTATCCAGTCGTCTGTGTCCATCGGGGTTTCATCCCCACTGTAGTTTGACGGTTGGAGCTCTCTAATGTTCCTCAAATAACGTTTTAGGGTCATCTCCACGGGTGCTGGTGCCGGAGATGGTTCAGGGGCTGGTACTTGCACTGGAGCTGGAAACCCTGCAACCAGTCCTCTCTGAAACTCCATCAAGGCTACAGCGACCGCCTTGGCAATCTGGGACGCTATGTCAGTGGCCTCTGGAACTGCTTGAACTGGTGGCACATGTGGCACATGAGCATCTCCCGTGACAGCGTTAGAAACAGGGTCCTGACGTGAAGATTCACCCGGTTCACTGACTCGTGGTGCCTGATAGAACGTATAAAAGAAGTATGGTTATTTAACCAAGCATCTGAGAAATCTGGCTTAACAAAATAATTTCATACCCTTGAGAAAACTAGTACTTAGACGCAACTTAAATACTGTACTAACAAGTGTTTACTCTTACACACTCCTATGTCTCTGTGAATCTTTCTTGGGTCCAGACATCCTAAAATTGGCTCTGATACCAATTTGTAACACCCCTTCCCAGTTTTACAATAGTCAGCCGTCCGGCCGGGTCAACGATATAAAAAGAATTAAGAAACAATATCAAAACTAGTACACAGCAGGTATAAAGAAAAATACTGAAAATTTAAAACTTACAACGGAAGCTGTGAGAGAAAACTAAGGGTAGCCACATACCTTTATATACTAGATTCACAGAGCCACTAAACATGAATAAGATGAAAGAACTGAAAATCTGAAATTACACAAGAAGTATGATACATGATAATTCAAACATTAATCATATACAGTGTCCAAGGTTACAAATGTATACTGAAAGAAAAGAAATCTGAAAAGAAAAACAGCTACAAACTGACAACACAAGAACGCTCATCATTTGCGTAGTTTCCCACCTAGGTCACCTGTAAAAACATTGCCCACGAGCGGGTGAGAGTAAGGAAAAATAACTCCTAGTGACACTAAAACATTTTCTTAAATGATGAATGCATGCTTTTTGAAAAATAGTTTTGTTCATCAAATACCTTTATTCTAGATGACATGCATGCGTTTACAATGCTTCCTGGTCAACAGACACACTCGTCTATGTTCATGAACTTTCATTTTATTTACCCAAGCCCCGACGTTTACTAACTAGTGCACTGTCTCACGTCAGGTCCATGCTTGTGTTCTAGGTGGCGTCTAATCTGCACTTCTACTTGAAAGGCTCTAGACAGAGTAGCTCGTAACGCGCAACTGAAAACTGACGACCCGAGATCATCTTACGAACTTAATTGTTCTAGTGTCGTGCAGACACGGTCTCGAATCTACTGTCTCAAAAGGGAGTCAACTCCCAAAACTCTACTACTCTTAGGATACCATATGCCCTATGAGAAAGGTAGTGCGCCTCTACCAAGCACAAGAAGACTTATGTGTGCTTACTGATCCTTTTTGGTCTAACGCTACTTTGCTTGCGACCTTTCTTTGGTGTACTACTGAGCGACCCTTAATTTTCTTGTGGTCGGCTAGAAGGGACGTTAACGCCCCTAATTGAACAAATTCCCAAACTTGCGTGAACGTGTAAAAGTTTCGTGCCTAACGCTAGCATTTATGATCTGGCTATTATGGTCTTGGAAAAAGGAGTTTCCCTACATCTAATTCCGCGACCGTTTTCCTACTACCACTCTTTTCTAGGCACGGTTATGATGCTTGTACGAAACTTACACATGCGTGCATAAAATAATTTTCTTGATACGTCTAACTAACTGGGATTAGGTTTCCTTACAGTGGTGGTGCGGCGCTCGTACACTCGGCACAGCGACATTAGCTTTTCCGAAGAAAATCTGACTTCTGCGGACTTCCGGAACCTTGTCCCGAGGCCACCAAAAATCTGCAATCCAAGACAAACCTAAATTACACATTTTTTTCCTTTAGGGTTATCAGTAAAGAAATCTCAAAATGGCTAGAGTAAACAAAAGGACTAACATAGTGTAGTACCTCTACGTGAGAGCGATTAAGACTCACAACGCGACCAACTCCAGATTTGTGGTGGATCTAGTACTCCGATCCCTAATAAGGGCAAGGGGAAAATGAGAAAGTTGTTAGAATTAACTTCCAATTAGAAGGATTTCCACGAAGAAATGAAGACAAGTGAGGAACTAAACTCACCGGGACCAAAACGTTACCCTTGCACCCTTGAATTCCACCTGTTAGGGTTGAAACCGGTTCTCCTACCACAATAGAAGGAAGGAGGGAACTCGCCGACGCCCGTAGAGGAAGGAGGAAGGGTCGGCTCTGAGAATCGGAGGGGAAACAGGCGACGCTAGGGCAGCAGGATGCGGTACGGCCGCTGTTGTGGAATGCCGACGTCGGGAGGGGAAAACAATGGTTTTCCGTGAGATTGGGTTACAAGAATTTAGGATACGGGGCTTGCGGGCTTATATCTCTCGGAAATGTGCGCTTATGATAACCGCTGGGGGAAATCCGCCCCCTTTTCCACCCAAAGATGCGTTAATTGCTATACGCAACCCACTCCTAAAGTGCCAATCCACATTAACTCCTAAAGACAATAAAAATGTGCTGCGCTTCACAATTAAATTAAAATGCGTCACATAATACTTACGACTGACATAAATCACTAATTAACGAAAGCGATTTTTAAGCATACTAACATTGTACCCTGACGACGCGCTGCCTCAATCAAAATCCTTCGCGATTTGACCATACAGTTTGATTAAATTTTGCGTCAGATTACGGATGTTACACACAACAAGCATTGTTGTGTGAACTTCATATCTCCTAAAGAACACTATATGATCAACATTGGCCTGCCGATGCCCTATGCCTATCATTGCTCTCCTAACACTGTCAAACGAGGCTCAAGGAGACTGCTTGGGCCCATAAAGAGATTTCTTGAGTCTACACACCTTATCGACCGTTTTTTCGTGCCAAAATCTTGTGGTACCTTCATGCACAACTCTAACAAATCACCATGAAGAAATGCATTCTTCACAACGAGCTGTTGTAATTTTCATCCCTCATTCGTTCCTAAGGATACCAATTTTCGCTTTGTACTCATCTTTTCCACGAGTGCAAAAGTCTCATCATAGTTAATGCCATAAGTCTAATTGTACCCTTTTCTACCAATTGGGCCTTGTAGTGCTCGACCCGACCCTTTGTGTTTTGTTTAATAGTGAAGACCCACTTGCACCAAACTGTATTCTTACCTGATGGTAGTGATACAAGCTCCTATGTTCTGTTCTTTTCCATATCCCCAAGTTCCTCTAACATTGAAGCTTTCCACTTTGGATCCTCCTTAGCAACCTGACAATAGTTAGGAATAGAGACGATCCCCAAAAATGCAATGAATGCTCCATGCACGACGGATATATGAGAGTAGGAAACTAATTGGGCAATATCATGAGAAAAGTCATATCTATCAGGTGAGACTCCTGCTGAAAAGTCCTCCTTACTGGTAGGGGACTGCGGGTAGGGAGTGGAATCATATCATTTGCGTATTCTGAGTTTGAGGGGGATGATGTAGGTGTCTCAGGAGTTGGAGTAGGCATGGGAGCACCATTTCTCGATTATGTTTTCTTCTACTCATATACACTCTCTACTCCCTTTGCACCTGAGGTCCACCATTTTCGGATTCATTCCCCTCATGCATAGGCAACGTAGCTGACTCCATACTTAGCACAAGAGGACAAGGGATACTCACTATCTTTCTCTTACCGCTATTGCTATCCTCCCTATCTCGCCTCATACTGTCTGTAACGAGCGAGTCCCCAAAGGGTGAGTCAACTTGAAAAGAGTAGTATGACTTAAGCTCTCTAAATGTAATACCCATACTAAAGAATAACCTCCTCTCAACTGGATTTCAACATATATACCCTTTTTGAGTATCTCTTGGATCCAACTTGCCTTCATTTGGTCTATTGTCTTATACGAAGTACATAAAACCAAAGGTTTTGAGAGGAAGAATATCTCCATTCTTACCTCTCAACATTGCAATCAGAGACTTCCATTCCAATACCCGTGAGGGCATTCTATTGATTAAATAGGCCGTGATTAGGATTTCTTGCCCTCACAAGTACTTTGACATCTTCTTCGATATCATCATATTTTGAGTCACCTCAAGAAGATGTCTGTTCTTTCGTTCGGCGACCCTATTTTGCTCTTGCGTGTATGGACAAGTGGTTTGATGGTAGATTCCCTGTGCTGGCAAGTACTTTTTAAATACCCTGTTTGTACTCTGTCCCATTTTTATACCTCAACACCTTCACAACTGCACCATATTTAGTTTGATAACCACTGTGGAAATCTTTGAAACAAGCAAACACATCATTTTTGTTTTTCATCAAATAAAGCCAAGTGACACGAGAAATGCAGTCAATGAAAGACACAAAATATCAAAATCCATCCACAGTAGGTGTGGGCACGGTTCCCAAACATTAGAATGCCACAAGTCAAAAGGACAAGAACTCATACTACCAGAATTAGAATAAGAGTTTCTGGTATGTTTTTTTAATTCATATGCATTACCTATATGTTTTATTGATTAGCTTTTAAAAAAAGCGGATACTGCCGACTCAAAATAACAAAAGAAGGATGACCCAGGTCCCGATGATGAAACAACAAGTCCTCCACACTCCTCCCAACTCCTCCAGCACCCTCTACAATGGATGAAAGGGTTGAGTTCATACTTTCCCTACTCAAACCACTATATCATGTGCCAGTCCCAAGTCTCATACTAGTTTCCTTCTCCTGTAAGATCACCTTTGAAATATTAATTTAAACAACACATTTTACTTGGGATATAATGTCACTAATGTATAAGAGGTTCACCAGAAAGTAAGGAGCATGCAAAACATTGGATAGAGTCAAAGTGTTTGTATAGTGCACATTAACCTTACCAACCACTGACAGAGTTGTACCATCGGTAGTCTGAATGCGCTCTGGGACCGCTAGTTGAGTGTAAGAAAAGCACTCCGTAGCATCCCCAGTGACTTGCCGAGAAGAACTAGAATCAACTATCCAATCTGGTGATCTAGTGGTGGATATAGATGTGAGAGTAAGTGTATCACAAGTATCTTTGGCTGAATGAGCAAAAGAGTCATTTTTACCCCTGGATGAAGAAGAGGTGAATGCGTCATCAACCACACCCTTTTGCTTTCTCCTCATCAACTGAGAGTGAGCATCCATGATCGTCTGCTCCTCCTCAGAGTGACCCACATCAACTTTACCACCTTCTGCCTCATCCTCTGTTATCATCAGATTTTCCTGGTAACCTTCTCAACCACCATCTCTACGACCCTCATGGCCTCGACCACGACGCCCAAACTTCCCTCGTACACCTGCATCCCGCTCTTTTGGCAGTTTAGGACAAGCCTGCCTGAGATGACCGATCACACCGCAGTTGAAGCACTGTCTTGTCTCACACTTGTATCCCGTGTGACCCAGATTTGTGACCACTAGTGTTGACTTCACCCTTGGAAGGCCAATTGCACCATACTGGAGCCTAATTTTGCTCTCCTCCTGCTTCGTGGTCAAAGATTGTCTTATCCAGGGAGGGAATCTCCGGCTGAGCTAGCAGCTTTTCACACATTGGCTCAAAGGTCCGATTCACCCCCCTCATAAACTGCGTAGTCCTTCCATCTCGCTCTCCTTTCTTGCACTTGGAATCTTTGCAACACACATATGGTGAGAAATGATCATAATCTGGCCACAATCGCTCCAGATCAGTGACATACTCCTGGATCAATCGATCTCCCTAGGTTATTGTCTTCGGCTTTGTTTGGTAAAGCGGCAGGGGTGCTGCACACTGCTGCGGCAGAGAAAGCAACGTCAAATAGTTTTTAAGCAAGCGCAGTGGGATGACGTTTCGTCAAAAGCAGCGGCAGGCCCTGATTTCCGCAAGTTCTTCTTCCCTATTTTTTCTGCTGAGCCGTAGCCGCAGCACATTCTTCTTCGCTGTTCCCGGCCTCTTGTCGGCCAACGCCAGCGTCGTTCTCCGCTACTCTTCTCCTCCGTAAGATATGTTTGATTTTTCTGCTCGATTTCCGCCGTTCTCGTCCGCTTGTCGGCCAACACTGAGCTTTTTTCTCCCGTTTTTTGTTTGATTTTTATGCTCTATCGCCGCCGATCTCTCCTCCTAATTCTTCCTCCACACTCTTACAATCCTCTACCGACGCAGATCTCACCTCTAGGGACGCCGCCAATTCCTGTGCATCTTCTCCGGTGGTAAGATCTTGTGCTCATCCCTGTGCCTTGGCTCATCCCTGTGCTCCCAAATGTTGGATCAAGATACATAGTTGCTCCCAAATGTTGGCCTTGGCTCATCCCTGTGCCTTTCTAAAATCAAAATGATGAGAAATTTTGTGATCTCTGTATTGTTTGCTATTGTTATTGTTACTTCATGAGCAAACATTTTAATTAGGAAATAGGTCAAACATTTTGTCCATTTTGTCCATTAGGAAATAGTCCAAATGTTGCGAACTAGATGAGATTTGATGGAGAAGGGGAGATTCCTATGGTTAGAGAGGAGAATAGAAGAATACCTTTTGATAATACTAGCATAATCCCCTCCAATAGAGGATCCAGGTACATTTATACCCGGACCAAGGCCGGCCGGCCCCAATTGGGGCTGAATCGGGTGGGTTCAGCCCCCGAGGGCCGCCTTTTAGAAAGTGGGGGCTGAACCAGTTGGTTCAACCCCGTTGTCGCCTTCGGATCCGTCCGGAGGCGTAACATTCCCCGCCCCATCAAGACCCAGCTTGTCCTCAAGGTGGGAATCTGGTGGCTCCGTCCGTCCCCTCAGGTCTACCCAAGTCACGTCACGCCCTTGTCCCCGCAGCCTCTCCAAATAGCAAAGAGAGCCCCCTGACACTGGTGAGATTCAGATTCCCTGCAGATAGTACTCTCTGCCATCCTTAGCAAACTCCATAGTCAACCTTTCCCAATCCAGAGTCACCCTACCCAGCTGTCGCAACCACTGGGCCCCCAGAATCATATCTGGCCCCTGGATGGGCAATAAGTAGACATCCATGTTGTTGGTGTATCCCTGCACACTGATTTCCACGTCCGGAAGCACTCCTTCGCACTGCAGCTCGTGTCCACCGGCCACCACAACCTGGGAAGCGGCATCCTTGATGATCTCTAGCCCCAACTTCTGTGCCACCGCCGGGCTAATGAAGTTATGTGTACTCCCACTGTCAAGCAGAATGCTCACCTGCTGTGGGCCAATTCGTCCCGCAATACTCGTAGTGGTCGGAGCGGAGTCTCCCGCTATGGCCAGGGAAGATACCCCGTACTCGATTGTATCCAGAATGTGCTCCTGTTCCCCTCCGTCTACATCCGACATCGGACCTTCCTGCAACATGTAAACCTGGATCCTCTGACATTTGTGGCCTGGGGTAAACTTCTCATCGCAATTGAAGCACAATCCCTATTCCTTCCTACCATGTAGCTCTGTCCAAGTCAATTTCTTCATCGTCGCCCGTTCTATAGCTGCTTGATCCTTTTTTGTGTCGGGAAGGTGTGTAGCGTTCCTCGGAGTGTCCCCCCTGGACTTTTGTCGATTGATACGCTCTTCTTGAATCCGGGCCAAGCTGATAGCATGTCAAACTGCGCGGCATATAGACATGCATCTCATCTCTGATGTCCTTCAAGCCGGAAATAAAACAACTTGTTAATGTCCTCTCGCCCCACTGCACCCGGTTGGCCAAGCGTTCAAACTTGGTTCGGCACTCCATCACCGTCCCTTTCTGACGCAATTTCTGAAGAAGTGCCTTGAAGTCTTCATACTCAAGTGGACCAAAGCGGGCGGTGAATCCGTCGACAAACTCGTGCCATGGCGGGTGACCCCGTCCCCGGAGGAACCATTGGGTCCACTGGTATGCGTCCTCTTCAAGGTGGAAGGACGCCAACTTTACCCACTGTGCCTCTGGTATCTCTTGATAACTGTAAAATAACTTTGCCTTTTGGACCCATTCGAGTGCATCTCCTCCTTTGAACTTGGGGTAGTTCATGCGGGTAATCTTCGACGGCATATAGGCGCGTGGTAGTTTGATGTGATTTAAAATCTAGGGCTGCAGTTTTCCAAATATAACTGATGTGATTTAAAATCTAGGGCTGTAGTTTTTCAAATATAAAACTGCGATCTTTCAAAATATTTGTGGGGCGGGAGACTTTCGCGGGCTATATCTAACGAACTAAATGACCAAGACGTCGCTCGTGAACGCAAGGCTACCGCACGAACGTAAGAACATTACGAGTCTCAATTTCACAGGCTTAACATCCGAGTGAGCGACAACACAAGAATGAAATTAACGGTAATTAAGAGACACGATAGCCGGGCAAGGTCTAAATAATTAACCATTCATTTAATATTCAAGCACAAAATAACTAGTGAATGCGAGTGCGAATGAAGTGGTATACCCAAGGCGAAAAGGCAGTGGCTGGAGCTGTGGTCATCAGAGAACTGAACGGCGGCTGGAGCAAAGGGAGGGTGGCTGGAAGCTTGATGGGTTGCTGGAGGAAATAGATGGAGTAGGGGAGGCGCCGCTGCTGACTAGAAATAGGGAGAGCCGGCTGGAAGCAAGGAGAGATGTCGGAGGCACACTGAATCCACCGGAGGAGGGAGATGGGGCCGACGATAATGCCCAAAGAAGGCCCGAGCGGGCTCGACGGCGGCTAGACAGGATTCAGGCAACAGATCTGGTGGCGGGAAGGCTTCCCCGGCGGTCGTCGTCGAAGTAGAAGGTGCGTCGAAAGAGGCGGAGCAGGTGGAGACTTCCGTGGGGGATGAAGAACGGCGGTGGCTTGAGCGACGAACGAGGTTCGATCGGCTCTGGGACTGGCAAAGAAGGCCTCACCGACACTTGGGATGGACTCCAGGGGTGGTGCCAGAGCTGGACGGGGAGGGGAGAGGCTGCGTCGAGCGATTTCGTCGCGGGCGTAGGGCAGCGCTGGAGAAAACCCGAACGAGGAAGAATATCCCGTTCAGTTTTCTATTTCCAGCCCCGGATAAGAGTGGGGAGGTTTGTTTTTAAAATGGAAGGTTTAGGGTTTTGATAAATTGACTATTGACAGATTTGTTAACATGTGAAAAGAGGACTTGGAGGGGATTATCAAAGGGCAGGAGCTGGCTAGACATAGGGGAAAATATATTTGTTTTAATAATTAATTACCTAAGGCTTGCCCGAAATAAATCTACCTCCTAATTAACGAACCTATGCATTTAGGGTCACGTTGGCCGGTCACACCACCAAGCCAAATCAAAATTGCGCGAACAACATGCGCGATACTAAATAACATCAAAGCGCTTATAATACGCGCGATACAACTCGACGCTATATAATAATTCAAAAATGCGCTTAAACGTGCGCTACAATAATAAAAGACACATGCGATAAAAATAATCAAAACGACGCGACGCGGGTTGCATCAATTCTCCCGGGGTTGAAAGAGCTCGATCCCGACGAGACTCGATGTAACCTGCAAGTAGAAAGTCCACGTGTCGATCGAAGATATGTTGCATACTGTCCTGCTGATGCCATGACTGCAATCCAAAACTTGCAAGTAACCTCTCATCCCAAAAGCTCGCAATCCATTTGTCAAAATTTCATGCCCAATATTTAAATAAACAGTAATTATTAGAGCTTTCAGAGGATGACATGGGCGGTATGCGGGGAAAACATGTGGCAGTAGGGGGAACAGGAAGCAAGTGGAAGCAGCCCGTGAAATCAGTAACTCATAACGCAACATACTCTCGTCCGATAGACATTTACGAACGTCAGCTAGACCAGGATCGTCTATAGTCATGATTTCACCCGATGAACTTCCGCTCGAGTCACAAAATTTTAAACAGATCCCATATTTGGCGTGTAAAACTTTCCATAAAAATTCTTTGAAACGGGTGTCCCGATGGGGAGTAAAAAATCTTACTATTGTCTCGACTCCCTCAAGACTGCAAAACCTAGAAGTGTTAGGACGCAAACGGTAGTGGTGTAGTGGTGTGACATGTTGTCTTATATCCATAAAGAAGTGATGCGAGCAAAACGCGTGCTCGCCAAAAACAAAATCAATATAGGGTGGTGACTCGAGGACCACAGGTGAGGGACCACTAAACACAATGTCTGTGGGCTCAAGGGTATGGGGCGGTAGTGAGCTAAGAAAGTCAGGAAACAAGACGCACGAGTCTGTGTCATCCAAGATGTGGGCCTCATCACTAACCAACTCTTCTGGGAGAAGAGAAAGCGATGACGTGTCATCCGAGGCGAGTGACGCATCACTAGGAAGTCCTTCCTGGAGTGGGGCCTCAGAGAACACCTAACCTTGGGTGTTCTCTGAAGTGAGCGTCACAGTGGGGGTGGGTGGAGCTAAAGTGCTCGTCGTGAAACTGAGGTGATGTGGAGGACTCACGAAACACCTAATCTCGGGTTCCACTATGTGAGAAGTGGGAAGGTACGCAGGAGCAGCAAAATACGTGCGTGTTGTCGCCTCCAGGTTGTGAACAGAGGTGCACAACCCACGAAGATTCTGTCGTACGTCCGCAGTGACGCACTCAACATCTTTCATCAAAGCTCTAATACGCGCATCTAAATCACTCATCTCTTTTTTTTTAAACGAAAAAAAAGCGAAACTTAAAATTTTGAAAAGACCGGCGCTCGGCTATCCCACGATAGGAGTGAGATATCCCAGCAGCCACACCAAACTGATGTGATTTAAAATCTAGGGCTGTAGTTTTCCAAATATAACTCATATGATTTAAAATCTAGGGCTGTAGTTTTCCAAATATAAAACTGCGATCTTTCAAAATATTTGTGGTGCGGGAGACTTTCGCGGGCTATTTCTAACGAACTAAACGACCAAGACGTCGCTCGCGAACGCAAGACTACCGCACGAACGTAAGAACATTACGAGTCTCAATTTCACAGGCTTAACATCCGAGTGAGCGACAACACAGGAATGAAATTAACGGTAATTAAGAGACACGATAGCCGGACAAGCTCTAAATAATTAACCATTCATTTAATATTCAAGCACAAAATAACTAGTGAATGCGAGTGGGAATGAAGAGGTATACCCAAGGCAGAAAGGCAGTGGCTGGAGCTGTGGTCATCAAAGAACTGAACGGCGGCTGGAGCAAAGGGAGGGTGGCTGGAAGCTTGATGGGTTGCTGGAGGAAATAGATGGAGTAGGGGAGGCGCCGCTGCTGACTGGAAACAGGGAGAGCCGGCTGGAAGCAAGGAGAGATGTCGGAGGCACACTGAATCCACCGGAGGAGGGAGATGGGGCCGACGATAATGCCCAGAAAAGGCCCGGGCGGGCTCGACGGCGGCTAGACAAGCTTCAGGCAGCAGATCTGGTGGCGGGAAGGCTTCCCCGGCGGTCTTCGTCGAAGTAGAAGGTGCGTCGAAAGAGGCGGAGCAGGTGGAGACTTCCGTGGGGGATGAAGAACGGCGGTGGCTTGAGCGACGAACGAGGTTCGATCGGCTCTGGGACTGGCAAAGAAGGCCTCGCCGACACTTGGGATGGACTCTAGGGGTGGTGCCAGAGCTGGACGGGGAGGGGAGAGGCTGCGTCGAGCGATTTCGTCGCTGGCGTAGGGCAACGCTGGGGAAAACCCGAACGAGGAAGAATATCCCGTTCAGTTTTCTATTTCCAGCCCCGGATAAGAGTGGGGAGGGTTTGTTTTTAAAAGGGAAGGTTTAGGGTTTTGGTAAATTGGCTATTGGCAGATTTGTTAACATGTGAAAAGAGGACTTGGAGGGGATTATCAAAGGGCAGGAGCTGGCTAGACATAGGGGAAAATATATTTGTTTTAATAATTAATTACCTAAGGCTTGCCCGAAATAAATCTACCTCCTAATTAACGGACCTATGCATTTAGGGTCACGTTGGCCGGTCACACCAACGAGCCAAATCAAAATTGCGCGAACAACATGCGCGATACAAAATAACATCAAAGCGCTTATAATACGCGCGATACAACTCGATGCTACATAATAATCCAAAAATACGCGAAAACGTGCGCTACAATAATAAAAGACACATGCGATAAAAGTAATCAAAACGATGCGACGCGGGTTGCATCATAGTTGTTGCCCGGGTCCTCCGTACTCTTGCCCGTGTCCAAGCGGTTGCCGTCGATCAGCGGCCACGCGTGGGTACCCCGAGTCCCCTCCATAGGGTTTCCCCAAGACTGGCGCCCTAAACTCCCATCCACCTCCTCCCCTTCCGCCCGCGGCGTGTCCTGTGCTCCTGGAATAGAGAGGAGCCCATCACAAGGTGGGCACCCCATCCTGTTGGGTTGTTGGTCCTCTTGGCGGTCTTCACGGTAAGGAGGAAAATCCAAGGCAGACGCGGCGATGCCGCCAAACTGGGTTGCCTCATACCAAGCTTGTGGTCGTCGTGAGCCTCCTGCCCTTCCACTGTCAATTCTAAGCCCCCCATTGAGGCTAGAGACCCGATCGTCGTGCCCCGATGCTGGAGTAGGGAGGGGAAGCTGGACTGCGTTGGTCTTGCCCACAACAACTTTTCCTTTAAGGTGTTAACATATTTTTAAGCTTGTCCATGCGGGCATCCAATTTCTCTTCGAGACGTTTTTCCGATGCCGTTAACTTATCGACGAGGGATGCCACGGTGTCAGTCAGCCCGGTGTTGTTTTCTTCGAGATGTGCGAGCCTATTGGAGTCTTCTTAGGTGCGAGTCACCATGGTGGAACGCCGGGATTCGTCGACGCGGAGCGATGCGCGAGAGCGACGCTCGGGCACGGGATTCGTCGACGCGGAGCGACGCTCGGGCACGGGAGCGGGATCGACGCCAGAGCGATGCGTGGGTGCGGGAGCGGGAGCGATGCGTGGACGCGGGAGCGATGCGTGGACGCGGGAGCGATGCGCGAACGCGGGAGCGACACGGGATCGATGCGTGTACGCGGGAGCTATGACAGGATCGATGAAGATGCGGTCGCCGCGATTCCTCGATCCGTGGGGTCGAACGAAGCCGGGCAGAGCCTGGATGCGAGCGGGAACGAAAAATTTTTGGGAGGAAGAATCCTCTGATACCAAATGTTGCGAACTAGATGAGATTTGAGGGAGAAGGGGAGATTCCTAGGGTTAGAGAGGAGACTAGAAGAATACCTTTTGATTATACTTGCGTAATCCTCTCCAATAGAGGATCCAGGTACATTTATACCCGGACCAAGGCCGGCCGACCAAGGGGGCCATCCAGCCCTAATTGGGGCTGAACCGGGTAGGTTCAGCCCCCGCGGGCCGCCTTTTAGAAAGTGGGGGCTGAACCAGTTGGTTCAGCCCCGTTGTCGCCTTCGGATCCGTCCGGGGGCGTAACACCAAACATTTTAATTAGAAAGTAGACAAACTAGATTTTCAAAACGATGAGCAAACATTTAATTATTACTCCGTCAGGTTTCCAAAATCAAACTAGATTTTCAGTGTTTTACATTTTGTCCAGGTAGGTGAGTGATGGGTAAACCAAAAGATGGTATCGTTTCAGCACAGTGGGAGTCTGCGCACGTACACCTATTTTGTGATCTCTGTATTCAAGAGATTGACCTAGGAAATATGCCAAACACCCATTTCAGCAGAGATGGATGAATCAACCTGATTAAAAACTTCAAAGACCGTACAACTTTTAATTACACTCGAGCACAATTGAAGAACAAATGAGATCAGTTGAAGCGTGAGTGGAAGCAGTACACGAGCTTGAGAAGTTTCCACACATATTCGATGATACAGACATGTATGATTTGCAATACTGTACCTCATAAATCTCAACAATCGCATTGTTTTTATGAATTTTCCGGACGATAGGAAGGTCTCGTGGTTGAGGAAGCGTTACGTGGATTCTCTGAAGTGAAGACCTTATAGTTATCTGGTGGATGCCAGATATATTATTTAAACTTGTGCTTTAAAAAATATTTCAATACAAAGAAATATTATCTGGTGGATGCCGGATATCCGTTAGAAACTGGATTGTTGAAACCATTTCCAGAAACAAGATATCATTTGACGGATTTCGCTCGAGACAATCGCTATATTGAAGGCCTCCGTGAAATATTTAACCAAGCGCACTCATCGCTGCGTTCTGTTATTAAACGGAGCTTCGGCGTTTGGAAAAATAAATGACGCATCCTTAGGAAAATGACACAATACTCCTTCTCAAAGCAATGTGTAATTGTGGTGGCTACAATGACCCTTCATAATTACATAAGAAGACATCCGTCTAGAGTTGATCCAGAGTTCAGAGCATGTGATCTTGATGAGACCTTTATGCATCCGGAGGCATACGAACATAGGGCACAACGACGAGGAACCGTCAGTGTCACAACTTCGAGCGTAGAGCCGGTAATATATGATGGGACAGGTGCACCTGAGATGTCTGCTTTGAGAGAGTTCATTGCAGACCAATTGGAAAATGCTCGCGGGTAAAATTGAATCTTATGTAGTTTAGCATATACATTATTTAATTTATATTAAATTCATATATTCTGGCGTAAATCTCTTTTGCAGATGAGAATTATTCGCATTGGAGAAAAGAGACCATCAGGACTTTCAATTATATTTACCTAATATTTTGCGTCGAACAAGTTGTTTAATGCGGAGTTGAACATTAAAAATTATGCGAACTATTTATTTTAATTCATGTTTAATTATTATTTGCGTGAAATTTACATTACAATTTAATTATGCACAACTATTTAATTTTCATTTCTGTTTTGTTCTGCACCACTGTTTCACACAGCACTGCAAAATACAGTTTTCCAAACAGTTTCATGAATTTATTCACCACTGCAAAACAGCAGATTCCTGTACCACTGTTTCCCACCACTGCTTCCTGTACGACCACAGCTTAGTCAAACAGGCCCTTTATCTCCCTTTTGATTTGAAACACCCTTATGTTGTTGTCGACTCCTGCATAGATTCTCTGCAACTTCCCCCAAACATCACTCACGATCTCTATGTCGTCCACCGTGACAGCTATAGACGTGACCGTTGAGCTTAGGAGCCAAGTGTGCAACTAGCTATGTGTAATCTTCTACTCATTGTACCCATCTGAGTCCGGCTCTCGCTCCCCCTTTTCACCTGTCAAATAGCCCTCCAGGTTCCTTCCAGATAGGACCCACTTCTCCCGTCACGACAAACTCAAATATGTAGCTGATCCATCAAGTTTCAACTTCACAGGAGGAAGATCCAACTTGGCGGCGGCTGTGACTGAGCTGATCTCTTGCCTCTAGACATCTTCAAGAGCTCAAATAACACTTTTAGGCTTGCCTCCTCTATCTTGTCAACTAACTTTTTCATGAGAACGGGGAAGTACAACGTATAACAAGTCTTCAAGGAGCTGGGGTAAAAGAAGACATCACTGCAGAGTTAGGAGCCATCTTCCACTTGAAAGTGAAAATCATATATCTGATTTTGGAGAGCATTCAACCGTTGGAGCGTCTAGAAATCCAGTATGATGATAAGAAGGCCAAAGAAAAATTTTCACCAAAATTTGGGATTGATCGGATTGTCGAAAGGACGACAGAAGCCTCATCCCGTCATCTGGCGCCTCTCGGCGGACCAAAATAACGTCGGCGTGCACGAGCGCAAAGCTGCTTTGGAAGCTGCTGCGGAGGGGTACCGACGTCCGGAAATGGAGGGAGGAACACAATTGAGAGGTCGCCTGAAGCAGTCACGTGGAGATGTCGAGCAGAAGCGGGCGGCGGTTGCGCAGTTAGGTCAAGGAATGGGTCTCGCTTTGATACCATTTGGAAAAATGAATTCGTAATTATTTCATTCGTGTCCCCATACATATTATATGTACACATTTATATACCAAAAAAATACCTTCGAATATTCATATATGTTTTTTAGAATTCACTTTTCTTATGCATTAATCGTAGCAATAATGATTGCAACTCATCTGGAGTTTTAATTATATTTGTTTAAAAATAGTCTTCTTTTGACAATATAAACACTCAAATTTGGAAAAAACTAGGCGAAGCTTTTCCTCTTGTTTGCTATAAGCAAGCAGGGATTGATCTGTAAATCACAAGATATTGCTCTGCAAAGTTGGATTTTTTTTTTAAACGCAGCGATGGGTGATCAACTCCCTTTAAATATACAATCTTGTAGCAGCTCTATTATTTCTTCTAAAATAGGATTGCTACCTGACTTTAATCATCTTCAGTATGCTATATTACAAACTTGTTTTATGTAAAAGGGTTTGATGTTTAGCTTATCTTTCCAGATGTTGTCCAGTCACGTTCTGCGCATATTGATGCTTTTACTGTGCTTGGTAATGCAACCACTGTTGGTGATAATACTAAGATCTCTAATTCAGTGATTGGTCAAGGTTGCATAATTGGGCACAATGTTGTAATAGAAGGTTCGTTTGTATGGGATAATGTTACCATTGAAGATGGCTGTAAATTAAGCCATGCTCTGATTTGTGATGGTGTTCACCTAAGAGAAGGTGTAATTCTTGAACCAGGAGTTATAATATCCTTCAAGGTGAATGATTCTGTTATAACTGTTTTGATTCATTATTTTTGTGGATGAAATGTTACTCGTTTTCATTCATAATTTGTTCTACCAATATTAATTTATGTCTCTTTATTACCTATGTGGTAAGTTTAATGATTAATCCATATTTTGGTTGCAACATTTTGACATACTCGGCTTCATTAATTTCATGCTTATCAAAGTATGACATTCCGTTGGCCTATATCACGGGCCCTCCGTGGAAAAATGCTGTAAAGGAATATTTTGAGAATGAATCTTAGTAGGAATACCAAGTACAAATTATGAAGTTGTAATTTAAAGTTATTGGTGGCAATATTGTCGCATAACATTGTTAGATGCTTCCTAATACTCATTCTTAGAGAGTGAAATCAAGTATTCTAATTGGATTTGACCTGGTTTCACTTCTTTGCCATACATGGTGTTTCTACCACCTATTTTCATCTGAACGTGATGATCTGGCTTTGGTCATGAGTGTGTTATGGCTTTTTGGGGGATTTTGTCTCCACAAAAGTGATACAAGGGAGTTTAAACCATAGAGCTTGAAGAACAAGAAGTTGAGGGAAGAGGAAACCCTAGAGGGAAGAAGAGGGGTAGAGAGAGATAGAGGAATTAGAGAGAGGAGGAAAAGTTTTATTCATTCATTGATTAATTCTTTCATACAAGACATGGGCCTATTTATAACGAGCCCCAAGGTAAATCTATAATTACATGAAGATGAAAGATAAAAATATATGGAAATATTAAAAGACCAAAAATATTCTTGTGGCTCAGTATGACTCGACTCATACAATAAAGACTCGATGCAATGCAACTCGATACTATAAGACTTCTAATTCTAGATGACCAACGACGAAAGGTCCATAATACTCCACCCGCCCTTGTAATCGAGTTGTCCTCAAGCTCGAACTCTAGTTGGATAATCGACTCACCTGGCTCCTTGATTTCACGCCATAATAACGCTTGGTAGCATGCTGCAACAGCGTTGGCGCTAATGAGTAGAGTGATACCATTGAAAAGACGAGCGTCAGAAGGAATGTTGTCGGCTGGTTTGACAAAAAGTAGAAGTGGCAGGGAGGCCGATGGAACATTGATTGGCTGGGTTCAGTGGGACCGGTGGCAAAAATTGGCGATAAGACGGTTGGGAGAACCATGGCCGGTGGGAGGAACATGTTCGACGTGGTGGCGCGAGGCAACAATGACACAACGACCGAGGGGACCAACAAAGCAAGGGCCGACGGAGTCAGGGACGACAGACGATGCGGCGAGGTGGTCGAAGGAGGCAGAGTGGGGGCCGACAAAAGAGGCAGAGAGATGACTTGATAGGGGCCGACAGTGGTATTTGGTCGACGATGATATTTGTGCTGGGAGGCGGTGAGAAGGGCCGACATGGGTAGAACTTGCAAAAAAGGCACTAGGTTTGCTGTTGGTGGAAGTTGCGTTCAGAGGCGACTGACAAGATGTATCAGTGGTCAGGGAGGCCGTGGCGCCAACAACAGACCCGAGGAGCAGGGGCTGACAAGACTGGGGCTGACATAGTAGGCGACAAAATGGCCGGTGGTGGCGATGGTGGAGGTGAAACCTCGAAGTGTCCCGATGTCACCAACTGGTCAATTTTGCTCTGAATGCTAGATACGATGTCTTGAAATAACGTCAACATCTTCAACATCATCGAACAGAGGGTGGTCTTATTCGCGACATTAAGCATGACGTCCATTGTAATTAATGGATTGTAAAATAATTCAATTATGGATTCATTGAAATAATCAAGCAATCAAGAGGGCCGACAATTACCCTAATCCTGTGAATGGGGTTGGCCCGCTACTGTTGTTTTTGGGGCTTGACGAAGTACGAGATGGCAGCTTGAGGCTCGATAAATTTGTTTTATAAAAAGCACTGGCTGATGAATTGGGCTGATGACTAGTCTACTGGAAGGCAGAGATGGAAGGCGCCCGACGGCTCGATGCAAATTAGAGGGAAAGTGCCGATGAAGAAGAACATTAGTGTCGTTGTCATTGAGATGTACAGACGGGAGTTAGTAGAGGATAGTCGACTGAGGAAGGCGCTAGGAATTCGATCGAAGATGATCTGAATGGAGGCCGACAAAGTAGTGATGGAGTGCACTGTGATCAATCGACGGAAGCGATCGACGAAATCGAAGCCTCGGTGAAGAGTCTCTAGAGATCGATCGATTAAAGTGAAGAGTCGATGTAGGAGGCTCTGTTGGAGAAAATGGACGTGCTTCAGACATCGACATAGGAGGCTCTGCTGGGAGCTATCAACGAAGATGGAGGGATTACCGTGAGCACCAGAGGTTGGGGAATTAGCGTGCTTGTGGCGTCAAGAAGCAGTGGCTGACGGAAGGATGTCGCGGCTGGACTTGAACGGAGTCGTGATTCGTAGTGGATGAAGGGGCATAGAGGGAGGAATGAGGGCTCTGATACCAAATATGTTATGGGCTTCTTGGGGCATTTTGTCGGGGATGTCGGCAACGAAGATACAAGAGGTTTTATGTAACACCCCAACCTAGTTTAATAACAAATCAACAGTCCGACCGGGCTCTGTGGTAAGAAGTAACTTAAGCAACGATAGTTAAACTAGTACATAACATATATAAATAAGGAAGTACGTAATGGAAACTTATAGTGAAAATAGAAAATGCAGGTAAGGTTAAAAGTGTACCTCATCATTTCTGAATTTATAGAGCCAACTGGATTTATAAAACGAACCATGCATCTGAAATACTATGTAATATTTGGTACAAGGAAAAACTTAAACATTAAGATTACATATTGTCCATGAGAGCAAAATAATACAATACTGAAAGGAAAAACAACTGAACGAAAATGAACTATAAGAGGAACTCCACAAACACGCTCATTCTAGACGCAACTTCCCACCCGTGTCTCTTGTAAAAATGTGTCCGAAAATTGGTCAGCCAAATTGGAGAGTAAGAAAAATTATTTTTCCTAGTGATACTAAAAAAATATGTTGAAAGAATATAAATGCATGCTTTTAAAATAAGTTTTTATACTCTAGAAAAAATTATATGTTGGTTTACTATGCATGCCTTTTCTAAAATAATACCGGCAACATAAATATCTATTCTAGTTTAAACATGTTAAAGCAAATTTACTCAGATTCCAAAATTTTGTTAGCTAAAAAGATTTCTAAGCTTCGCTCTACACTTGAGGTCTAAGTGGCTTATGTTTGGCCTTCTTTAAATTCTCGACAGAGGAGCTTGTAATGCATAATTCTAATCTAACGATCCGAGTTTCTACTAACGAACTCTTGCGTTCTGGTGTCTCACGGACACAGACTCACATCTACTAATCTTCTGAAAGGGAGTATCGTATCTGTTAGAAAAGCCCAATTAAGGGCCCATGTTTTCTTCTTTCTCTCTCCTTGTATTAGTCCCACATCATGTATTAGGATTTCTCTCTTCTTTCTTCTCCTATATAAGTGTGTGTATACTTGTAACTATTCAATTCAAGAATAATATACAAGGTTTTGGGCCTCTCTTTTCATGGTATCAGAGCCACCGGTCTCCACCTTGTATTCGGTCGACTGCTTGCGGTCTACAGGTTCTGTCCGCCCGGACTTGCTTGTCCGGCCTGCTCTCCTGGAAACCTCCCGGTGTTTTTCTTCTCCCTCCTAGCGGCCATATCGTGCGGTTTGCCCCTTTTAACCGCTCTCTCTCCTCGTGGCTTCCACTTCTCCTCCTCCTCCTCCTCCTCCTCCTCTCTCTCTTTTATAACCTCTCACGTGGGTCCCACTTCATCTTGTATCTATCCGCGCAGTCTTCCTCCATATCCGCGCAGTCTGCTTTCTTTCTTCCCGCTTGTGGCCTCACCGTGACCATGCAGACTTTCTCTCCTTCGGCTAGCCGCTGCGACTTGTCTTGTCGATTAGCGGTCTCTTCTTTTGCTGCAAGCCGCATCCTGGTCGCGACTCTTCTTGTCGCTGCTGTGTCCATTGAGACCGTGTGGCTTCTGCCTCTACCGCACCTTCTCTTCTCTATTCGGCTTCCCTCTAGCCGCCCGACCTCCTTATGCTAGCCGCCCGACCTTCTCTCTGCTAGCCGTTCGGCCTCCTCTCTGCTAGCCGCCCGACCTTCTCTCTGCTAGCCGCCCGACCTCCTATCTGCTAGCCGCCCGGCCTCCTCTTTGCTAGCCGCCCGACCTCCTCTCTGTTAGCCGCCCGACCTCCTCTCTGTTAGCCGCCCGGCCTCCTCTCTGCTCGCCGCCCGACCTTCTCTCTGCTAGCCGTCCGGCCTCCTCTCTGCTAGCCGCCCGGCCTCCTCTCTGCTAGCCGCCCGACCTTCTCTCTGCTAGCCGCCCGACCTCCTCTCTGCTAGTCTCCCGACCTGCTCTCTGCTAGCCTCCCGACCTCCTCTATGCTAGCCGCCTGGCCTCCTCTCTATTAGCCGCCCGGCCTCCTCTCTGCTAGCCGCCTGACCGTCTCTCTGCTCGCCGCCCGGCCTCCTCTCTTCTAGCAGCCCGATTTTTCCTTCTGCTAACCGGATGGCGTCTGATGATTCCGCTTCCACCTCTGTTGCGTCCTTCTCTGCGGAAAGTATCACCTGTCTCTCTCATAATCCTTGTTGGATCGTTGATTCCGGCGCTACTCACCATATCACCTCCCAGAAACCCACCGCGTATCTACTGACGCCTCATCCCGCTCACATCACTGTGGCCAACGGTGACACCCTACCAGTCTCTGGCTCCGCTGCTCTTCAGCTAACGCCGACCCTTTCTCTTTACTCGGTTCTTCATGTTCTGGGGTTTTCTTTCAATTTATTATCTGTTAGTCGTCTCACACATAACCTTGATTGTTGTATTACCATTTCACCTTCTTCTTTTCTTATGCAGGATCGACGCATCCGGAGTACCATTGGTAAGGGGCAACTGGTGAATGAGCTGTACATCTTGGATATCCCACCACCTCTTCTCTCCGCCATCTCCACTGTTGATTGGCATCGCCGCCTTGGACATGCTCCCCTTCCGATTCTCAAGCGGGCTCTTCCTGATATACCTTTACGGGAGTTATCTTGTGAATCTTGTATCTACGACAAACAACATCGTTCTTCTTTCCCCCCTGCATGTACCAGAAGTAGTACTCCCTTATCTTTAGTTCATTCTGATGTCTGAGATCCTTATAAAATCACTAGTATTTTTGGCTTTCGCTATTTTGTCACGTTCATTAACGATAACTCCCGTACCACGTTGCTCTATTTACTATATGATCGAACTGAACTTACCCCTATATTTCGCGTCTTTTTACTTGGGATGCGTACGCAGTTCGCTACCCCCTCAATGTAATTTGCACTGATAATGCTCGGGAGTATTTGGGTCGTGCCTTCTCCAATCTCTGCACTGAATTTGGTGTCATCCATCAAACTTCATGTGCGTATACCCCTCAACAAAATGGGGTGACCGAACGCAAAAATCGTCATCTTCTCGATATTGCGCGCTCCCTTATGTTCCAAATGCACGTTCCAATCGAATATTGGAACTTTGCTGTATCCACCGCCTGTCATCTCATCAACCGCCTTCACTCCTCTGTTCTTGATTTTGCCTCACCCATCCAACTCCTCTATCCCTCCACCACCCTCACCTCTCTCACACCGCGGATCTTTCGGTGTGTTTGCTATGTCCACCTTTTTGGCCCTGCTTCCGACAAACTTGCTCCTCGGGCTGCCAAGTATATATTTGTTGGCTACTCCCGCACTCAAAAGGGGTACGTCTGCTACTCTCCTACTGACGACAAGCTGGTCGTTTCTGCGGATGTCACCTTCTGCGAAGACTAGCCCTTCCACTTACCCAGCACCACCTCGTCTTCTGCTTCCTCTATTCCCCGACCTGTTGTACCGGTCACGCCATCTGTGCCGTCTTCTTCCTCCTCTTCCCCCATTCCTCCTCGAATTCCTCCACCACTTATCCGTGTCTACTCTCGTCGCCCATCCAAGGATGCTCCCATGACCCAGCTCTCAGCCACCAGCGATGCCTCGGCTACGGCAGATCACGCTCCCGTCTGTACAGCTCATCCTTTGGCCAACTACGTCTCTCTACATCGGCTAACGCCGCCTCTCTACGCGTTTGCCACCTCTCTTTCTATTTCTATCCATAACAATGTGCATGAGACGCTTCAACACCTAGGTTGGCGGGCCGCTATGAACGATGAAATGCGGGCTCTCTGGGCTAACCGGACCTGGGATCTGGTTACTCTTCCTGCTGGCCACACCTTTGTTAGCTGCAAATGGGTTTATGTCATTAAACATGCGGCATATGACACTATCGACCGTCTGAAGGCTCGCCTCGTGGCACGGGGCTTTACTCAGCAACATGGCCTTGATTACGAGGAAACCTTCTCTCCCGTGGCCAAATTGAACACGGTCTGCGTTCTCCTCTCCTTGACTGTTCATCGTCACTGGCCACTTTATCAGCTGGACATTAAGAATAACTTCCTCAACGACGATCTACAGGAGATAGTTTATATGCAGCAGCCTCCCGGGTTTGAGACCACGGGGGAGTTTTTGGTATGTCACCTTCGGAAATCCATTTATGGTCTCAAACAGTCCCCGCGTTCGTGGTTTGAAGAATTCAGTGAGGTGGTCTGTGCTAGTGGCTTCACTCGGAGCTCGGCTAATTTTTCTCTCTTCACCCGACATCGGTCAATCGAGACTGTGATTCTTCTGGTCTACGTTGCGATATCCTGATTACTGGCGACGACAAGGCAGGAATACAACAGATCAAGGAACAGTTAATTACGCCTTTCAGACCAAAGATCTGGGCCACCTTCGGTACTTTCTTGGGCTCGAGGTCGCACGACACCCTGATGGTCTTGTGTTATCTCAAAGGAAGTACTGTATGGATCTCCTTCATGATACATGTTATTCTGGGTGCAAACCTGCAGAGACTCCTATGGACGCAAATCACAAGCTCTCGGCCCATAGCTCTGACTCTGACAAGCTGCTTACAAATCCGGAATATTACAGACGCTTGGTTGGGAAGCTGATCTACCTTACGGTGACTCGATCAGACATCTCATTTGCTGTGGGAGTTGTGAGCCGTTTCATGCACGCTCCTCAGACATCTCATCTTCAAGCTGTCGAGCGCATCCTTCGATATCTCAAGATCGCACCCGGACAAGGACTCGTGTACAAGCCATCCACATCTCTATCTCTTGTCGCGTATTCTGACGCTGACTATGCAGGATCTATTGATGATAGGCGCTCCACAAGTGGGTTCTGTACTTACTTTGGGGACACCTCATAACTTGGCGTAGCAAGAAACAAACTGTGGTTGCGCGTTCCTTTGCTGAAGCCGAGTACCGGGCTATGACTGCTGTTGTTTCTGAGCTAACCTGGCTTGAAGGCCTTCTGGGAGACTTAGGTGTTCGTCTCTCATCTCCGACAACCTTATTTTGCGACAGTCAGACATCAATTCATATTGCCAAGAATCCGGTTTTTCACGAACGAACAAAGCATATCGAAGTTGACTTTCACTTTATCCGGGAAAATGTACAGTCAAAGAAGATAGATTTGGAGCATGTTCCTGCTACCGACCAAGTTGCGGACATCCTGACGAAAGCTCTCTCCAGGCCGCTATACTATCAGTTCTTATCCAAGCTTGGTGCCTACGACTTGTACGCTCCAGCTTGCGGGGGAGTGTTAGAAAAGCCCAATTAAGAGCCCATGTTTTCTTATTTCTCTCTCCTTGTATTAGTCCCACATCATGTATTAGGATTTCTCTCTTCTCTCTTCTCCTATATAAGTGTGTGTATACTTGTAACTATTCAATTCAAGAAATATATACAAGGTTTTGGGCATCTCTTTTCAGTATCCTCAAATTTGAGGCTCATATGGTACACTCTGCCCTACGAGTAAGATAGTGCGCCTCTATCTATCTCGAGAGGTCTCAATGGTGCCTCCTAGTCATTTTCTGCCTAGTGTTACTCTGCTTATGTATTTCTCTGCGTATCTTAAGCAATGCCTCTTATTAGTTACTGAATTAAAATTCATATCTATATAATTGATATTTTTCACATTCTAAATATTTATGGAGGTCTAATTGAAGGGGAAAATATAAATATTACTTATGCTCTACATATAGCAGTTGAATGTTTGTTGGGTTATAGCTCTCTAACAGTAATTACAGTTTCTTAAAACTATAATAATTTTTGGAATAATAAAGAGCATTTTTATGCAAGGCTATCTGGTATGTATAACCAAAAGGAATAAGAGTTTCTTACCTCAGCAGTGCGGCGCTCGTAAACGCGACAGGTCGACATGTTTCTCTAAAAGAAATATTCTGAAGCACTAATTTGTTCTTTGAGTAACAAGGAGGCTTATTTCATCAAGAAACCTAAAAAGGGCATTCAACATAGTTATATATCTCTCCATAATTTTAGGGAATATTGTTTTATAATCAGAGGAAGACATTTACCACTTCTTTAATAGTGGGGTATATTGATTTCCAAATCAGACATGACTACAGCCAAATCTGTAACTGTATAGGAGCACTAGAAATCAATTATAAGCTGGGGAACTAAACCATGGACTTATCTCTTACACCTATAGTTGATTGGGAGATCATATTGATTTATGCAGAAGGAATTATTTGGGAGGGTAAAAATACCTGAGTAGAAAGATCGGCCCCCACAAAGACTGACGTGGAGGAGATAGGGGAAAGACTTCAAATTAAGCCTCTAATCACACAGTGGGAACACCCACAGGGAGTGACTCAATCCGGTGCCGAGCCTCATGACTGTAGAGGAAGGAGAAATCGTGAAAAATGAGTAGAAAAATTGCACAGCTTTACTAAAAAAATATATCTTGCTGGTATTTGAGGAGTAAGGGGGTGAAGAATCGTCGAGGAGGAAGAAGCTTGCAGACCCAGGAAAGGATCAGTGAGCCTTTCCACGAAACAAAGAGGATGTTTGGAGCGTTTCCGGAGGGGAAAAAACCGATGCTGCGCCTCCTAGCACCGACAATTGGTACGGCCAAGCCTCTCGCATCGTCGGCTGAAAGGATCGACAAGAGGGGAGGAGTCGACGACTTACTTTTGTCGTTCGGTTGGGAGAGAGAGATCGTAGAGGGGAAAAGAAAAAATTGGTCTCCACTCAAAACTGATCGTTCCTCTCGAGAAAATAATGAAACCGATAGCAGTTCCTGATTTTATTGTGCATGGGGAATGAGCAATTGAAAAGGTGCAGGGTCTAAGGTGTCAGTTATGGTAGGAAACCGTAGAGACCACAATTATTCCTAATTGAAACTGTGAAATGGAGAGGGGAGGAAAACATCGCTAAATTTCTTAGGAGGGAAAATTAAGCATTAAAGTCTTATTTAATTGCTGTCATGCCTCAATAAGCGTTACATCTGCGCGTTGCGCGTTAAGTCTTCGCATAAATATTTACACGCATCAAATAAAAATACTTTCGTTAATTTATTAATTAACGCACATCCATTAATCATAATAAAATCGTTCCACGACCCGACATTGACTCGATCAATTTTGCTTGCGATTGGGCCCTGCCATCAAATTTAATTTTCGTAATAAAATTAGGGATGTTACATTTTAAACTCTAGAACTTGAAGAAGGAGAAGAAGTTGGTGGAAGAGGAGGAAATCTTAGAGGGAAGAAAATAGTTTTGAGAGAGGCAGAGGGATTACAGAGAGGAGAAAATTTTTATTCATTCATTGATTAATGCCTTCATACAGGACTATGGCCTATATATAATGTGCTCAGAGGGTAAACCCATAGTTACATCAATATGCATAAACAATAAAACTACATGGAAATATTAAAGACCAAAAATACTCATGTGACTTAATGCGGCACGACTCATACAATAAAGACTCTATGCAATGCGACTCACTATTATAAGCCTCCTTGTTAACCCCGAAATCGGCGATCCTTCCCAAGGCAGCCAGCTCGCTCATCGCGGCCTGCCCCGGGTTCCTCCTGGAGGCCGTGATGCCCTAGGTTGGGCGGACAGAATTCTCTGTCCGCTCAGGCCGCGCGGCTTGCGCGGTCTCGCCGGTCTGGCCCCCCAGGCCGCGCGCCTTTCCTTGGTCGGCAGGGTCCGCGGACTGCTTCCGTAGTCCGCCTCTGCAGGCCGCCCCCTTTTTTCAGCTTAACCGCAAGGTTGTCTCCGCAGGTCTCTCTCTGCCGGACTCAACTTCCTATCCGCCCAGGCCGACAACAGGTCGCGTTCCTCTTCAGCTTAATCGCAGCTGTCTCAACAGATGCTCCTTTGCCGGATTCGGACTCCTGTCCGCTCAGGCCGGCAGCAGGTCGCATATCCCTTCACCTAGCAACACGGGCAGTCGACTCCTCCAGCTCGCCTACAGAGCGCGGATTCCAGGTCCGGCTACCCGCCAAGACCAGCAACCTCCAAGTCCCTCGCGAGCTGGGCGGACTCTAAGTACAGTCGAGACTTCCAGTCCGCCTTCATTGGTGAACCCCAACAGCCTCAACAGCCAGGCTCTCCATCTCCAACGTAGGCGGACTCGACCTTGCAGCAGCCGCGGACTCGACGGACTTGGCGGACTCTCTATGCAGTCCGCCCCTTCCCTTAGTCAGCACCAGCTTCTCGGCAGCAGAACCAGCTTCCTCCTCAGTCCGCAAGCCTTTCACAGGCTCCGCCAGTAGTAGCAGACCTCTCCCTCAGTCCGCAGTCTCGGTGCGGACTCAGTCAGTAGTGGCAGATTCCTTCCAGCCCGCCAGGCATCAGATCCTCCAGAAGGCAGTCCCAGTCCGCATAACCTCGTGCGGACTCGCCGGACTCCGCGGGCACTCTCCTGCTCGCACCCCTTCCAGCTCGCTCAGTCAGTAGCAGCGGACTCTGCGGATTCTCCTTGCAGTCCGCCGCTTGTCCTCCAGCATCCGCCACCCCAGCAATAGGCGTACAGTCCCAGCTCAGCAGTGACGGACTCCGCGAACCCGCATCGCAGTCCGCCACTGAGTCTCCCATTTTGCCGTCAGCAGCACCGGCTTCAGTACCAAGTCCCAGTCCGCGCGGTCTAGTGCGGACTCGGCGGACTCCGTCTCCTTCTCGCTCAAGTTACCGTCTCACCGGGGGTAACGTCACCGCAAGCCGTTACCTCCTCGGGCCTATAAATAGCCCCCCATGCCTCTCATGTGGGGGCGCGCTGGGAGGTCTCTCGTCATCGCCAAGGTGCTCACGCCCGAAATCAGCCAGCCAGCCCAGCTCCTGCGGACTCCGTTTCTCAGACCGCACCCGTCTCGGCGCCTTAGTCTCGCGGCCTGCCAGCCTGTGGTTCTCCAGTCCGCGCGGTCTCCCATTCCCCTTAACCGCGCGGCCTGCCGGCTTCGCTCTTCAGTCCGCGCAGCCTCCTCTGGCATTCTTCTTCCTTAACCGCCAGCTTCCTTTTTGTACCCTTTATTGCTTTGTTGTAAAGGTGTATCAGCAAGTTGTAACTCTCGCTATTAATTAAAGGAAAGCCCGTCGCAAGAGTGACGTTTAAGCCGCGGCGGGCGAAGTTTGTTGTTGCCGCTGCTAGAGGCCCTCTCTCTCTCTTCTTCCTAGCTCAGCTCAGCTCCCCTCGGCAACCAACCTGCAAGCACAACCGTCATATTAACCGTCTGCTCGACAACTCCTGATCAACCTCCTCCTCTCATCAGCCTTCCCGGCTGCTCTCAGCACCGTCTCCTCTATCCCCGCAACTCCTTGACAAGTGTTTGCTTCACTCTCGAGCACTCAGAAGCTTCCTTCCTTTCTCTTCCCTCGCAACCTTCATCCTCTTCCTCTCCTAGCCCGTGAGATCGAACACTCCCTCCGTGTTAGCTGCCCCTGTGCCGTTTTCGCGCATCAACACTCCTAATACCAGATAACCAACGAGATGTCCATACGGAGTGCTAAATGAAATTATGGGGGATAGGGACCATTTTGAATCTTAACTTAGATACGATCGACAAATATTTGGGAATCTCAATTTTGGAGCTACTATTGCACTAATTGTCTTGCAAGATGTTGCTGAGTGCCTACTTATTCTCATTATTTGAGAGTGCTTCATGCTTGGTTCAGCTCGATAGTATGTTTACTTATGATTCCAGCATGGAAGAGCTGTTGTGCACTTGTAGACGGTGTCAGTTTGATGTTTTTTTTCCATTTTGAGTTCCGTAGTGCATGATGGTTAAAGTGAATTTTTCACATTATTCAGTTCTATGATCCATAATTATTTTCTAGTTCTCTGCTATGAGTTTTCTAGAAGACTGTCTTTACTATAGTCTATATCTGCTTATTTTTTTATTCGTTTTGGAAATTTTTTGGTCAAGCTTCTTACTTTAAAGTTTATTTCGAGTTCCATTACTAGACCCTTTTTCTACCTAGCCTTCTCAATGGAGGAAGATACAACGGAAGCCGGGGTCGACCGGGAGAGGAGGGAAGAGGGGTGCCTTGCTCAATCCAAGCCCTAGCCAAGAAGATGAGAAAAGAAGAAGATTCAAGAGAAAAAAATTAGGGTTTTTATTATCACAACCATCAAGCTCACCCTCCTCACCACTATATAGCGAGAGGGAAGGGTTTAACAAAATTTATCAAATATGCCGCTAATCCAGGCTACATAATGCGTGAGAAATAAAAATGTGCTAAAATAAAAATACAATGTAACCGATACACGTCATCCCAGACACACGTCGTCACCGCATACGTGGACCCATAACATCTGCCTCGTCTGAATCGAGCTTGTCCTCAAGCTTGAATTATGGGAGTCCCATGGAGCTGGTATTCTCGCCTTCGTCATCTAGGGGATCGTCCACTTCGAGCCAAAAAATACACTTGCATCGATGTCCGACTGAATATGATTTTGCATTGTTGAAACAAAGGCCTTATGCATGTTACTCTGCTATCTCTGTTCGTGAAAGGTGCTTGATGGTTGGGGTGGCACTGGATTCCCCACCCTTAAGTGAGCCAGGCAAACTGCTAGAACAAGGGGGGGGGGGGGGGGTGTTCTCATGTCGACTATCACCGTACTTGCCGAGGTGGATGACAAACGGGGTGCCCATAAGGAGCCATTTCTCACAAATTCGGGCGACACTCATGGCTGTGCTAAGGTCCCGCAGAGCTTGGAGCTCAACATTGAGGCGCCGCTGATCGCGCAGTCTGGAAGTGAAGATAGATACGTGATACTCTAGCAAGATAAAAAGAACTCAGGTAAGTAACATCTGGAAGCTCTCCAAGTGATCATCCACGACTCCAGATTGTTTTTGATTGACACGGTCGCCCAAGGGATTACTGCAAAGAGGCGTCCCAAAACGAATATTACATGAGTTCTTGAAGGTGGCCCAAGTCAAAATAGGGGTCTCCCAAGTCAGTTGGTCGTACCATAGCCGTGTTGAGCCCACAAGGTCAAAGGAAGCCAACCTGATCCAATCTTCTGATGACGTGAGCTGGTTGCCGAAAAAGTGCTTACAGTGCGTGAGCCATGCCGGGGAATCGCTTTCGTCGTTAAGCAGGGGAAATCAAACTTCACATATTGTGGAACACTGCCTCCCGTAGACTGAGGTGCGTAGTACTCGAAGGCCATGACTAATGGTGGTCCACCCTGATTCGAGGTCGTCGCGGGGTGGGGGCTGGTTGGGAGGTTCCCGACAGGGGCAAGCCATTTGAGCGTGTAGTCAAAGTCGCGATCGAGGCCTGCTATTGAACCCGAATAACCATCAGCTTTTACACGGCTTCTATAATGTGAGTGAGGGTAAGACCGTCCACTTCCATGAGTGCAGAAGGTGTGTGGGGTCTGTCCGGAGGTGTCAGAAGTGGGCGCAACGTGCTTGAAGCTCTGTTGTTGTAGAGTGAGCGCTATGGTCGGGGTGGAAGCAGATAAGCAGTGGTGTGGGTGGGTTGGGAGGTTCGTTTGAGGGAGAAGGGAAGCCCACTGCTGGAATCGAGTTGAGGGTTCATCGATCAAGTTTTCGGTAGCTGCGACCCTATCAGGACAAAAACGACCATTGACGTTGTGTGACAGTCGCCGAGGACATGCAAGAGTCACAGAACTTGAATCGAGCATGTGAGTCGTCGTCCGAGTTTTCTGCAGTTGCATCCCTATCAAAATGAAACGGCCAGCGACGTCATGCGACAGTCGTCGAGGGTTGGTGAGTGGCACGTAACAGTAGTTGTCGAGGCAGAAGGATCGATTACCGGCTAATCAGCGCAGTAGGATGGGGAAACCGACACATAAGTTGTCAGTATGTCAATGCCCGCTGTGATCGATACCTGGAGTCGGGTCCCGCGTCTGGAGGAGGAAAAAGGCACTGATACCAAGTTGTTGTGAGCCTTTGGCTCCGTTTGTTTAAGCTTTTTGGCTCCATTCCGTTTGCCCAAAACGAAACGCGCTAGTCCCCATTTGTTTTTGCGCCTTCTTTTCCATCCGCACGCTCAAATGCCGGGCGTCAAATTATTCCGTGTCGAAACCCGGCCGATTGCTTCCTTTTTCATCGCGTTTTTAGGTTTTCTCCCCCAGGTCGATCGCGCGATCCACGACCGACGGCGATTTCTCCTTCTCCGACACCATCGATTCGCCTTCTTCTCCGACGGCCAGGGCTTGGCTTTCTCCGGCACACCTGCGCATACGCCAGGGCTTGGATTTCTCCGACAATCGATCGCTTCTCTCGTTGTCTTCTCCGACACAGCGGTCTTCTCCGGCACAGGTGGCTTCTTTCGGCCTCAGGTGAGCTTCTCTAGCGTCATTCTTCTCCTTCTTTCAATTTCTATAAGTTGTCTAGTGTATCTCACCTCTTCCCTCTTCTCCTCACCCCCCCTTCCCGGTTTTGTGCAGAATGCCACTATTCCTCAAGTTTCCTGTGGAGTAATCGTCTTCTCCTTCGTACAGAACTCCTCCTTCGTACATATCTGGTATTGGTTGTGCCTCTTATGCATCCCTCCAACACCAACCGGTATACCTTCCCCTCCCCTCCAATTTTTTGTTGCTGAATTTTTTAATGGATTGTTGTGTTTATGTGCAATGTATTTGTCGTGTAAGTGAGTGTGTTTGTGGGAGTGTGCGTGAGTAATGCCAAACAGTTCTCTGTTTCGAACAGCTTTGCAAACGCAGACTAGGCAAACAGAACTCCGTTTTCAGCATCCAGTTTCCAACAGCTCTATTTACAAACATGTCTTTACAACAACTCCTTTTACAACCGCCACCGCTAAACCAAATGAAGCCTTTGATTGTTAACAGATATGCAGTCTTGAGAGGGAGTGGGAGACATCTTAGAGAGGATCTTCTCGACCCTTCCTCGAACTTGCTTTCCCAATGATGAAAGATACAACAAGTCCCAGGCTTGATCGAGAGAGGAGGGAGGATGAGAGCCTTGCTTAACCCTAGCCCTAGCTAAGAAGATGAGAGAAGAAGAAGATTCAAGAGAAAGAACATTAGGATTTTTATCATCATTGTAAAGAGAGGCCTCAAACCTTGTATATACTTCTTGAATGATAAATTACAAGTATGAATACATTTATATAGGAAGAGAGGAAGAAGAGAAATCCTAATCCAAGATGTGAGACAAATACAAAGAGAGAGAAAAGAGAGAAAAATGGGCCCTTACTAAGACTTTTCTAACACTCCCCCGCAAGTTGGAGTGTACAAGTCGTAGGCACCAAGCTTGGATAAAAATTGGTAGTATAGCGGCCGTGAGAGAGCTTTAGTCAGGATGTCAGCAACTTGGTTTGTAGCAGAAACATGCTCCAAATATATCTTCTTTGACTGTACTTTTTCCCGAATAAAGTGGCAGTCAACTTCAATATGGTTTGTGCGTTCCTGAAAGACCGGATTCTTGGCAATATGTATTGCTGCTTGATTATCACAAAATAGAGTCTCCGGTGATGAGAGACGAACACCCAAGTCTCCCAGAAGGCTCTCAAGCCAAGTTAACTCGGAAACATCAACAACCATAACCCGGTACTCGGCTTCAGCAGAAGTGCGAGCAACCACAGTCTGTTTCTTGCTACGCTGGGTTATGAGATGTCCACCGAAGTAGGTACAGAAACCAGTTGTGGAACACCTATCATCAATTGATCCTGTATAGTCAGCGTCAGAGTACGCAACATGAGATAGAAATGTGGATGACTTGTACACAAGCCCTTGTCCTGGAGCGTTCTTGCTATATCGAAGAATTCTCTCGACATCTTGAAGATAAGATGTATGAGAAGCATGCATAAAACGACTCACGACTCCCACGACAAATGAGATGTCTGGTCGAGTAACCGTAAGATAGATCAGCTTCCCAACCAAGCATGTATAGTATTCCGGATTTGTAAGCAGCTTATGGGAGTCAGAGCTGTGGGCCGAGAGCTTGTGATTAACGTCTATAGGAGTATCCGTAGGTTTGCATCCAGAATAGCCGACATCATGAAGGAGGTCCATACAATACTTCCTTTGGGATAACACAAGACCATCAGGGCGTCGTGCAACCTCAAGCCCAAGAAAATACTGAAGGTTGCCAAGCTTTTTGGTCTGAAAGGCGGAGTTCAACTGTTGCTTTGTATGTTGTATCCCTATAGTATCATCGCCAATAATGAGGATATTGTCAACATAGACAAGTAAGATCACAGTTCCGGTTGATCGGTGTCAGGTGAAGAGAGAGAAATCAGCCGAGCTCCGAATGATGCCAATATCACAGACAACCTCGCTGAATTTTTCAAACCAAGCGCGCGGGGACTGTTTGAGACCATAAATAGATTTCCGAAAATGACAAACCCGAGATTCCCCCGTGGTGTCAAACCCGAGATTCCCCCGTGGTCTCAAACCCGAGAGGTTGGTGCATATAAACAGTCTCCTGCAGATCCCCGTTGAGGAAAGCGTTATTAATATCCAGCTGATAAAGTGACCAACGACGATGAACAACCAAGGAGAGAAGAATGCAGACCTTGTTCAATTTGGCCACCGGAGAGAAGGTTTCGTCAAAATCAAGGGCATGTTGCTGAGTAAAACCCCGGGCCACGAGGCGGGCCTTTAGACGCTCAACGACGCCATCAGCCGCATGTTTAATAACAAAGACCCACCTGCAACTAACACAGGGTTGGCCTGCTGGAAGAGGAACTAGATCCCAGGTCCTATTGGCCTAGAGAACCTGCATTTCATCGTCCATGGCCGCTCGCCAACTCGGATGTTGAAGCGCCTCCTTCACAGTGTTAGGAATAGAAATACATGAAAGAGAGGTGGCAAAGGCGTAGAGAGGTGGAGTGAGCCGATGGAGAGAAATGTAGTTGGCCAAGGGATGAGCCGTAGAAGCGGGAGCCGGATCCGCCGTTGCCGGGGTGTCGCTGGGAGCAGGGAGCTGGTGCAGGGAACCATCCTTGGAGCCGTGACGAGTGTAGACACGGATAACGGGCGTAGGAACCTTAGGGGGGGCGATAGAGGAGGAAGGAGGTGGCAAAAAAGCGGGCGTGATAGGTACGACAAGCCGGGGAAGAGGAGAGGAAGACGGGGTGGGGGAAGGTAAGTGGAAGGGCTGGTCTTCGCAGAAGGTGACATCCGCTGAGAATACCAACTTGCCATCCAAAGGAGAGTAGCAAACATACCCATTTTGAGTACGGGAGTAGCCAACAAACATATATTTGGACGCCCGAGGAGCAAGTTTGTCGGAGGGGGGTAAGAAGATGAACATAACATACACACCCAAATACCCACAAGGTGAGAGAGGTGGGGTTGGTAGAAGGATAGATGAGTTGGATAGGTGAGGCAAAGTGAAGAACAGACGGGGGTAGACAGTTGATGAGATGACAAACTGTGGAGACGACAAAATTCCAATATTCTATCAGAACCTTCATTTGAAACATGAGGGACCGAACAACATCGAGTAGATGGAGATTCTTCGTTCGGCCACCCCGTTTTGCTGAGCGGTATACGCACACGAAGTTTGATGGATGACACCAAATTCGGTGCAGAGATTGAAGAAGGTGTGACCCGTATACTCGCGAGCATTATCAGTGCGGATGATTTTGAGGAGGGTGGCGAACTGCGTACACATCTTAGTTAAAAAAGCATGAAACAGAGATGCAAGTTCAGTACGATCATGCAGTAAATATAACCACGTGGTACGCTAGTAATCATCAATAAAGGTTACAAAATAGCAAAATTCAAAGATACTAGGGACTTTATAAGAGCCCCATACATCAGAATGAACTAAAGATAAATGAGTACTACTCCTGGTACAGGTAGGGGGGAAGGTAGAACGATGCTGTTTGCCGTATATACAAGATTCACAAGAGAACTCCCGTAAAGGAACATCAGGAAGAGCACACTTGAGAATCAGAAGGGGAGCATGCCCAAGGCGGCGATGCCAATCGACAGTGGAGACGGCAGAGAGAAGAGTGGGTGAGATATCCAAGATGTAGAGCCCATTCAACAGCTGCGCCTACCAATGATACTCCGGGTGCGACGATCCTGCATAAGAAAGGAAGAAGGAGAAAAGGTCATGCGACAATCAAGGTTGTGCGTCAGACGACTAACATAAAGTAAATTGAAAGGAGACCCTATAACGTGAAGAACTGAGGAAAGAGAAAGGGACGGGGTAAGATGGAGAGCAGCGACGCCAGAGACCGGTAGGGTGTCACCATTGACCACAATGATACATGGAGGATGAGCCGTCTGGAGATGCTGGGTGGTCTTCTGGGAGGTAATATGGTGAGTAGTGCCAGAATCGACGATCCAGTCGGGGCTAGGAGAGAGAAAGGTTATACCTTTCGCAGAAAAAGACGCAACCGAGCCAGTTGAGCGGCCGAGGGCACCCTGTAACTGGTGTTGGGTGCGAAGCTCATCGATATCTTGGCGGGAAGTGGACGCCGGATCCTGGGCAGAAGCCCTAGTGGGAGCCGAAGCAGCAGAGGAAGTAGCTGCGAGGTGGGGAGGGAACCCATGCTTGCTGTAACAGGTAGCCTCAAGATGGCCACCCCGACCACAATATGTGCATTTCATAGACGAACAACCACCACGTACTCGTCCCCGAGACGGAGGTTGGCCCCCTCGATTGGAAGATCCACGAGCAGGAGGGGGGTCAGAAGGAGAGGCTGTTGAAGAAGAGCAGGTGCGAATTCGGGAGGAGCCTCAGTAGGACGCGTAACTCGAAGCAACATTGAGCAGACATAACACAGTGAAGGAGTCGCCGTGGAAGAAAGGATCTGGGCCCGAACACTATGCAGGTGTGGCGGAACACGAGACATCATCATCGCGATGGTGACAGCCTCTTTCTGGGCCCGTTGAGTAGCTAGATCTATAGTGGGATGCTGATGTTGAATCCAAGCCTCAGCCAGGGTCTTTGCCTGGCCAATGAAAGAGATCATATCGCCGGGAGCACCAGGTGAAAGGTTCTGAAGGTCGGAGAGAATATCATATAAGTGCTGGAGACTGTTGTGCCCAGAGTAAAAAGAGTGGAGCTCCTCCCACATGGCCTTGGCCGTGTCATGATACATGACCATCCTGTAGGTCTCTGTGTCCATAGAGTTGAGGAACCAAGACTGAACCCGACCATTATCGCGAAGCCAGTCATCGGAGGGAGCATCAGGGGTAGCTCGGGTCAAGTGGTGAAGAAGACCCTTCGTCTGCAGAACACGACGAACAGAGTGAACCCATTCGACGAAATTTTGTTTCCCAGTCAGAGAGATGGTAGTAATCCGTAGCTCATCACGGAGTTCGGAAGCCGTAGCAGTCACACGGGCTGACGGAGCAGAAGTAGCAGCGGATGCATCGGAAGCCATGCAACTAACAGAAGAGGCCAAACTTCTAGCAAGAGAAACCAGGCGGCTAGCAGGAGAGGCCGGGCGACCAACAAGGTTTGGACCGAGCGGTTAGCAAGAGAAGCCAGGCGGCTTGGCAAAGAAAGCCGGTTTGCTTGGCAAAGAAGGCTGGGCGGCTTGGTAGAGTAGGCCAGGCGGCTAGAAGGAGAAGAGGCCGAAGAGAGAGAAGTCGGCAGAGAAAGTAGTCGCACGGTCACGGCGGACACACCAGCGACAAGGAAAGTCGCGACCAGGATGCGGCTGAGGGATGAGGAGAGGCCGCTAGCGACAAGACAAGTCGCAGCGACTAGCGGGAAGCGGTTAGAGGAGAAGTCCGCACGGTCAAGGTAAATCTACCAGCGACGAGGAACGTCGCGAACAGGGTACGACTAAGGGAAGCGGAGAGACCGCTAGAGACAAGACAGGTCGCAACGACTAGCAGTGAAAAGGTTAGAAGAGGAGTCCACACGGTCAAGGTGAGTCCACCAGCGGCAAGGAGAGATGCCCCGACCGAGATGCGGACTGAAGCGAGAAAGAAAGAGAAAAGAGGAAGAAACCACAGTGAGCAAGAGGCGCCACGTACGGCTAGAGTGGAGTGACCGCGACGACTTTTGAGAGGTCGCGACAAGTGGGAGGAGAAAAACCGCGCAGATAGCAAGGGAGAGAGGCCGCGCGGATAGCAAGGGAGAGAGGCCACGCAGATAGCAAGGGAGAGAGGCTGCTCGGATAGCAAGGGAGAGAGGCCGCACAGATAGCAAGGGAGACCGAGCGGTTAGAGAAAGAAGCATGAGAGGATTGACCTCACGTGTGAGAAAGGTTTATAAAAGAGAGGTAGGAGGAGGAGGAGGAGACGTGGAAGCCACGAGAGAAACAGAGTTAAAGAGACAACGACTAGAAAAAGACAGACCGCTCAATATTGCGGCTAAGCAGGAGAAGGGAAAGCCGCGCTGTCAGCTGGGTGAACAGGCGGTTTGCAAATGGACAGGCCGGCTAACCGAGCTCGGGCGGTTAGGGAAAAATTAGACCGCGAGTAGCCGCGAACAGAAGACCGAACACCCAAGGAGGAGACTGGTTCCTTTGATACCATGTAAAGAGAGGCCTCCAACCTTGTATATACTTCTTGAATGATAAATTACAAGTATGAATACATTTATATAGGAAGAGAGGAAGAAGAGAAATCCCAATCCAAGATGTGAGATAAATACAACGAGAAAAGAGAGAAAAATGGGCCCCTAGATGGGCCCTTACTAAGGCTTTTCTAACAATCATAATCATGAAGCACTCTCCACTCTAGTGGGATAAAAGTTTGAGTGTTGTTTTTGTAATCATCAAGCCCGCCCTCCCCACTAATATATAGGGAGAGGGAAGGGTTTAACAAAATTTACCAAATCTTTCCAAAACCTAGGGTATATAATGCGTGAAAAATAAAAGTGCGCAAAAATAAAGATACAGTATAACAGATGCACGTCTTCCCGGACAAATGTCGTCACCTCTTGTGTGGGCCCATAACAAAAACCTTGCACAAACAAATTAATATTAATGGGAGTAGATGTCAATCATTCCCAATTTGGATAGTCATTGATAAAGGTATTTACTACTTAGCCCTTGATGATGTTTGATAATTGATCCTTGGAGTGAGCCAAGGGCGTGCAAATACTTTATTTTTCAATGTGATCTTTAATCAACCCTCTATTCACTTCAACATGTTTTCTCCTATTCCGTTACTCTCCATTGTGAGTATTATTGATAACAGATTTATTATCACAATATTTATAGAACGTGTTTGTCTTCTAAGACCTCAAGATCCTGAAGAATTAGTTTCAATCATAAACCTTCACATACACCCCACAACATTGCTCTATGTTCTTGTTCAACACTTGATCTTGCCACTACATTCTATTTCTTGCTCTTTCATATTACAACATTACCGTTTGTAAATGAACAATATCTCGTTGTAGATTTCTTGTCGTCTTGGGGACTTCTTAAGGGGCCTAAAGATCTAGTAAGTTGCCTCTTGATGTCAGGTTCGAGAGCATGCATGTACCTATTAAGCATTCCTACAACATAAGTAATGTGAGGATGGATATTGAGATAAGTAGATGGGTTTACTAACCAATCGCTAGTAGCTTATGAGTCAACTCTATCTTCATCTTTATTTTCATCTATTTTGTGTTTGACTTTAATGGGAGTATCCACCGTCACATATCCAAAGATGCTAGTTTCTTCTAGAAGGTCACAAACATATTTCCTTTAAGATATAGAGATCCCTCGATTAGATATTGCAACTTCGAGTCCTAAGAAATACTTCAATTTTCCCAAATCTTAAATTTCAAATTTTATGCACAATCGAGCTTTCAACTGAGTAATTTCCTCAATATCATTTGACGTTGGACAAATCTATAGGCGGCGGATGAACGATGTCCTAACCCGAATGCAATGCAAAACCCAACAGAGAAATCACAATCAGATAATAAATAATTTAATCACTGACATATAATTTTAGCAACAGTCAAATAATTCTTTAGGGAAAAACAAATTTCGGCTTTCCTCCACGTGGAGGGTCATAGCAAGAGCGCACGACGAATGGTTCCTGCAAATCACATAATCTAAAAAAACTACTACTATTCCAGAGATCCAAGAAAACATGAAATTATAACACCATATATTAATATTGAGAATTAAAGTTCCATATAACAAATAATTACTCACAAAATATGTGGGTTGCTGTGGAGGAGTAGATCCGGTTAGGACGATGGTGCAGTGATGAGATGTGAGGTTACGAGGCTAGATCTGAGTGGAGGTGGCTATTTAGAAGGCAGAGACTGGTTTTAGGTAAATTTGTGTGAAGGGATAGATTTTAGATGAGATGGTAGATCTGGAAGGGAGGTTGTTGTAGGCTTGGAGGGGAGGTGGATGGTTGGCGTGGCTAAAAAGGGGGGCGGTAGCAGGCTGTGAGGGGATGGAAGGGACGGCGGCCAGCAGGGAGGTGGTTGGAGAGGGTGGCGGACAACAGGAAGGTGGCTAGAAGGAGGAGACGGTAGCAGAGAAGTGGCTGGAAGGGGGCGACGATAACAAGGAGGTGGTTGGAAGGGGGAGGATGTTGCTGGATAGCAGCCTGGATGGGTGGCTGCTAGGGTTTGAAGGGTTGTGAAGGTGGCGGTGGAGGATTTGGATGGAGGAAGAGAGCTAGGGGTAGGGGTTACCTTTGAGGAGCAGGAGAAGGCCTATGAGTCGCCACTTACGGTTCCACGGAGTCAGCATCGTGGAAGGATCACTGGAATTCGGGATTCACAATATCCAAATTCTGCAATACCCCACGGCAGCCGTTATACAACTCTATTTATAATAAGAGGTATTAGGGCATCCCACAATGATTGATCGGAGATGGGGTAGCCCGAATACATCAAAAAGTAACCAAAAATGACAATATAATATATGAAATCGTGTCAGAACGATGGGCCAGACACATCCGTGGAGGCAGATCATCGGTCTGGATATGCCATATATGTTAAGTTGCCAATCGGCCCCGAACGGGTCCAAAACTCGTCCTCTGCTGTGAGTCTGCATCTCCATTCCACATCATTTTCCTCGGCTTGAAATAATTCATCTCCTGATGAATATAGATCAGAATTCTCTCAGTGTATGTCAGGTAAAATTCGATGAGGTCCACCAAAGGTCGTTCAAGTATCGTCGATGGTAAAGTTTCCTCGCCAATGGTACTCCTCTGTTTCACTGACCGGAGAAGCTATGCATGCATAAGCCATGATATATATCATGCTCTCAATGATCCACTGATGTGCTAGAAGTCCCGATGCGATCACTGGTGCAGACGATGAAGCCATAGACGACTGACTCAAAGACAGGTGGAGCTTAGAAGTGGACTGGGTGCCAAACTGAGGATGTGGAGGTGTAGGCTCAAGAGGATCTCCACGAAATGGGTCCACATGCTCGTGAGGCTTATAGTACGACGTTAAATGCTCAACATTAAATATGAGATGGATACTCATGCTCGTCGGGATATCAAGATCATAGATATTTGCTCTGATCCGTCTCATGATTGTGTAAGAATTCATTCGTCTAACACTCCAACTTCTAGCAGGACTCCCACAAAGCCTTACAACGCGGATTCTCACCATCACCTGCTCACTTTCTTGAAATACTTGCTCTTGCCAATGAACGTCCGCATGTGATTTATAAGATTTATTACCAGTATTGATTCTTCACTAGACCGACTCATGACACACACGCAAACGATGACCAAACTACTCAACAGACACATTCAAATGATGAACTAACGACTCAACATACACATGCAAATAATGAACAAGTGATTCAAGAGACTCATGCATGTGATATAAATGAAACACGACTGACACGACACACATGCTAGGAGAAAATATAATAACGACTGGGATGTCTCTAAACTGTAGTGACTTATCAACAGGTTCTTTCAGGGCAATATAGAAATATTCTTCTAGTAGGTGACAAATACCTGAATGATTTCTTGAAACATCAATACTGAGTTGCAGAACTATGAGATGCCAAATACATTTCAAGGGTTGTGAGCCGTCTGGAGGCTCACCTGGTGGTAGATAGAAAAATTCACCATGAATTATGCCATCACTGAAAGTACGAACACAGATGGTGACAAAAGAATGTAATGTAGGGGTGTGTTGAGTACTACTCAAATGATAAGACACGTCAAGTGGCTCTCCTGGTGGTATATAAGAAAAGTCTTCTCCAATGTTCAGCTCATTAATGGGAAGGCGCAAGCCAAGCATACGAAGTTGTGTGCTCTCTGGGAAGGGAGGCTCGTCAAATGGGTCTATCAGGGACTCAACAAAGGTTTTCCACAGGGGGTCAATAATGACAAATTTACATCTAAAAGGGAACCGCTAGTAACAAAATCAATGGTAGACCCATAACCCTCCCAAGAGAGTAGTGGATCATCAGGAGGCTCATCGGGGGGGGGGGGGGGGGTCAACGATGAAGTTAATAATAGTGGGATGATTCTCCAGATGAGTATCACCGATAGTGGTCATGTCCTCATATGTAGGGGGGGCAGTCACTATGAGATTAACACTACGCTCTCGGCTCTTGGTTGCAATGTGGCTTGGGACAACGGTAAGGGAGAAGTGATAAAAGTCCACATTCAATAGTGGGCAGTTAGGTATAATGTCGAGTCCTTGATTTCTAGCCGAAGGGGAAACTAAGTCTAAGTGAGGTGTAGTGGGTGAATATACCACTACAATGTCACTGGGTCGCTCTTCCCCACTCTCGTGACCACGCTCACTGGTCATACTAGTATCACTCCCCATCTGTATGAAACGGTCATGATCAAACTTGACTTCATGGTCAAGTGGGAATTAAGTCTCCTCCAGACGAGATGAATCAAAATCAGGTGTTAGGTCTCCCATGTCTGGGAGAGCACTACTAGACGCATTAGTGACATGACCTAAATCCCTAGGCTTCCTCCTATTGATTCTTCTTAAAGCAGATCTCATGTGGTCAAAATGAGCATCCAAGCGATCATGTTGATCAAAAATTAATTGTTGAAATTCTGCCTCAAGTATCTCTGATTGTCGAACTCTATTAGGGTCTTGACATGTGATGTGATCTTGGCGATGATGATCTCTATAGGGCTCCTGATGGTCATCTAGACGATCGTTCCTAACATAATCAGATCGTGCTCATGGGTGAACGCGATCCCTATGAATGAGCGACGACGGGCGAGGATGATCAACATGATAGTATGAGGACCTCTCTGGAGTAACTATATGGTGTCGAGCATATACAAACTCTGTGTAACGGCCCAAAATCCGCCACAATTGAAAATCATTCTTTCTGAGTGGGTTTTTCACATACGCATTAGAATAATAAAAGAAGTGTACCAGTGAAAAAACATAACATCACATTTCATTAATATACAGGTTATATACACTGTCTAAATGTTAGGTACAAAAGTGTCTACATTTATTTCATTACAAATATCTAACAAAAGTACAAGGAATAAACTCATGCTAACCCGTGGACGAGCCACGTCTTCAACTGATTTTCGATCTGCTTCTGCCTGAGCCCGCCTAGCGGGGTCTGGTACGCTGGAGCTCGTTTCCTAAAAAAATGAGGAACCAATTAGTTTTGAAAACTAAGTGAATTCCTTACCCTTACCAGTAGCTTCGCACTGCAAGCAAACAAGAGAGTCAGCAACAATGAAATCTATATGAATATGTTTTTAAGCTAGGAACAAGTAAAATCAACAATTCTATATCTGATGTCGATTCATATTTCATTTGTATTGTTTTTATCAATTTTCTTTTTATTCATAATTCATTTCTCGAAATACTTAGGGTCATTCGAATATCTCAATTGTCCGGGTTCGTCAACCCTTCATATCATTATCCACTTTACGGCGCTTCTACGCGCTACAGACTTCAACGCCTCCTATTGGATTCATATCATAATCTGTAGGAGTTCGACCCCTCCTACGAGGTTTGAGAGTTATACCCCCCTCACGAGGTGTAGGAGTCTGACACATTCCCCCCTACTAGGTTGACCCTTAGCATTTCGATGCGTCGACGCGTTCTCAATTTCAATTCATTTTCAATCATTTCAATTCGTTCAGTCTATTTCACAAATATGATTTATTTGTATTTGTTTCACCTCAGAATTCTATCGCTTGCTAAGCCACGTTAGTGTTTTTGGCGATTCATATATTCAGTGATATCAAACAACTGAAAGAAAGGTAACTAGCTTAACAGGTTCACAAAAGGGGAAACAAAAACAGTAAGTACTCACCCCAACTTTTCTTTTGCCCTTGTCCTTCAAAGGGTTCACGTCACGTCTATCGCCGGACGCCATCCTCTGCAGTATCAAAATATCATTTACTTTATGGTTGCGCCATAAATAGTTATGAGCGGACTCCTACGACGGTCACAACTACGACCTCTAGGAGTTTAGGGAAGGACTAGCATGGATGATCAAAAAGAAGGCGCACCATTCAGCCACTAAAAAAATTCAAATACCCACGATGTCTATCCAAATTGCTCCAATGCACAGCCTCAAGGGTTCTCACGATGACAACACCATGGGCTGCAAATAGCAGCTCAAAGCAAGGTGTAAATCCCTTCTAAAACAGCCGGACAACTAACACAAAGCAGCCCAAAAGCACAACCGACAGCACCCAGGCAGCCCTCAACAACACAACCGGCAAACAAAGTTTGCAAGGGGGTCAAGACAAAACCCCTAATAAAACCCTAACCTCATCTCTCCCAAAATTAGCTCAAATTCAAGGTTTAGGGTTTGGAAAGTTATAAAGAAACTTTTGATTTAAAAAGGAGTGAATCAAAACCAAAATCCCAAACCCTAGAGTTTTCATCCATCATCAACCCGTACAAAATCTTCATGATCAACATAAGAGGAGTGGAGAGAAGGAGATTACCTCTCAATCGCAAGAATATTCACATCAATCGGAGAAGAATCGAGCCATAGAAAGCAATCCGTGGTAGCGGCTTCCGCAGTGTTCGTCGCCCGGTTCGCTCCGTCAAAATGTAGGGGAACGAAATAATGTAGAGGATATATCATGGAAACCCACAGCTTAAACCCAGTCATCCGGTTTAATCCAGGCAACAGCCGGTTTAATCCAGGCAACAACCGGTTTAATCCAGGAGGAAACACAACAACACAACCTTATTAAAAACAGCCCAATACCAAGGCCAAACAACCAAACCCAATTTCATTCCAAGCCAAAGATTCATTTTCCAACCACGCAAGCCATTTAAAATTAAACGAAAGTGAAACAACTGTCGCAAAATCGATCACAAGAAAAACGAACATAAATTGTTCTTTCATCATCGGAGATTATTTTTCATAGTTTTTTTTATATTACCAAATATATGCATTTATATTCGTTCGGGTCTTACACTATGATTCCTCTAATAATGAACTTTAATGATGATGATCTGAACGGTATTCAGTCCTGCCATCATAAGATTTTGGAGAGGTGTAATGATGATAACATGATGATCTTTCACCATGATGTTTGTCTTTAGCATAATGGTATCGTCTCGAACGATCGACATGATCTCTGAAAGTGGTGTGCTGCGATCGAGAATAATCACCGTATTAACGTGAGGATCTCCCCGAAGGGGCTCTATGCGAGTGTAAGTCGACTCGGGATTCCCAAATAGAGGAGAGGAATATTGTTGATACCTAGCCATGAAGAAACCTATTGACTCTACAACTGCGTATCAAAAGAGTGCTCACAACCTACATTTGATATTAATTTGATGCAGGACGAATATATAGGCGGCTGATGAACGATGCCCTAACCCTAATGCAATGGAAAGCCCAACTGAGAAATCACTATCAGAATAAATAATTAAATCACAAGCATATGATTCTAACAATAGTCAAATAATTTTTTAGTGCAAAGCAGAGACTTCGGCTTTCCTCCGCGTGGAGGGCCAAAGCAAGAGTGCGCGGCGAATGGTTCCTGCAAATCACAAAATAATCTAAAACAAACAACTACTATTCCAGAGATTCAAACGAACATGAAATCATAACAGTATATATTAATATTGAGAATGAAAATTTCATACAACAAATAAATACTCACAAAATATGGGGGCTACCTTGGAGGAGTAGTTATGGCTAGGACGACGATGCGGTGGCGAGATGTGAGGTTACGGGGCTAGATCTGAGTGGAGGTGGCTATTTTTGATGGTGGTGTCTGGTTTTGGATAAATCTGTGCGGAGGGATGTGGAGGGATAGATTTTGGATGAGGAGAGAGAATAGATCTGGAAGGGAGGTTGTTGGAGGCTTGAAGGAGGGCCGGTGGATGGTTGGAGTGGCTGAAAAGGGGGGTGGAGGCAGGCTGTGAGGGGCGGCGGCCAGCTAATCAAGCCTTATATCTCTCCACAGCCTTTTATTGATTCTGCTTAACAGAAGGTTCATCTAGACCCAACATCCTTTTTACCACGACGGGGGTAAGCATGCTTCCATGTTGGATTTTCTTCTAAGACACATTTCCTCTTCTGCTGCCTTTCTTCATTTAGGTATCTCATCTGCATCCATCCAGTCATTCGGAATCACAAGGAAAAGTGACAAAATAAATGGTTTATAAGCATGGGTGAGAGATGCTGGCATGTCATATAATTGTCTATTTGGTGCTTGACTGCTTGGTGTAACCTGTTTTACCTATGAGCTAGACAATGGAAATGCAGAGATCATCGTCAGAATCTGGATATGAAACTTGAAGCTGCAGAGTATGAACATACTTTCTCGATAACCGGAGGCTTTTGATGTTAGGTTTTTGGAAGAGGATGTATGGGATGCCACATAGGAACAACAAAAGGTGTATTAGGTGTTGAAGTGGTAGAAAGATGACTGGGAAATGAGTCAGGTGCCTTGGATATGGAAGTAGACAGAGGAATGAGAGAAATAGCAAAAATAGGTAGGGGAATATGGTGAGTCCCGTCATCATCACTTCGCTTCTCCTCACAACGACATTCAAATGGAATGTAACAACTAATGTACAGAAAATGTAATTAGAAAGAGGGTGAACAACGATTAACTCTTGATTGTAAAAGAGTATCCAACAAAATCACATTTTATGAGAGGGAATTCAATTTGTCACGATTTGATTGATGAACTTGAACAAAAGCAAACACGTTCAATATACGAGGGGGAAGTGAGTATGCATTCTCATGAGTCAGGTGCCTTGGATATGGAAGTAGACAGAGCAATGAGAGAAATGGCGAAAATATGTAGAGGAATATCGCAAGTCCCGTCATCATCACTTCACTTCTCCTCACAATGACGTTCAAATGGAATGTAACAACCAATGTACAGAAAATGTAATTAGAAAGAGGGTGAACAACGATAACTCTTGATTGTAAAAGAGTATCCAACAAAATCACATTTTATGAGAGGGAATTCAATTTGTCACGATTTGATTGATGAACTTGAACAAAACAAACACGTTCAATATACGAGGGGGAAGTGAGAATGCATACCTGAGCTTTACTGTGAACCATAAAGTTTATAAATTTATGCAAATATAACTTTATGATTAAAAGCTTCATTTTCCAGAATTTAGAAGGAAAAATTAAGTGAGATGAAGATACCTGCACATAAGATGGCTATGGAGATACTGAACTCCAAAAAGTTCTCTAGCTTGAAGAGATTCTTCTGAAATAGGCTTGTGTGCACAGGGGACTGAATAGGTACAGGAAAAATGCTATCTTCCCCCTCTTTTTTTTGTGGAGTTTTATGAAAAAGTGTGTTAGTTACAGATGGAGAAAGGGGTTAGGCTGGAGATTCCGAAGAAGGGGGGTATATTTATACTCATCGAAGAAATGGCGAGCCTGCAGTCTAAGAATCATCGTTGGAGACCAAATGCAAAGGACATGGAAAATGATGCCATAGATCGTTGCCTTGCTTGCTGCGAGATCAGAGAGTCATTGCTTGAGAAAGTGGGAATGAGAAAATACCTAAAATGTGTTATGTTTTCAAATTTTGAATCTAATCGTTGTCATGAAGGGTGAAATTTTGATGGGTAAGTCGGGGAGTGAAAATCTTACACCAAAGGGTTGGGTTTGTTTATTGGTTGTATATACGTATGTATGTGTGTGTGTGTGTATATATATTGTTTAAAGGAAAAGTTGTATATTATTATTCATCCACATAGGTCTTTTTAAAGTATTACAACAGGACACAGAGGCGGATAGACAATGTGAGACTAAAACATGAATATGAAATTACAGATAACTCAACACCCCCTCTCAAGTTGGGCGTGTGATGTCAGCCATGTCCAACTTGCCAACAAGCTCTTTAGAGACACTCATACACAATCCCTTTGTGAGAATGTGTGCCAATTGTTGTTTAGATGAAACAAATGGAGTAACCACAATGCCTCTGTCCCTATTCTCTTTGATGAGTGTTTGTCGATCTCGAATTGTTTTGTACGGTCGTGTAGTTGTAATCAATATTCTATGTCAACTCCGCATTTTTTGTATTTTACCCTCACAGGCGCATTTCAGTGTTTTGTTGTTCCCCTTACTCAATATATATGAGTAAAGGGCTCTTAATGATATTATTATTTTGTTTTCCTCTCAACATGGTATCAGAGGAAGAACGTCCCTAATCCGCAACTCTCGTTTCCACTCCCCGCGCGCACTTTCGCCGCCCGCGCTTCCGCCTTCCACGCTTGCTTCCGCAGTCCGCGTCTCTCTCTCGCCGGCCTCATCACTCAACCCGCAACTCTCTGCTGTTTTACGGTCCCTTTGATGCTGAACTGCGGCCCTCTCGCCGGCGGTTGCGCACGCTGAAGGAGACTGCCACCTCTCCTTATGATGCGTGCCGACTTGCTGTCGTCGATCTTTATTGCTGTTGTTCTCGTCATGTGTTCCTCATCCTGATCCGAGCTCAATCGCCGCCTGCTTCTTCGTCCTCATCTCCGGACGACGATGCCTCCAAATCTAGCGGCGTCTGCGTCTTCGCCAACATCTGGCTCCTGATCTTTGCCTCAGATCCAGCGACACCGGTCTTCCAGTGTCTTCTAACATCAACCTTCGCGATGTCAGTGTCTCTGATTCAGCGACTGTATCAGCTTTTCCAGGATCTCCATCTTCTTCTCCGTGCTCCGACGATGTCCGTTGTCCTCGTTTCCTTCCCTTTCGAGGCCATCTGTTTCCTTCTAGGCATGGCTATTGCCACTCTTTCATGCTGATTCCCCGCAGGTTTCTGCTGATTGTTCTTCAAGGGTGATTCTCCAGCTATGGTTGATTCTTCCACCTCACCGAGTGCTGGAACGCCCTAGATGGGTGACCCTCTGCGACCCCATGTCCACGCTGGCTCTTTGAAGATCATCATTATGCCTCAAGATGAGACGAATTACCTTGAATGGTCTTGTGCGATTCAACATTTCATTCGCATGCATCAAATGTTCGGATATATAGATGGGACAATCGTGGCACGTCCTCAGGGTGATCCTACTTGGCGGTGTTGGGATTTTGAAAATTTCCTTGTTGTCTCGTGGCTCTTTCATTCCATGTCTCCTAAGGTATACCGTAGTTATATGCTGATGGACTCAGCCTATGAGATCTGAACTCGGGCACACAAAACTTACTCTCAGATTAGCAATTCGATTCAGATTTATGAGTTGATGCGTAGTATGTTGGAGTTACGTCAGGGATCCACGACGGTGTCTACTTTTCTGAGTTTGAGCATATCTCTCAAGAATTGGATTACTTTAAATAGTTTACTCCGGCCTGTACTGCCGATGCAGTCCTGTTGCAGAAAAGGGACGAACGATTTCGTATACATGTTTTTCTGATGGGTTTGAACATGGAAATGGATATGGTTCAGACTAATATTCTGCATCGATCCCTTCTTCCATGTCTTTGGGAGGCTTTTAGCATGGTTCTTGGCGAAGAAGACCGTCGGAGGTCCCTCAACACGATTGCTCCTCCTGATCGCTCTGCCTTTACTAGTGTTGGTTGAGGTGGTTTCAACCATACCAACATTGTCCCTACTTGTGATTATTGTGGCCGCAAGGGCCATACTCAGGATATGTGCTTCAAGCTCCATCCTCACCTTACTCCACTTGTACCCAGCGTGGTCGTGGACCAGGACGAGGGGGGGGGGGGGCGACAGAGTGGTTCTCATCCTCATGATGGTGCATACTCCACAGCGGTCCATGAAGACCATCATGGTCTGTTCACAGGACATTTTACCGCATATGAATTGGATGCTCTCCATCGTCTCTTACACTCCCAGTCAGACACTACCTCTGATACTTCTACTTCCTTTGCTACTGTTGCTATGCCCAGTGCTAATGCTGCCGCGACACCTCCGTCTGAGTTGATCATTGACTCGGGAGCCACCGATCACATGACCGACTCCTCAGGTTTTTCTTCCTACACTCCCTTATCTGGTAAGGACAAAGTTGTCTCTGCTAACGACACCTTGTCCCCTATTGCGGGTAAGAACAACATTTCATGTTCCTCCTCGATTTCCCTTTCTTCTGTCTTGCATGCTCCCTATTTTCCTCCCAGTCTACTTTCAATTAGCAATATCACTCAGTCTCTTAGCTGCCCTGTAACTTTCTTTCCTGATTCTTGTGTTTTTCAGAAATTGGGTACAAAGCGGATCATTGACAGTGGTAGGAGTTCCAGTGGCATGTACTATCTGGATTCTACTACATCACCCCTTGACTTTTCTTCTTCCGCTGTTACTGCTGCTGATGCTCGACGCTGGCATTTGCGTCTTGGACATCCTTCTATAGTCTACCTTCAAAAATTATTTCCTACTTTATTGCTGTTTATTAAAACTTTAGCTGTGATGTTTGTGAAATGTCTAAACATGTTAGACATTCATCGTCGCATTTATGTTCCCATAATACTACTCCTTTTGCTGTCATCATTCCGATGTTTGGGGGCCTTCCCCTATTTTATCTTTATCTAATTATCGTTGGTTTGTCACCTTTATCGATTATTTTTCCTGCACTACTTGAGTTTATCTCTTAAAGAAGAAAAATGAAGTGTTTTCGGTTTTTCAAACCTTTCATAAAATGGTGCAAACTCAGTTCAATGGTAATATTTGTGTTTTTCGTAGTGATAATGGGGAGGGGGAATTCTATGATCGTGGAGCGTTTGACTCATCTCACAAGTCCTGAAATTATTCATCAAACCACTTGCGTTTACACCTCCACCCAAAATGATGTTGCTGAACGGAAAAACCAGCATCTCCTTGATGTTGACCAGTGCCTTCTCACCACCATGCACCTCCTGAAATCATATTGGGGTGATGCTATCCTATCTGCTACTCATCTTATCAATCGTCTACCTTCACGGGTTCTAGATTATGCTACTCCTCTAGTCCGTCTCTCCTCTACTTCTGTTGTTCATCTCTCACCTTCCACTCCGTGTTTTTGGTTGTTTTTGTTTTGTTCACATACATCAACCTCATTGTGACAAGCTTGACACTCGGGCTCTCCGTTGTGCCTTTATTGGCTATTATGCCACTACAAAAGGATATCAATGTTATCACCCTCTTTCAAGACGCGTTTTCTATGCCATGAACGCTACTTTTCGTGAGGAGGAATCTTATTAATTGGATTCGACTCACTCCACTCGTCAGGGGGAGAATGATGTCATGGATTTTGACTCTACGGTTCCTCTTCCCCTAATTCCTCCTACACCCACCATGTATTCACCATAGATACTTTTCTCACGCCACCTTCGTCCCCTACGACACCTACATCGTTTTCTCATATATACCTTCGTCCGTTTCTCATCTCTCCTTTTTCTCATGTTAATCGTCATCAAATAGGTAAACAATCCTCCATTGTTCCATCGTTGCTGGTGTCGCCTTTGGAACCAGATTCTGATGCTGATCTGCATGTTCCCCTTGCTGTGCTAAGAGGTAAGGCTGTGTGTACAGAACACCCTATCTCTGTTCATGTTGCTTATGATCACCTTACCCAGCTTCATGAACGTTTTATATCTTCCTTGTCTGTGATTACTATTCCAAAGACATGTCAGGAGGCAGTTAGTATCCCGACATGGGCTCAAGTAATGAAGAAGGAAATGTCTGCCTTGGACAAGAATTACATATGAGATGTCTCTCCCCTTCCTCCTGACAAGAAAGCCATCGGTTCAAGGTAGGTTTTCTCTGTTAAACAAAATTAGGATGGTAAAGTTGAGCGATATAAAGTCCGTCTTGTGGCTCGAGGATACACCTAGACTCAGGGGTTCGACTATCAGGAGATCTTTGCTCCTGTAGTAAAGATGAACTTTGTTCGTGTTCTTCTATCTTGTGCTGCGTGCTTGGGCTGAGATCTACACCAACTGGACGTTAAAAATGTCTTCCTGCACAGTGATCTTGATGAAGAGGTGTACATGACATTCCCCTAGATTTGTGAAGAGACAAGAAGGGCTTGTCTGTCACTTAAAGAAGTCTTTGTATGGACTGAAACAGTCCCCCAGGGCTTGGTTTGACAGGTTTCTCAAGACCATGATCAAATTTGGCTACAAACAGGGACAATCAGATCATATTTTGTTTGTCGGGCAAAATGAGGGAAAATTATGGTTCTTATTGTCTACGTTGATGACTTTGTGATCACCGGTGATGACCCAAACGGAATCGCAAATCTAAAGGCGCTTCTATCTGCTGAGTTTGAAGTAAAGCACTTATGGAGATTACGTTACTTCCTAGGAATTGAAGTAACCAGATCAAATCAAGGTATCTTCATCTCTCAACGCAAGTATGCTTTAGATCTGTTAAAGGAGACTGAGATGCTTGGTTGTGTTCTTGCTAACACCCCTATCGAGGAGAATCATATGATCGATGAAGACAGCGATGACGATCACACTGATGCTTCGAGTTATCAGAGATTGGTTGAGAGGCTTTTATACCTATCTCACACTTGTCCCGACATCACATATGCTGTAAGAATCTTGAGTAGATATATGCATGCTCCCAGGATCAGACATCAGGATGCTGTCTACCGCATACTACGGTACTTATAGAAGGCTCCCAGTCGCGGGCTTATGTTTTCAAAGAATAACCACTTAAGGATTGTAGTTTTTACTGATCCGGATTGGGCCGGAAGTCGTGATGACAAAAAATCCACAACGGGGTACTGTACCTTAGTTGATGGAAATTTGGTCACATGGCGTAGCAAGAAGCAAAATGTTGCGGCCAGATCTAGTGCTGAAGCCGAGTATAGGTCAATGTCTCATGGTCTCTGTGAAGGCTTATGGCTGCGTACCTTATTGCAAGACCTGGGTCTCTAGGAGAATGTTCTCATCTCTCTGCTCCGTGACAACAAAGCTGCCATCAACATAACACACAATCATGTCCAACATGACAGAACTAAACATGTTGAGGTTGATCGCTATTTTATCGAAGATCATCTGGAAAAAAGAAACTTAGTCACTCATTTCGTTCACTCTAAAGATTAGTTTGCTGATGTCTTCACCAGAGCTTAAGGTGCGATGTTTTTATTGATGATATGCATAAACTCGGAATGACAAATATCTATCGTCCGACTTGAGTGAGAGAGTTGTAATCAATATTTTGTGTAAGTCAACGGTTTTGTATTTTACCCTCTCAGGGGTATTTCGGTCTTTTGTTGTTCCCCTTAATATATGTATGAGTAAAGGGCTCTTAATGATATTATTATTCTGTTTTCCTCTCAACTCGTGTTGCACTGGGTTGTGAGCAATGTTGATGACAGCCTTGTTATCACAGTATAGTCTGATTGACTCGCTTCTTTTAAGACCATGATCTTTTAGGATGGTTAAGATCCATATCCCTTCACAGATCCCATGAGCCAAAGCCTTGAACTCTGCCTCAGCACTAGATCTAGTGACCACATACTATTTTTCTCCTCCTCCAGGTAACTAAGTTTTCACTCGCTATAGTGTAATATCCTGACGTGGATCGTCGATTAGAAGGCGATCCAGCCCAGTCTTCATCAATGTAAACCTCAATATTCAAATTTTTTTTGGTGAAAAATGGATGTCCTTCCTAGGCGAGGACTTGAAGTATCTGAGGATACGATAAGCAACATCAAATTGACGATCCTTTGGAGAGTGCATATATTGGCTAAGCACTCTCACACCATAGGAGTTATCTGAGCGAGTATGCTACAAGTAGATCAGTTTTCTTACAAGCCTTTGAAAGCTGAGAATGTCTTCAATTGTTTCACCATCATCTTTTTCAAGTCTGGGTAGCTTCAATTGCGGTGTCAGTCGGTCTACACCCTCTCATTCTCGAGGCTTCAAGGAGGTCAAGTATATATTTCCTCTGTGAAATGAAAATCCCATGTTTTGACATCACAACTTCAATATCTAAAAAATATTTGAGGTTTCCCAAATCTTTCACTTCAAATTCTTTCGCCAACCTCTCTTCCAATTCCTGGATGTCATCATGATCGTCTCCTGTTATAATGATGTCATCCAAATAAACTGTTAGAGTTGTTAACTTTCTTTTATTGTTTTTGATGAAAAGGGTAAGATCCGCATTGCTCTGAAAGTACCCGAAGCATGTCATAGCCTTGTGGAATCTTCCAAACTTAGCTCTGAGAGTTTGTTTCAGGTCATATAAAATCTTTTTTAGCTTGCACACCTTCCCTTATGATTCACTAGGAGAAAGACCAAGATTTAGAGCCATGCATATCTCGTCTTCCAGATCAGCATGAAGAATGCATTCTTCACATCCAGTTGGCTAAGATTTCATCCTTTACATGCAACACACGACATGAGAACCCTTATAGAATTCATCTTAGCGCCCGGTGCAATGGTTTCCTGGTAATCAATTCATATCGCCTGAGTGTGCTCTCTTGCAATCAACCTTGCCTTGTATCCCTCCACGACACCCAAGATGTCTGTTTGACAGAGAACAGCCACTTGTATCTCGCAACCTTCTTCCCTTTAAGCAGTTGCACCAGATCCTATATGTGATATTTGTCAATGACATGTATTTCTTCAAGCATAGCCGTTTACCACCTGTCATCAGGAAGGACAACTTGACATGATGTAGGGATGGGAGTAGCAAATAAAGAAGAGACAAAAGCTCTGTGAGAAGCCGTTAGACACAAATAAGAAATGAATTGAGATAATGGGTGTTGCGTATAAGTACATTCCCTTAGAGTGATGGACCCTAATGAAGGGTCGGATGTTTGATCTAGAATTCTGACAGGGTCCTGTTTGTTTGTTCCCTTAAGACAATCAGAGTAGGCCTGCAAAGGTTTAACAACAGGAGCCGCATCAGTTGGCACGAGAGCAATAGGAGACGGAGACGAATGAGAGTGATATAATGGAGGAATGTGTAACATAGTGGTAGATAGCGAATCAATGCGAGGTAAGGGGCTCACTTCCAGTATAGAAGAGTTCCCCTCTACCCCCACCACCACCACCACCACCACAAAGTGAGGACCCATAATAATTCTCAATTTTACAGAAGGTGACATCCATGGTTACAGAGACCCTTTGAACTGGGTCAAAACATTTATAACCTTTTGGGTAGGAGAATAGCCAATGAAAACACACTTGTGCGCATGAACATCAAGTTCAGTCTTTTGATGAATTTGGACAAAACAGACACAACCAAATACACGTGATTGCAGACTAGTAGGAGACCCTCGCAGAGAGTGAAGAGGAGTGTTATACCCGAGGACACGGGAGGGCATACGATTGATATGGTTGGCGACATTGGGAAGGTGCATTTGGAGAAGAAGATACCAGACAACTTTTAAAAGGTGACGATTCTTGCATTCGACCATCCCATTTTGAGAAGGGGAGTAAACACGAGGTTTGATGGATAATGTCATGAGTAACAGGATATTGTTCGAATTGAGAGTCGTTGAACTCGCGACCATTGTCAGTTCGAAGAATTTTTATAAAGGTTTCAAACTACATAAAACTATTTTGTGAAACTGCTAAAGTAAGGGAAAAACTTCCTTTTTTCTTTCATGAGGTACAACCAAGTTGTGCTGAAGAAACAATCAATGAAAGTTATAAACAAAAAGCAACCAGAAATAGAAGCAACTTGGCAATTCCCCCAAACATCACTGTGTATGATATGAAATGACATAGAAATAGGAGATGAAACATGATTAAAATAAGCAAGATGATGTTTACCAAGTTCACAATCATCACAATGAAAATTATTAACTAATACAAATGATAAAGTAGGAAATAAACATTTTATAGATAGGATAGAAGGATGTCCAAGCCGACAATTCCAGGACTCCAAAGTGTCCGCCTGATCAACATGAAGAACCTAGGGAGAAGAGACAGGAGTGGAAGAATCAAACACGTAGAGCTCATCCACCAGACTACCAAAGCCAATTACCATTCTTGTCTTCATGTCCTAAAAACACAAGATGATGGGAAGAAAATCACGAAACAGTTCATTGAGTTGGTCAAATGATTATTAGAGAAAAGATTACGAGTAAACTTGGGTATTTGAAGAACAGAAGAGAGAGTAAGAGAGGAGCAGAGGATGGAGCCTTTCCCAGTAATCTTAGAGAAGAAACCACCCACAATGCTCACCTTATCTCTACTAGACAAAGGAAGGTAAAACGCAAAACCTGTAGCAAAGTCGGTCATATGATCAGTTTCTCTAGAATCAATAATCTAGTGAATAGATGGGCGAGAAGACGTAGCATGAGCACCTGATGGCCCCTGATGAGCATACAAAGACACAGAAGGCTCCAGAGATTGTCCATGTGTCAGGCAGAGGAAAGCAAGGATCTCATCGACAGACAGAAACAAAGAAGAACAAATTGAACAAGTAGAGGAAGATTCTCTTCAAAGGCATCATACAGGTGGGTAGAGCGGGGCTGTGTAGAGCGGCCTTGAGAGCAACTAAAACTATGACCTCCATGCGGCGCTGTAGCACCACGGGGCGTGGGAAAGTCACGAATTCGAAAACTGGTTTCCCGGGTATGACGAGCCTTCCCGCAGAAGTCACAGAGCAAATGATTTTTGTCAGTGGACTCGAGCTTGAATTTTGAGAAGCCTGACTTCCAAACAGAACAGTCAAGGCAGAACCTTCCGTAGAAGAGTCAGGTGTACATGTGTGTTGCCTATCAATCTTGTTGAACAAGACTGAAAACCTTTGGAAGATAGGGCAGAGGAGTGCACCCAAGGATCTGCACACTGATCTGATATAAGTCCCAATGCAAATCATGAAGAAACTCAAAGACTGTTCCTATTTTCCCGAGCTCGAACATGGATCTCATCCTTAGGAGACACAATAGCGAGGGAGTCAAATTGATCATATTCTTGATAAAACGGAGTTAACTACAAGTAGTAGACTAACAAAGGGCGATCATCCCGACGATGGATAAAGATCTTCCGTCGCGGCTGGAAAATCTGGGCAGCATTACCCTGCAGGAGTAAGTGACCTCGACCCTCTTTTAAATATCCGATGTAGTGTCCATAAACAGATAATTTCGGGCAATAGAGTCAATCATGGAATTAATCAGCCAAGACACCCTTTGCACCGGTTGCTAAGATGAACTTTATAAGGATTCTCCTGTCGTGTGCGACCTGCAAGGGGTGGAGTCTCAACCAACTTGATCTAAAAATGTGTTTCTTCATGGTGATCCGGAAGAGGAGGTATACATGGCTCTACCTCCCGATCTCTCCCCCAGAGGATCTAAAGGTAATGTGTGCAAGCTAAAGATCGCCTTGTGTGGTCTAAAACAATCACCTAGAGTTTGGTTTGGAAGATTTCACAAGGCAATGACATGTTTCGGGTTCTCTCAGAGTAATGAGGATCATACTTTTCATCAAAACAATGAAAGAAAACTAACTGCTCTGATTTACCAGCCGCATACTCGCCTAGATATCTCCTATGTTGTAGGAGTGCTTAGTAAATATATGCATTCCCCGAGGACTCATCATTTAGATGCTGCTCATCGTGTCTTGAGATATCTCAAGTCCTCTCCTTGGAAAGGCATCCTGTTTTCATCAAATAAAGAGCTGACTATGGAGGTGCACACGAATGCTGACTGAGCTAGATCGATTGAAGATCGATGGTCCACGTCTGGGTATTGCACTATGGTGGGTGGAAATTTAGTCACCTGGAGGAGTAAAAAACATGTGGTTGCCAAATCAAGTGTTGAGGCAGAGTTCAGGGCTATGGCTCACGGAATCTGTGGAGGGCTTTGGATACGAACCATTTTGACCGATCTTGGGTTTAAAAGTAGCGAGTCTATCAGGCTGTACTGCGACAACAAGACTGCGATCAATATTGCTCACAAACTTGTGCAACATGACCGTACAAAACATATTGAAATCGACAAACACTTCATTAAAGAAAATATAGATAAGCGCCTTGTTGTTACTCTGTTTGTGCCCCCTGAGCAACAATTGGCAGACCTACTCACGAAGGGATTATGCAGTGGGTTCTTTAAAGAACTTGTTGGCAAGTTGAGAATGTTCGACATCACACACCCAACTTGCGGGGGAGGGGGGGGGTGAGATGCGCTTACTATTATCATTGTGCTTATCGTTATGTTGTATTTTCTTTTTGTTTTCCGGATCCACCTCCATATATAGAGGGGATTAGGGTTTCCTCCTAATATTGAAGTTTTTTTTTCTCTCAACAATATATATGATATCAGAGTTTTTTAAATAATTAAAATAATATGCATTTTTTTCTAGATGTATTATTACCTTGGTTAATGTGATTCTTCTCATAATTTTCCTTTCAGGTTGAGGTTGGGCAAAATATAGTGGTGCCGACATACTCAAAAGTTTCCCTTCTTCCTCAGCCTTCCAAGCAGGATAGTGATGAAGAATTGGAGTATGCTGATAGTAACACTGGAGCTATAGAAAGCACATGTAAATAATCATTTTTGGCAAATTTTTGTTTAATGCTTCATTTAAATTATCTTTTCAATGGAGAAAACTATAAAAGTAAAAATACTTGCTTGTAGAAGAATTTTGTTTTTGCTGGATTGATTGTCAGTGCCTTCTCCAAGCAACCTCTACTCATATTTTTCTTAACTCCAAAGAGAAGATAGTTTACTCAATCTTGTTTCCACATCTTTTACCACTGACTGAAAGAAGTTGTGACTTTGTTTTAGATTTTAATAAAAGAAAATTTGTCAGGAGAAATAAAAGCTCAGTCAATTAATAATATGAGAACTCTTCCTATATAGAGATTAGAGAGGAGTAATGCAAATAATACAAAAGTAGCACTAATTAACAATAATTCTAACACCCCCTCATGTTGAGTATGTTATATTTCTCATACTCAACTTGTCAATATAACCACAAAAAGCATTCACTCCCAGATTCTTAGTGAGAATATCTGCTATTTGTCCTATTGATGGAACAAATTGAGAACAAATAATCTTTTTCTCAATACTCTTTGATGAAGTGTCTATCCACCTCAATATTGTTAGATCTAGTAGACAGCCTTAGAGGGGGTGGGGGTGGGGTGGTGAATTTGGTTAACGATAAGTTATAAATTTTCTTTTACTAATGATTTAACGTTGCACAATGGAAATAAAATATTAGTGAAAATTAAAGCAAAGTATGTGTAAAAACCTTTATTATATATATCAATATGATCTTTATGATCTTTTAACTCAAAGATAAAAGGCGATGATTCTTACAACTTTGGTTTTCTATTCTAACTCTCATCTTGAACCGATTGACCCTAGCAAATCCTCCTTTGAGTAAGTCCCAATCCCCCCAGACCTAATCCTAAGTCTAGTCACCTAACAATGGAGAATTTGCACCTTAGATATCCCTCGAACTAATCGCCACACTTGAGGCAAATTTCTCTCTATAGACCTAATCCTACCTAGTCATCATACACGAGGCGAATTCATACCCATTATATTATTCGACATTCAACTCAAAACAAAGAAAAAATACAATAAGACATGTAAAGATAAAGAGAAAATTACTCTCGAAAGGAACTCTTGATATTTATGTCATCTTACGAATGCTCGATCTTTGTGGCTTGGGAGGCTTCCTCTTTGTTCTTCGTATGATCCTCGAAAATCTCCGGTTAATAAGAATTTTTTGCAGCGAGAAATCTTGGATATTCAAGAGAAAATCTTCAAGAGAATTTTGAGAGAACGTTTCTTGTTCACCGTTTTAATAGCGTTCAATCTTCTTGCATGTATATCTTTTGATCTCCCTTGAAGAAACCTTTCTTGAATCACTATGAATGACCCCTTCAATCCCTCTAGGCTGTCAGGACAAACAATCCTCTAAAATTTTCTTGTTTGAATGAAATCTCGTGCGAATAAATTGATGTTTAAATTCTTTTGGAGCTACCACATGGTGTCAGCATTGAAATTCGTATATCCTGCGCTCGATTTATTCTTCTGCACTGCAGAGGTTTTCATATGAAGTTGAAGCCATTGTTAGGTGATAGCTACTACTATGGGAAGGTAGTAAAATTGGAATAGCCGCGCACTCTTCCTCTTCTATATCGCGGGGTCTTTATGAAGCTTAGCGCTAACGTTGGACGATAACCACTACCGTCGAGCGGTAGTGTCCTTTGGAATGCATCATTAAAACCCTGAATTATTAGCCCCGACGCTAGTACTTACTGCGGGGTGGTATTGGGATTTCTTGGTGCCCATCTAGATTGACTTGAATCTGTCCAGAGACTGCTCTAGGTTGCTCATCTGAGCTATCGCTGTTGGGCGATAGTCGTAACCGCTAAGCGATAGTCATAACCGCTTATGGTAACACCCTTTTTGAAAGTTCTCCAGGCAAACCCAAAAATTTCTAAGTTCACAACGAATCGTCGACAACATATCGATATATGCCAGGTTCTACGCTGGGCGATACCAGCTATCGATGACAGTAGTGTTCAGTTTTGGACCTAGTATTTTTCATTCAACCTTGTTCTTTCCTTGCCATCCATTACTTATATCAGCAATTATGCTTGTATCTACACACTATGAAACACTTGCAAATATATATTAGAGATTTATCAATATTTTTTATTCTCAAACCAATACTGTCGAAACACGTTCCAAGAAATATGTTTAGTGCTAGTCTGTTGAACATAGCTGTGGGTTTGGGAAGAAATATGTTTAGTGCTAGTCTGCTGAACAATACTGATTGCAGCTTTTTTGTTACATCACACCCGGATGTGAATAGTCTCACTTAGTACCAGGGGCGGAACTAGAAATTTTTCTTAACCCGGGCACAATTTTAAAATTAATAATTAAATGCAATTCTTAAATAAAATTAAACTAATATTGCAATTACTAAAAAGTTTTAAACAAAAAAAATACATGACATACCGTTCAACATGCCACCTTTCGTGGACACATATTTTGAAATTTTGTAATAATAGTATCATTAGTAATAGTGTCAGCAACATCCTTCTCCGTATAAACGATCATGCAGTCATTCATCCATTCGTCTCCCATTCTGTTTCGTAAACGATTTTTTATAATCTTCATTGCAGAGAACATTCTTTCAACTGTAGCCGTTGCAACGGGTAGAAGACATGCCAACTTTAAAAGCCTGAAAACCAACTGATAGTGATCTTGTTTTTTCAACTCCACCAATAATTTTAAAAGGCCACCAATTCCTTTACTTTGAGAGAACGTGTCGGTTGGTAAAGAGCGCATGTCAATAATATACATATCAAGTTGTCCTTCAAGTAGTTGCAATTCTATTTGTGAGAAATCGGATGAGTACAATTCTGCGAGACGAACTAACTTTTGTTTATCAAATGAGGCAAATCGATCACTTGAATCAAGACAAGAAACACATAAAAGTAGTTCAGTGTTCACTTCATTAAAACGATCATTTAACTCGTTCAAAGTCCAATCCAGCACTGTATTGTAGATTTCAACACGAAAATGATGATAATTTGTAACCTCTCTTTCATTGCGTCGCGATCTCCCTGCTTGAATATATTTTTCATTCATATTAGGAACCTCTATATGTTGTTTTGTGCAAAATTTTGATACTTCAGTCATAAAGGAGTTCCATTCAAGATCATCATTTCTGAAATTAAACAGTAACTGCTTTGTAAATTTTACAAACTTCATTGCATTAACAATGTCTTGATCCTTCTTCTGTAAAGCTTGTGATAACTCGTGTGACTTAGATAAAATATTCTTCATTAAGTGCAATAGAAAAATAAAATTAAAAGTCAAGAGACTTTTAATTAAAGTATTGGCCATTCCTCGTTGATTTCCATCTGCACCATCAACTTTAATAATTTCAAGTGCTTCAACAATAGATGAGAACATCCGAATAAAATTTAATATTGTGCCATAATGTGAACTCCACCGTGTGTCACCTGCTCTTTTTAATTCAAGTGGTTGATTTGCCCCTCGACCACTTTCCAACTCCCCGCAACCAAGCTCTAAAGCAACCCGATCAACTTCTAATGCTCTTATACAATCGCGTCGTTTACAAGAACCGCCAACAACATTCAACACAAGGTTAATAAGCGTGAAAATCTCTGCAACTTCAACATGATCTTCTGCAACAGCTACTAATATTAGTTGCAGTTGATGAGCAAAACAATGAATGTAGAAAGCACAATTATTCTCCTGCAATATCAACGTTTTCAGTCCTTTGAACTCACCCCTCATATTGCTAGCACCATCATAACCTTGACCCCGCAATTTAGAAATACTTAGGCAATGTTTTGCAAACAAATTATCAATAGCTTTCTTTAATGATAAGGCAGTGGTATCTACAACATGAACAAACCCAAGAAGTCGCTCCATAATAAGACCTTTTATAGAAACATAACGTAAAACCACGGCCATTTGTTCTTTTGTGGACACATCACGTGATTCGTCGACCAAAATACTGAAGCAGCTATCCCCAACGTCCTGAACAATTGTCTTTGTTATCTCTGATGCAATGCAAGAAACTATCTCCTTTTGGATTTTTGGAGATATTAATTGGCAATTGATAGGTGCATTTTCGAAAACCACTGACTTGACCTCATTGTTATGCAATGCAAGAAATTCTAAAAGTTCAAGAAAATTGCCGCGATTGCTGGATTCTTTAGACTCATCATGCCCGCAAAAAGATAACCCTTGTTTTAAAAGAAAGCGTATACAATCTATTGACGCACACAAACGAGCGCGATATTGAGCACGTTGTGTCTCTTCCTGCCTGCAAAATGCGACTTGAATACCTTGCTTCTGATTCATTAAAGCTATGCACATATTCTTAGAGTTATTATGTGCAGTTGTGTGATTTCCGACATGTTTCTCTAAGATCGTCCTATCTTTCCAATATCGGAAACCACGACATACAAATGTAGGATCACAACCTCTCTGGGGAAAAATGTAACAATAAAGACAAAATGCAGCATCTTTATCTATACTGTATTCCAGCCAATCTTTAAACTCGGTAAACCAGATTTTGTTGAAACGACGAGCTTTATTTCCAATTTGAGTTTGTGGAAAATTTGCTAAAATTGGTTGACAAGGACCATTCTGTAAGTATTTTCTCCTTATCGTGTCTTGTATGTTTACATCATATGAGGTTATAGGTGGTCTCAATCCTGGATCAGCAATTAACTCATCTAAGCTAAATTCAGATCGAGTCCTTTTACCACATAAATCTGATGCTTGAGAATCTTGAGAAATTTGATTTGAGCTCACTTTTGAAAAAAACTTATCCATCGAACACCTGAGTAGAAAACAACATTTGAAATACACACAAAAAAAGTATCTAATTTGATTGTGTGACCATAACAATTTAGCCTGGACTGAATTCAAAATGGTGGCAAATCCCGACGGGTACACGGGGCAATGCCCCTACGGCCAAGCGCGACCGTACCAGGCCCGCGAGGGAAAATGTGAAAACAGTGAACCAACATAAATCGAACATTTTGATGAAACATAAGATGAAACATAAATTGGGTGTAGTTGGAGGGGCCTAAGATGAAACATAAATTTTCAAACCGTGGTAATTGCTCAAAAGTTAGCTCGGTTTCTGGCTCAAATCGTGGTCAAATCGAACATTTTGATATGAGTAGGAATATTACAAAGTTTAGTTTTTGATCTGATTTTGATTCAGGTCGAGTGGCCAAAAAATCGTATTCAAATAATATATAATAGTAATTTATTAATTTATTATACAATGTATTAGTACTAGATAATATCAAACCTAATATTTAATTTAGCTCCAGACTGCTTAGTTAGTAGTTACTAGCCCTAAATTCCTAATTTTCAACTTGAACTCTTTGAGTCTCTGATGCCTCTTCTTCAAGCAGTCAGTTCTCCTCTCCCTTTCCTCTTCTTCGTTCTCACAGTTACCCTTCGTCCTCATCATTAACCCATAGCCTTCAATTCTCCTCTACGAGTTTGAAATTGCAAGTGCGACTCTTCGTTCTAAATTGAAGACTCTTCATTCTAAATTGAATAGTAGAATCAGGGAGATTGGGACTTAGCCCTTACAGTTTAGGGATTATTTTTCTCAACGAATGTGTCTTCATCTCTATTTCTCTTTTTTTTTCATCGGAATTGTATTAAAACCATACACGGGGCAATGCTATTAACTAATTGGGTGTAGTTGGAGGGGCCTAAGATGAAACATAAATTTTCTAATGTTATCGATTATAATCAACATTACCAATAAAACCATTCTGTAAAAAAAATCAGTCAACTTTTCAAATCATGCATAGACAAACTTTAATTTGTGCAGAAAACATTTGGTAATGCAATTTCAAATTACCTGAAACAATATCAGTAGACAGTAATGTACTGCAATTTCAAATTACCTGAAACAATATCAGCAAAGTACAATATCAGTAATGTTTGAGAAGAAAATGTTTGAGAAGAAAATGTTTGAGAAGAAGAAGAAGAAGAAAATGTTTGAGAAGAAGAAGAAGAAGAAGAAGAAGAAGAAGAATACCGGCGGGCACGATCAGGGCCGGGATCGATCAGGGACGGCGATCAGGGCCGGGAATCGGGATCGATCAGGGACGGCGATCAGGGCCGGGATCGATCACGGACGGCCGGCCGGGGCTACGGTACGCGATCAGCGACGACACGGTGGGCGGCCGGGCGGCCGGGGCTAGGGCACGCGATCGAGCACGGGAGCAGCTAGGGCACGCGATCGGCTTCTGATTTCTTCCTACAGTCGGTGCTAGGGCACGGGGGCAGTCCTGCTTATCCCGATAGAAATGGCGAAAAATCACGCCCGGGCACGTGCCCGGGCGTGTCCGAACATGGATCCGCCGGTGCTTAGTACCAGATCACACTTAAGGATGCGTAACGACAATCCTTCATATATGTCATATGTCATAGCTTTAAATTCAGCTTCTGTACTAGACATTGCTACAACATATTATTTTTTACTTCTCGACTTAACCAGGTTTCCAAAAATGAACAAACATTACCCAAATGTAGATCCCCTGTCTTCAATAGATCCAACCAAATCTTCATTAGTATGAATTTTAATTTTTAACTCAGCGCTAGGAGTGAAGATGCCTTTCCAGGCGAGGTCTTCAGATACCTCATGATTTTATTGTTAAACCATCACACCCATTTTCCATTATAAAACCCGGGTCAAAGATAGGAGATGTGAGGCCTATTATAGGCACGAGTGGGTCGTCTGGGTAGGCAGTGTGAGACTAATCTTGGCGTGCCTTTTTTGGTTCATGATTGTCCGTCCAATATGCCCCTCAGCGTGAACCTTGCTCTGATACCATGTTAAACCACTACACCCATTTTCCATTCTCCCGAGTCAAAGATTGGAGAGGCGGAGCCTATCCTATTATAACAAGTTTACTGTCTGGGTAGGTGACGTGAGACTAATCTTGACATGCCTTTTTTGGTTCATGCTGGACTGTCCAACATATATTAGCAACATTGAGATGTTGTCATTGGGGAATTTGTATATTGGCTAACGGAACTTATAACATAAGCTATGTCAGAACGAGTATAAGATATATAGATTAACTGCCCGACAAGACGTTGGAAACGGGTGATGTCTTTAATAATACCCACGTCATTTGTTTCAATGATATATTTCTTTGAGAGATGAAAATATCATGTTTAGATCTAGCAATTTTAATCTCTAGAAAATACCCAAGTTTTTCTAGATCTTTTACTTCAAACTCCTCTAAATTCTCACTTAAAATATTCACTTCTTCAACATCATCGCCTCTTATAACAATGTTGAAGCTAACATGTTGTCCCTCTGTTTGATAATCAAAGTATGATCAACTTAACTTAGTTTGTTTACAAGAGAGATCATGACTTTGTGAGAATAAGTTAAGTTTGCACCCTATTTTTTCAAAATCGTGAGGAGAAAAATAGGTGGGAGTGATATATATACCTTTTCTTCTAAGTTTTTGTGAAGAAATGCATTATTCACATCTAATATTTAAGATCTCATCTCTTGCACACAACACATGATAACAAGACACTTATAGAGTTCATTTTGTTAAAAGGGAAAAAATTTCTTGATAAATAATCCTCAGGGTTTTAGTATGTCCCCTTGCCACCTGTCTCGATTTGTGACGTTCCACCAAGCCTTCAGTGTTCTACTTCACAGTGAACATCCACTTACAACCAATTATCTTCTTTCTATTTGGGAGGTATGTTAAATCTCACATATGATTTTATTTTCAAAGTTGACATTTTCTCAATCATTGACTTTTTCACTTTGATGCCCAAGTGCCTCCTGCCACGAGGTTTGAATTGAAATAAATGCAAGAGGAGATACAAAGTTCTATGTGAAAGTGTTACAGTGTCATCAGAAATATAATGACACAATGGGTGTTGGGTGCACGATCTAATACCCTTAATGGGGGCAATGGGAAGTTCCGATTATTCTACTGACGGATTTTGCACTAGCACTGGAAGCATGATATGTGCTTGTGTTGGGACCTTTACACCGTCTGGTGTACACTTGTAATTCCAATTCTTTTAGAGGAAGCTCCCCCAGATTGGGTGTCTCGTCATGAGTATGTGTAAGAATAAAGTATGATGGATGAATCAATAAGGATATAATATGAGAGCTTACTTCTACTGTAGGTGTCGACTCCCTCTAAAGTGATGTAATGTAATAAGGCTAATAAGGAGATTCATGAAAGGTAATATCCGATGTGCCAAAGATCCTCTTTGTAGGAGGGTGATAATATTTATACCCTGTTCGAGTGGGAAGGTATCCCTGGAACACACCCTTGAGAGCACATTGTCATGTTTAAACTGTTCTGGAGAATGTATGCGAATAAAGCATCCCAATCAAATAATTTTTGTTGGAGAGTATGTGGGTTTACCCATATGGTGATAAGAGAGTTTGGTGTTCTAAGAACTTGGAGGGCATGTGATTGATGAGATAGATATTCGTGAGAATGACATCTCCTAATAGAATTTAGGAAGGTTCAGACTGAATAGTAAATATCGAGCAATTTCCAAGAGGTCACAACATTTTGCTCAGCTACCCATTCTAAGAAGGAGAGTGAACATATGAAGTTTGATGGATAATGCCATGATCGACAAGAAAGTGTTCAAATGGGGAGTTGATATATTATCGACCATTGTCATTATGTAAAATTATGATATTAGCGAAAAATTGGGTAGAAACGATGTTATAGTATTTTTGAAAGAGAAAACACTTAACTCTTATTTTTCATCAAAAATGGAGAGACGAACCATCAACAATGCTCAATTTATCTCTTTTAGAAATAGGGGAATATTATAAAACCTAAAGTTGATTCAATCATGTGATAAGTGAATCCTGAGTTGATAATGCACTAAGGGGAAGGGCGATTGATAGCAGAGTGGGTACTCGTTGTATCTGTGTTGGCAAAGGCATATGAGAAAATTGTGGTGGTGGGACTCTCAGGAGTAAAACCATCATCAACCAACGAAGACGCCGAACCTACATCTCTTCTGGAGAAAATAACAACTTTCTGTGAATTCGTACTTTCCTTGATTACCTTTGATGGATTGATTTGAATTAATTATAATTATAGATTTTTGCTTACTTATGTAGTTATTTCTTCCATGTACTTTTTCTTGTATATGCATTTCTGTGTTAACCCTCTTTTCCTTATCTTTTTATATCACAAGTTCTCTTATATCACCACTTTTACTTTCAATCACAACTTCAATTCTTCCGTGAATAATAACCTAGATGGAAAAAGGTAACTAAAAATTGAAGCATGGAAGTCATCTACCCATCTAGGGTTTCTTTTTTTGCATGAAAGTGGAGGAAAAAAATATAATACACATGTTAAATCTCCTCTAAAATTCAAGAGGAGAAGAAATTCAGGAAATTGAAGCTTTAGAACGTAGTTAGGGATTTCAGATCTACCAATCAGAGCAAGAAATTCACATGAAATTAAAAAGGAGTTAAGAGGGATGGATTACTTTTTTATAGGAAGAAAAGCAAAAGAAATCAAAGGTGATTTGGGCTGTCGGCGAGAGATCGTGTGCACCGGCTGCTGTCTGGAGTCAGGAGTGGTTTCGTGCTCGTGAACATGGAGGAATGAAGAAAGGCTCTACTTTTTCCTTTTCTTAATCGTGTGACCTGACCCCTCATCGTGACATGCAAGAGTCGATCTACCATGAATCATGCTTGGACCAGCTGATTTTTCATTATCCAACCAAGCTCTAATTTTAAAACCTTATAATAATACTTTCACTTAATATAAACTTGTAATTATTCTAACTAAATTTCGTATTTTGTTACATCACTACAAAACTATGTCGTCAAATTAATTTATTGTCGACATCTTGACGTGCATGCTAATTAGCATAAATACTTTAATTAATAATACCTTTTACTGATGACGACGTTACATGTAGTGCTATACACTGTGACGCAGGACGAATCTATATACGATGAAAAATTGATGACCAACTGTAACGACCCGTACTCCGCCACAATTTAATTCTAATTTTGAGTGGATTTTTCACAATTAAATTTAACGCAACAGGACAAGAGTTAAACACATAATAACTTTAGGAGAAACATAAATAACATTTTCATTTACTTAAGATAATGTACATCATACATCTACTATACAGGTACATTTATTTTACAGATAATATCTCAAAAAGACAGAGAAAACACTAGCTAAGCTAACCCGTGGACGAGCCACATCTTCTCTCTAACTTCAATCTGCCTCCGCTGGTGTCCTCCTAGTGGGGACGGGTATGCTGGCGTCGTGTTCCTAAAAAGGAAAAAGTAAAATCAATTAGTTAAAGAAACTAAGTGAGTTCCTTAACATTTTTAATCGCCCTGCAATCATATAAGAATGTCAGCAGTTATAAACAGTTATTCCAATCTGTATCAAAACAGTATATATATCTGCACATGAAAGGTAAAGTGAAGCAGAAATATCTGTTCTTATGCTTTTCATTCTTGTAATTAATTCAGTTCAGAATTCATATCGGTCGTTGATTCAAAATGCCGACGTGTATTTTATTTTCTTCAAATTTGGACCCATCGGCTCATTGCATCAATGTCCGCTTTAGGGCGATCGTACACGCAATAGGCTTCCAGGTCTCCTAAATTGGACAAGATCTGTAGCAGTTCGACCCCTCCTACGAGGTGTGAGAGTTCTACCCCCCTCACGAGGTGCATGGGTTTGAGTCTCTACGCCCATACTAGGCTAACCTTTTGCATTTCGATATATCAACACTTATATAGTTCCATGTTCTTTTCATATTCATCATATACATTTTCCCAATATAGGAATTATTTATATTATTTTTTCCCTCAGAATTTCTATGGTTCGCTAATAGCTTCTAGCGATTTCATCACTTCATATTCATTTCGTATCCGGGACAACATTATGCAAATAAAACATCTTGGAGAAGAATAGTGTAAAAAATCAAATCTTGAAAATCAAAGTAGTAATGACTAACCCCAAGTTTTGCCTTGCCCTTGCCCCTTGTAGGATTCTCGTCGCGTCTATTGCAGGACGCCATCCTCTGCAGTATCAAAAGATCATTTACTTTAGGGTTGCGCCGAAAATAAACACGCATGGACTCCTAAGACGGTCACAACTATGAATTCGAGGAGTTGCATAGGGAAAGACTAACTTTGGTGACACATATATATGTTGCTAATTTTTCCCCTCTACCACAAACCGGCTATTCACACATTAAGATAAATATACAAATCTGAGGCAAAAATAGCAGGAGGACAGCAGGAAAGGCTGCTGGAACCAACACCAAAATCAGCAGAAAATCAGCAGGTAAACAACAAGAAAATCAGCAATTAAACAGCAGGGCAGACAACAGGACAACAAAGAGAAGACAACATGTAATCGGTAAGAGATCAGTAGGTAATACAGCAGGTCATACAACATGACAACAATGAAGACAACAAATATACAATGAAAAATCAGCAGGAGATCATACAACATGACCGCAAAAATAGCAGGTCAGCAGGTATAACAACATCCACAGTCGGACAACAACACCCTAGTAGTTTTAGGGTTTGTTTCTTCATCCAAAATTATCCATAACCAGCCCACAAAATAACTTCAATACCATTCAATCCAAAAAAATAAAACCCTAACCGGATAGCATAGCAAATCCCAAATTGGAAAGCCTTAAGCATAGCCCTTCTCACCCTCAACTTAGGTATGCATAAGTTCACAAGTATCAGAAACAGGGAAGGAAGAAGAAAGCTCACTATGGAGGTGCAGTACCTCGATTGCCGGCCAACAAAACTACAACAGTAACTGTCCAAGAAGTCAAAGACAACAACAAAAAAATAGCAACAGAACAGGCTAAGTGAGATGAAGGCATCAACAACAAGAAAAAGGGGATTCGACAACCCTAGCAAGTTCGAAGCGATGAGATAGAATGCAAGTATTGGGAGGGATAGAAGTAATTAAATACAAAAAATGTCCACCGCCTCATTGATACAATATAATATTTCATTTTCCAGCCCAACAACAACTTATATAAAGTATAACATTCATTTTCCAGCCCAACAACACAGACCAACAGCAAGGCATCCAACAAGCAGCCCACTTAGGAACCAACAAGCAGCCCAAAGCCAACAAGCAACCCAAAGCCCTTAATTAAATGATAAGCCCACTTAGGAACCAATACAAAACAAAACCAGCCGGCCAACATAAGTTCCAAGCTTTCATATGGAACTTTATTAAAATAGAGAAATTGAAATCAAGCGATCATCGCAAAATCCATCAGAAAGCTCGAACATCCAAAAATAAATATGCGACGTCGAATCGGCGCTGAAGTTTTTATCATCGAGGAATTCTTTTATTTATAACAAAAATAATAACCATTTATTTATTCTATTCAGGTTCAAGTCTTACACCAACCCCACATACTATGCAAATTCGACCGTTAAATAGCAATTAGATAATAGATGTTAATATCTCACACAGATTATTCACAACATGACAAAATAACTTATTATGGCAAAGCAACCTTAGGATTTCCTCCATGTTGAGGGCCAAAGCTAGAGCGCGCGACGAATAAATCCTGCAAATCATGATAATTATTTATAACAAACAACCACCATCTAAGATATCCAAGCAAGTATAAGATCCAACCACTAATTATAATGCTGAAAATAATTATCCGATATAACAAAATTTCACTATGTAGTGGGCTGAGCAAGACACTGAGGAATTTGGATCTGGGGATGCATGTACAACGATCTGAGGTGGAACCAGATGCGTGGAAAACATTGTAGGTCGCTATATTCGGCGGTGGAAGGTGTAATCAGAGGTAAAATGGATAGATCCGGGCGAGCGATGGAGGGTTTTTATGCTTTGTAGCGAACCGGGCTATGAGATGATGGGCATATATTGAGGAAGCGGTGGATCAGGGCTGGATAATCTCGATCTAGACTGTTTTGGAAGAGGGTGGCTGTGGGGAGTGGGTCCACAGAAGGGGAGGGGTCCTCGTAGTTTGGGAGGAAGGGGGAGTGGTCGGAGGAGGCTTCAGGGAGGGGTTTGCTGGGAGGCTTTGGCTTCATGAAGTGGGGGAGTATGCAGTGATGGTCAAGGGGTTGGCGGTGGATGGAGCATGAAGAGGTGCGACAGGCTACAAGTTTCTCCACGGATTGGGAATAGGGGGGATGACTGCTGAGGGAGGGGGGTAGAGAGGCGGTGGCAGCTTGCTGTACGGAGGGCTTGGAGGCTAGCAGTGGAATGGGAGGTTTCACTGTTTTGGAAACTATAAGAATGAACAGTAAATTTCATTAAATAGTGAATTATATGGAAAACAGGAAATTCTTGGACAGCAAAGTGGTGGCTGGATTTGAGGGGCGGGGAGGTGGCAGCAAGGGGAAATGGAGGGGAAGAAAGTGGTCTAGGGTTAGGGAAAACCTTACGGAGGGAGAAACTTCCATAGGAGTTGTCACCTAGGGTTCCACGGAGTCGGCAACGTGGCGGGATCGCGGGAATCCGGGAATATTTTCTCCAAACTATGTAATGACTCTAATCAGCCTACACACTACCTATTTTTAATAAAAGGTGAATTAGGGCATCCCACCATCGACGACAATGATTGGCGGGATGTGAGACCACTCAAATATATCAAAATAAAGCTAAACATAATGAACTAATATATGAAATTCATTCACAACGCGAATCCGGACATATCCGCAGGTCCGATTGTCGATCCGGGCACGCTCGATGCAGCCCTCGCCGCATCCAAGGACACGTGACGCCATCACACACCTTTATTTATTTAGTGTAGTTTTTATTTTTGATCGTTTCCTTTGCAGCTATTTATTTCATGTATTTCTCTTCTATGCAATCGTTATTAGCCTCGACTTATCGGTGAGACCGGCCGGTGAGAACCTTAATAAAAAGGTCCGATAATTTGAGTAGTTAGGACATTAGGGAGCAAACTTAATTTATTTAAGAGAAGTATAAAATTATCCCAATGAAAATCAAGTCAAATATTTGTGCTATCTTTGGAAAACTGCCAAAATCTGCAGGACAGTAGAATTTGAAAAAAATATCTTTGAAAATCAATTTGAGGTGTGCCTCAAAACATTTGTGGAAATATGAGAATAGAATAAGGGAAAGAAGCCAAAAATTAAAGCTCCAAGTTGGCAGTCTTGTTGGAAAAAGAAAAAAAGAACCCAAAAAATTCAGAGGAGAAACGAACCCTTTCATTTCTTCCCTCTGTTGCCGGTCCGACTCCCCGCCTCCGTCCTCTGCCAGTCCAGCGCCTGCCGCCAGAGTCGACAGCGATCTCCTCCAACGGCCGCCCTCTGTCTATTTCCTCTTCGTTTTGTGCGAGCACCCTGTCGGCTCTCCGCCTGTGCAAGCTTCCGCCTCCCGTACCTATCAAGAGCCGCCGCACAGAATCCTGTCCGTCGAAAGTCTGCCTCCGCTCTCGGGTCGCCGTCGACGACAGCCTCTTATTTCCGGCGATCTGACTACTGCACAGTCCAGTAGAGGAATTTCCTTCCCGGACCGCGTCTCACCTGGATCGTTCTTCACCGTGGATTTGGGAAACCCAGTCTCCTCTGGGTAACGCACTCCTTCGCTGCTTCTGAATTATCAAATTGATTTTATATGACTCAATTAAATAACATTAAGCTTGCCTGGAACGTTCAATCTACACCTGTTGCCGTTATTTCATAAGTTGTCTTGTAATTAAGCTTGTGATTGTGTGACTCGCACGAAATATTCAATTTGGTAGTGCTCGAGAGTTGCGTCTCTAACAAAATTCAGCTAATCAATGAAAGCTCATTAAGATGACCGTGATATTGCGCGCGACACTTAATTTGGCCAATTCGGGCCACCGACTCACCTTTAAAACTTAAAAATCATTTTTTTTAATTTCAAAAAATCACAATTTTATTTTATAACATAAATAAAATATTTGTTTTAAGTATTTATTTCAAAAGCTCCATTCCCAGTCTACATCAGTTTGGTATCAGAGGGATTGTGATTCGCTCCTATCGCGAATCATGCGATCCGCATTTCTACAAAAAAAACAAAGCTCTTTTAAATATTTATAATTTTATTATAAAATAAAAAACAAAATTTATTTGATCTGTCTTTAAATTTAAAAAATCTTTACTTTATTATTATTATTTTCCTTTTAAAAAAATTTCAATTTTTTTTAAATGAAAAATTGTGTGGGCAATTTAGAGAATGAAGTAGCCGACCTGAGCGCACAAATTAAAATTTAACTAAAATCATTGAGGCGATGAGTACGAGTGTTATTGCAAATATGCGAGATATGAGGCAAGTGGTAAATGAGTTACGCACACGTGTAAACACCTTGGAGGCCAATCAACAGTTAGGAATTATCCCACCCCAAATTGAAGAAGATCCTAACCCTAGGCAACCTGAAAATGATAACCCTAATCCACGACCACTTGCACAAGAGCTCCAAAATGTTAGGGATTCACCTCGATGGGATGTAGGAGTCAAATTAGATGTTGGTGATTTTGAGGGACATTTAGAGCCCGAGGTTTGTCTAAACAGGTGTGATCTAATGGATCGCTTTCTGGCTTGGAAGTAATTGCCTCAAGCTAGGCAAGTCGAGTACGCCACCCTTAGGTTGAAGGGTTCTGCCTTGGTTTGGTGGGGTCATCTAGAGTGGTCTAGATTCAATTTAGGACTACCCCCGATTACCACTTCAGATGAGTTTAAAATTCAACTGCGAAGGCAGTTTGTCCCAGCGGACTACTTCTACCGTTGGTTCCACAACCTACGACATGACAAATTAACGGTAGATGAATACACGAACAAATTCCTAGTCCTTCAGTCTCGCCTCGACCTCCGAGAGGATGATGACATGACCGTTTCCCGATATCTGAACGGGTTGCGCTATTCCATTAGAGACCAGCTATAATTATTCGATTACAAGGACTTAGGAGAAATACCGAGTCGAGCACGGAGAGTGGAAGCCTCACAAAACGGTCATCCGGAGCTTGATCTACTGATAGATCCACCACGAGTGTCACCATCACCACTACTGCTAGGATTTTCGATTCCCCTCACCCTCCCATCACTACCGGGAACAAAGACCCGTCCCCTAACCAATCCAAGGGTAAAGAGATTATTGGGGCTAAGCCCAACACTGGAGTTTTCCGATGCTTCAAGTGTATAGTGTCAGGGCACAAATCATCCGAGTGCCCACGACGCCACTTTGCCGCTATCATCGATTCTACTGCTGGACGTGAGCCTGAGTATGGAGTTACGTGAATGAGTCTCACCCTGAACCTGAGCATGAACACGAGCCTGAGGATGTCATAGAAGTGGAAGGCAAACACTCCGAACACTTAGTCTTTATCTTACGATATAATCTGATAACCCTAGTGAGTGTACTGAGGATGATTATAGGAGGCATAATATTTTTCGCACTACTACACGCATCAAGGGACAGTTTTGTTCCATCATCATCGATAGCGGTAGTATGAAAAATTTCGTTTCTCAGTGCATGGTTAACATATTAGGACTTGAGATGCACCTGTTAGAAAAATCCTACAGCTTATCCGGTGTCAATAGTCAATTGACTATGCCCGTCACTCATTATTGTCTAGTGGAGTTTTCTATATGGGACACGTACGCGGATAGAGTATTATGTCATGTCGTTGCTATGGATGTCTGTCACATCCTGCTAGGGCGAGCTTGACAATATGACCGGCATGTCATGCACGACGACACGAGTAACTCTCATTTCTTTGAACACCACGGACACAAGATTGTTATTTTACCCCAGAAGAACTATCTTATCCCGAGAGAACGCGAGAGGACCTACACGACTCCTAGTTCACTTTTTGTTACCTCCACTATGTTACTGCTCACTGCACTTCCTCCTGAACCCCTACCCCATGAACTAATTCGTGGCTTAGGTGTGTCGCTCACACCACATTTATCGACTCACGTCGTGCCACCTGATATTTCTCAGTCTTTTTATACTATATCAGAAGACCAATCACCCCGCACACACCACTCGATCGAATTCATATCTAAAGAATACACTTTTATTTCACCTCACTATCATTTGGTTATACTTATATTTGAGGAGTTAGATCGACATATTGAATATTTCCTATCATATTTATGGAACATCCTGTGTGGTCGACTGAACCAAACTCGAGGGTAGTAGTGCTTATCACGCTCTAACTAATGGGCGGACTAATGTCGTTGAAGGAAGTATGAGGGGCCTTCTTAAGCGTCTGACTGAGGCGAATATAAAGCAAGGTGATCTTACGTATCCACAAGCAGAATTCACGTATAACAACACTAAATATCGTCCCTATAACAAATCTCCTTTCGAGATCATCTGTTTGTTTTTGTTAAGCCCTCTTTATGCCCACCACCCCTTCTACGCCCATGAACGTATTCTATTCGGGTTGCATGCTCAAACTAATTATTTAAAAGAGTTGTGTAAAATTATTACTAATAGTTTGCAAGCAACTTTTAAACATTACAAACTCACAGTCGCTCGTTATCGCCATGAGTTGTACTTTTCAAAGGAAGATTGAGTGTTTGATTATTGCAGGAAGATTGACCAAGTCCAAATCTCGACGTACATCGAGCTATCTGTTGACGCCCAGACATTCCACCCGATTTAGCACCCGCCACGACTCCCGAGCTCTTCAACACCAGTCCCTACGAGTTCTCGCCGGGGTCGAGCTCTGTCAACCCCGAGGGAATTGATGCCGCCCTCGTCGCATCCAAGGACGCGTGACGCCATCACACACCTTTATTTATTTCATGCAGTTTTTATTTTTGATCATTTCTTTTGCAGCTATTTATTTCATGTATTTCCCTTTCATGCAATCGTTATTAGTCTCGGCTCATCGGTGAGACCGGCCGGTGAGACCCTTAATAAAAAGGTCCGATAATTAGAGTAGTTAGGACATTAAGGGGAAAACTTAATTTATTTAAGAGAAGTATAAAATTATCGCAATGAAAATCAAGTCAAATATGTGTTATCTTTGAAAATCAATGTACAATTTGAAAATATTTTTGTGCTAAAACATATTCTGGAAATCAATGTTTTTCTGGAAATCAATGTTTTTTTGGAAAACTGCCAAAATTTGCACGACAATAGAATTTTTAAAAATATCTTTGAAAATCAATTTTAGGTGTGCCTCAAAATATTTGTGGAAATCTGAGAATAGAATAAGGGAAAATAAGCCAAAAATTAAAGCTATAAGTTGGCAATCTCGTTGAAAAAATAAAAAAAAAGAACCCGAAAAATTCAGAGGAGAAACGAACCCTTTCATTTCCTCCCTCTGTTGCCAGTCCGACTCCCCGCCTCCGTCCTCTGCCAGTCCAGCGCCTGCCGCCAGATTCGACATCGCGATCTCCTCCAACGTCCGCCCTCCGTCTATTTCCTCCCTGTTCCGTGCGAGCACCCCGTCGTCTCTCCGCCTGTGCAAGCTTCCGCCGCCCGTACCTGTTAAGAGCCGCCGCCCAGAATCCTGTCCGTCGACAGTCTGCCTCCGCTCTCGGGTCGCCGTCGACGACAACCTCTTATTTCCGGTGATCTGACTCTTGCACAGTCCAGTAGAGGACTGGTCATTTCCTTCCCAGGCCGCATCTCACCTGGATCGTTCTTCACCGTGGATTTGGGAAATCCAGTCTCCCCTGGATAACACACTCCTTCGCTGCTTCCGAATTATCAAATTAATTTTATATGACTCAATTAAATAACATTAATATTGCCTCGAATGTTCAATCTACTCCTGTTGCCGTTATTTCATAAGTTGTCTTGTGATTAAGCTTGTGGTTGTGTGAGTCGCGTGAAATATTCAATTTGGTAGCGCCCGAGAGTTCCGTCTCTAACAAAATTCAGCGAATCAATGAAAGCTCGTTACGATGATCGTGATATCACACGCGACACTTGATTTGGCCAAATCGGGCCACCGACTCACCTTTAAAACATAAAAGTTCTATTTTATTGTTTCAAAAAAATCACAATTTTATTTTATAACAAAAATAAAATATTTGTTTTAAGTATTTATTTCGAAAACTCCATCCCCAGCCTACATCAACGTCATATATGGAAAGTCGTCAATTAGCCCTGAATGAGCCCAAAACTCGTCCTCTACTGTAGGTCCTCGTCTCTGCTCCGCATCAATCTAACTGGCTTGAAAGAATTCATCTTCCGATAAATAGGGATCAGAATTCTCTCGATGTATGTAGGGTAAGACTCGAAGAGGTCCAACAAAAGTGTTCCCAGTGTCGTCGATGGAAGAGTGTCCTCACCAATCAACTCCCCCCGACTGAAAAGTTGTCATTTCTGGTGAATGGAGACGGCCATACCGAAGTCTAAGTTCATGGGTGAATCGATCACGCTCTGCTGCAAGTACCCTGATGCCATCAACATTTGTAGCAGGAGTGCACTAGTTGAGTCTGGTCTCCGTGATGCTCTCAACACTCAAATCATGAGTGGTGGATCCCGGTGCGATCGGCGGTGCCGTAGGTAGATCCAAAGAAGACGAGTCGCCAGTTGGGGTGGTGTCAGAAGTGGGTGAGTAGTGGTGGCCATCAGATGTGGGTGGATTATGAGTGTGTTAAGGCAACATGAGTGGAGGTGTGCGCGGCTGGGTGTCCCCACTACTTGGGTCCACATACTCGCGATGCTCGTAGTATGACGTCAGATCTCCAACATTAAATATCAGATAAATGCCCATACCTGCAGATATATCAAGATCATAGGTATTTACTTTGATCCGTCTCTTGATTGTATATGGATCCATTTGCCTGATACTCAAGTTTTTAGCAAGCCTCGCTCGGAGCCTCACAACGCTGATTCTCACCATCATCTGCTTGCCTTCACGAACTACCTGCTCTTGCCAGTGAACATCCACATGTGATTTACAAAATTTATTATCATTATGGATTCTCCATCAGACCGACTCATGACACACATGCAAACAATGAATAAACAATACAATAGACTCATGCAAATGATGAAGAAATGACTCAACAGACTCATGCAAATGATGTAAATAAGACATGTCAGACACGATACGCTCGCTAGGAGAAAATCTAATAATGATCGGGATGTATCTAAAATACGGAGGCCGATCAGGGTGCTCTCTCGTTGGAGTGTAAAAAAACTCATCCCGAGTGTTCATGTGATCATGTAAGACATCTATACTTAAATACGAGCTCGTAAGGAACCAAATGTCTCCTAGAGAACCTGACACATCAGGGGGCTCAGCATGAGGTGTGTACAAAACGTCATCGCAAATTAGACAACCACCTGAATGAAAATCGTGTATTCCAACTAGAAAACACGACTTTAGAGTGTGGTGAGTGTCCCTGAAAAGAAAGAGCTCGTCTGGTGGGTCAACATGTGGTGCGTCCCAAAACTCATTGAGGGTGCGGTGCTACACAAGGTAGGCCCAAAAAATATGAGTATGCTCAAGCGTACTCAAGGAAGACTCTACATACGTTATGCTCTAATCAATATCAATTCTCTGGGGCAAAACTATAGATGATAGCGAAAGAGACGCCAATAACTCAAAACTCATAAATGAGCGGCTCACCTGAATTGCATCCTCACCAGAGTGTTGTGGCTCAACAAGGGGGTCGTCATAGTACTCATCATCAGGGTCATAATCCTCCATATAAATACCCTCGTGAGGGGTAGTGTTCCCGTGACTAGGTGACATAGCCACTACAAGCTCAACAGTCGTTGAAAACCAGGTATGTCATCAACTACTTCTCCGCCATCCCTTCCAAGCTTGTGGTTGATCTCATTTGGGGTGTCAGCTGACCTGCATCTAAGCATTCCAGTTGTCTCAAGAAAACCCAGAATGTACTTTCTTTGTGATATAAAGATCCTATGTTTTGATCTGGCCACCTCTATGCCGAGAAAATACTTGAGGGGTCCAAGATCCTTTACTTCAAATTCCTTATCCAACCTAGATTTTAAGAGTTCAATCTCCTCTATGTCATCACCTGTTATCGCCATATCATTAACATAGACAATAAGAGCAACCAACTTGTCATCTCTATGTTTCACAAACAAGGTGTGATCAACATTACTCTGTTTATATCCTAAAGATATTATTGCTCGGTGAAATCTCCCAAACCAAACACGTGGAGACTGCTTCAAGCCATACAGGGTTTTCTTCAACCTGCAAACTTTCCCTGCTGACCCTTTTTAAAGAACACCAGGAGGCAGAGACATGCATACTTCCTCCTTAAGATCACCTTTGGAAAAATGTGTTTTTCACGTCCAACTGATGAAGGCTCCATCCTTTACACACGACACGTAAAAGCAAAATCTGGATTGAATTCATTTTATCAATCAGAGCAAATGTCTATTGTTAGTCGATACCACCTGTTTGGGCATACCCTCTAGCCACCAACCTGACTTTGTACCGTTCAACAAGGTCATGGGTGTTTTGCTTCACAGAGAAGACCTACTTGCATCCCACAACAGTTTTCTCTTTAGGAAGATGAACAAGATCCCAAGTATGATTCTTTTCAAAGGCTACCATTTCCTCCAACATGGCTGTCTTCCACTCACTGTGCTTAATGGCTTCCTGCCAAGAACATGAAATATATATGAAAGACAGGGAGGTGACAAATGCTCTATGTTAAGGAGACAAAGAGACATAGTTCACAAGGTGATAATGAGGATGCTTAGTAGATGCAAAATTACCTCTATCGGTACCTGACGATGGATCAGATGGTGGCCCAGGTTGAGTAGGAAGGACCCGTGTGTTCAAGCCCCTCCTACGGCGCATGTGAACTTGCAATGGATGTGGTATTACTAGGTCCCCAGAAGTTAGTGGGAGCACTTGATCACTAGGGACGGGAGGTGGCAACATAGATGGTGGAATAAGCAAAGGAATAGAAGGAGGGGAACTCACTTCCGTAGTAATCGTCTCCCCCTGAAGAGAGGTCCCATAATAGACTTCTGATTCCCAGAAGGTGACGTCCATAATAACAAATATCCGCTTGGTGACCGGATGGAAGCACTTGTAGCTTTTCTGGTAGGAGAGTAGACATTTTAAAGCGCGGGGGTTTTAGGATGAATATGGACAAAACATTCACATCCGAAGACACGAGGAGAGAGGCAAGTGGGACGAACCCCCAACGTGGTTAAAGGAGTATGAAATTCAAGGACGCGCGTAGGAATACGATTGATGAGGTAGCCAAGAGTGAGAACTGCATCACCCGAATAGTATTTAGGGAGATGCATCCAGAGGAGACATCCGACCACCTCAAGGAGATGCCGATTCTTGTGCTCAACCACCCTATTCTGAGCTGGGGTGTAAACACGGGAGGTATGATGTATGATGCCAAAATCACTCAGATATCTCAAAGTGGGAGTCAATATACTCACGACCATTGTCACTATGCAAGATCTTAATGGTAGCACCAAATTGAGTTGTGATCATCTTATGAAAACTTTGAAAGAGAAAAAACACATCACTTTTATGTTTCATCAAACATACCGAGGTACAAAGAGAGTTACGATCTATAAAAGAAATAAAGCATGAACAACTAAAAATAGAAGCAGTAGGAGTGGGACCCCATACATCGGTATGAATAAGAGCAAACAGAACCGAGTTACGTGGAGACATAAGAGGAAGAGAACTACGGTGATGATTAGCAAGTTCACATACATCACAAAGAAAACCATTAAACAAAATGGAAGAAATAGTAGGAAGCAACAGATTCATAATAGCAATAGGAGGATGTTCAAGCCGACAATTCCTGGAATCCAACTTAGAGGGTAGAGCTGCATGAAAAACTTTGGGAGGCGGAGTGATGCTGGATGACGTGGAGGCAAAGGGGTTGAACACGTAGAACCCGTTACACAGTCTACAAGAACCAATCACCGTCCTCGTTTTCAGGCCCTGGAAAGCACAAGAGGTAGGGAAAAAGGTCAATGAGCAGCTCATAGTGTTAGTCAAATGACTAATAGACAGAAGATTACCAGTGAAAACACGAACATGAAGAATAAATAAGAGAGTGGGAGGAGCATGAGATGGATCCTTTCCCAACAATGTGAGATAGAGATCTATCATCAATGCTCACTTTGTCTCTGCCAGACAGAGTGGTGTAGGGCACAAAACCTCTGGTTGATCCAATCATGTGATCTATGACTGCAAAATCAATGATCCGCTATGAGGATATGAGGGAGGAAGCAGAATGAGCACATGCCGGTCCCTGGTGGGTAGAGGAAGAGGAGGAAATGTACTGCTTAGCAAGAGGGCCATGCGTCAACCGTCAGAAAGCCAGAATTTCTTCAGTCGGAAGAGCGGGGGGGGGGGGGGGGGGGTGGCGATCCAGAGAGTGAGGAACATAGGTTTCCTCTACAACGTCAGACAACTGAGCTGATCTGGACTGGTATGATCGATGTTGGGAGCGACCACGACCACCATTAGGTGCAAGTCTGCCTCTGGGAGAAGGAAATCCATGGAGCTTGGAGCAGATATCTCTGGTATGCTAGGACTGCCCGCAATAATCACAAACAAGGCGATCTTCCTCCACAGACTTCGATCTAGTGTCACTAGAAGGACGAATCCCGTGCTGAGAAAAAGTGACAAGGGCAGATCCCTCAGTAGTAGAGTCAGGAAGGAGAGTCAGGCGACAGTCAAATTCCTGCTGGACAAGGCAGTACACCTCTGGTAAAGAAGGAATAGGAGAGCGTCCAAGGATTTTAATACTAATCGGGATTTTCAAGGATTTTAATACTAATCGGGTCAAAATCCCGATATAAGCCTTGAAGGAATTCGAAGATGCGATTCCGTTCTTCCCTTGTTCTCACCAGCACCTCGTCTTTTGGAGACACGATGGTCAGAGGATCAAAGTGATCATACTCTTGATAGAGTTGGGTGAACTCCGAGTAGTAGGCAGATGGGGGTCGATCACCCTGTCACAGGAGGAATATCCTGCGTCGAAGTTGGTAGATCTGAGCCTCATTTCCATGACATAATTTGGTGGTCTCTGCGCGCTTTTAGATATCCGCCGCAGTATCCGAGAACAGATAAGACCAAGCGATGGGCTCCGTCATAGAGTAAGCAGCCAAGACATCATTAGGGAGTTTTCAGACTCCCACTGAGGCCACTCAGAAGAAGAAACAGAAGGAGCCTTTATCGTGCCACTAACATAACCAAACAACCGACGAAGTTTGAGGGAAAGACTGATAGATCGTGCCCAAGGGAGGTTGTTGGAACCATCCAACTTCATAGTAGTGATTTGAGGGATGCTATGTTCTATATTGACACTGCAAGGTCCAACGGAGTAGGAGCCGCTCCACCGGAAGACATTTGTAAAGGAATCACTCCCAACCATCAAAAATAACGATTAAAAATCGAGGGCACACACATGGGATCACAGTTGATATTGGAAGAGAGGGGTTGCCCTCATAGAGAGGGGAAAAACCCACATGCCCAATATAAGGCGACAAAATGGAGAAAAAAGAGGAAGGTGAACGCCAAAAACAAAAAAATCAATACCCCATGTGACTAGCGACCCTAGAGCACGGGAGGAGCGGAAGAGTGAGCGGGAGAGGAGGCGGTAGCGCCCCTAGAGGAGGGAGGCGCCGGTGGTTGGGGGAGATGGAGCGGAGGCGGAGAGGGCGCAGAGGCGGAGAGGGCGCGGCGACAGGAAGAGAGCCGCGGAAGCAACGAATGACGTGCGGCGGGCGAACAAGCAAACCAACGAGCAGGCACTCTTTCTCATATTGGCCGTTTATTCACACATGACTTGGTTATAAACTCTAAATTTAACTTGAGCCTGAGCCAAAGGGTTTGATAAAGGTCGAAGGAGAGCATATTGGCCATTTAGTTGTCCTTTAGTATAACCTGATCACTATGAGCATTCAGGTTGAATATGCATGGAGGGGATACAATATTTTTCGCCTTACTGCACGCATCCAGAGACAAATCTATTTAATCGTATCATTGATAGTGATAGTATGAAAAATTTTAGATCTCATGAAATGATAAATAAATTTTGACTTAAGATCCAATTTGCTAGGAAATCTTCCTACAACTTCTTTGGGTTAGTTGCATAACTATACCTATCACACACTAATGTTTAATAAAGTTTTCCATAGAGTGCGCTTATCTAAATGTTGTTTGGTGCCATGTCGCTGCCATTGAGGCCATCCTATTCTTATTAAGATGATTTTGATAGTATCACAAAGATGTAGTATTTGATGGCACGAGAAACTCCTCTTTTAAGCACAATGGACCCACAATTTCTCTTCTCCTAGAAAAACAATCTTGTTCCAAAAGCACCAACAAGTACATCTGTCTAGTACTATTTTCTCCCTTACAAATTTCCACCATCTTATTACCTTTCACTGATTGACATCGGCGTCTCGGTCATGCTCCTCTTCCCATTCTCCAGAAGACTCTCCCCGATGTACCTTTTTTCCACTTTAATTGTGAATCGTATATCTATGAGAAACAACATTGCTTGGTTTTCCCTCCACATTGTACTCGGAGCGCTGCTTCTTTTGATTTAATACATTCCGATATCTGGGGTCCCATTCAAAACCGTTAGTATATCTGGTTATCGCTACTTTATTATTTTTATTGATGATTATTCACACATGACTTGGTTATATATGATGCATGATCGCTTTGAGCTTTTGTTAACTTTATGCTCTTTTACTGCAGAAACCCAAACTCAATTTACCCCTGCTATCAAAATTCTTCACACTGATAAAGCGCGTGAATACACTGAACATGATTTTCAGGGAATCTGCACCTCGTTTGCTATCATCCACCAAACCTCCTGTGGTTACATGCCACAACAAAAAGGATGTTGTTGAGTGTAAGAACCGCTATCTTTTCGAAGTTTCTCAGTCTCTCTTATTCCAGATGCAGATCCCCACTGCTTATTGGAATTTTGCTATCTCCACTGCTTGTTATCTTAGCAACCGCCTACCCTCGTCCGTCCTCCAATTTGTGCCCCCTTCTCTCTCCTATTTCCTGAGAGCCCCTGACCCCACAAGTCTTTGACTGCGTATGCTACGTTCACTATCTGGGTCCTCTGCCTGTTACTTCCCCTCCACTTGAAAACTTATCACGTCAGCTAATGTTACATTTATGAAAAATCAGCCTTTCCGTCAATCCACCACCAAGTCAATGCCTCCTCCTGATCTCCCACATCTTTTTGTTCCTACCATTTCTTCTTTACCGCTTTTACTACTGACACTACGACCTGCCTCATCTCCTCCTTTTCTTGCCTACTCTTGCTGCCATCCTCGATCTGTTGCCCTGCGACAGCTCCTGTCTACCACTGATACCGTGCAGATTGCTGATTCAATGATACCCTCCACTGCACATCCACTTTCAAATTATGTTTTGCTACATTGTCTCTCCTTTGTTTTGCACAAGTTTTAGACCTTTTTATTGTCTGTCCACTCCATCTTTTGTGCAGGAAGCCCTTTAACATCCAGAATGGCTTGTAGCAATTGATGATGAAATGACTGCACTTTGGGCCAACCGCACTTGGGACCTTGTTCCTCTTCCTCTTAATTAACATACCATGTGCTGCAAATGACTATTTACTGTGGAGCTTCATTTGAATGGGATTGTTGATCGACTCAAGGCTTGTCTTGTTTCTAGAGGTTTTACTCAATAGCACAACCCTGATTATGGAGAGATCTTTTCTCCGATTGCAAAACTTAGCACCGTTCGTGTCCTACTCTCACTGGTCGTTCATCTCCATTGGACGCTCCATCAACTTGACATAAAAAATGCTTAAGATCTTATGGGATGGTGGCTAAAATTGCCCGAGCTCAGCGAGATTGCTTCGGCGATGGCCTACTGTCGTATATGATTGCGTCGCTCTGTCGCACTTTGGGCTAACCACACTTGGAACCTTGTTACTCTTCCTCCCAATCATCATACCGTGTGCTGCAAATGGCTATTTACTGTGGAGCATCATCTGAATGAGACTGTTGATCGACTCAAGGTCCGTCTTGTTGTCAGAGATTTTACTCAACCACGCAACCCTGATTATGTGGAGATCTTTTCTCCGGTTGCAAAACTTAGCACCGTTCATGTCCTCTCACTGGTCGTTCATCTCTGGTTACCACTTCATCAACTTGACATCAAAAATGCCTTTCTTCATTGCGATCTTATGAGACTGTGTATACAACAACCTCCTGGTTATTCAACCACAGGGGAGTCCCTTGTCTGTCATCTGAAGAAATCTCTCAATTCCCTCAAATAATCTCCACGGGCATGGTTTAAGAAGTTTAATCAGGTTGTTCGTGAGTTTGACTTCACCCGAAGCTCTGCAGATTTCTCCCTTTTTATGCGACATCGTTCATCTGGCACAGTTATTCCTCTATTTTACGTTGATGACATCCTTGTTACTGGTGATGATCTTCCCTACATCTCCCAAATCAAGCGACATATTGCCTCTCATTTTCAAAGTAAGGATTTGGGACGACTTCGCCACTTCTTGGGAATTGAGGTGGCCCGACGACCTAATGATCTCATTTTGTCTCAGCAGAAGTATTGCCTCGATCTACTTCATGATACAAACTACTCTGGATGTAAGCATATGAATACACGTATGGATACAAATCGTCATCTCCGAGCCCATGGATTTGACTCTGATCAACTTCTACTGAGTCAGGAGTATTATCGCCACCTTGTTGGATACTAATCTTACTGTCACACAACCTGACATTTTATTTGCGGTCGGTGTGGTCGGTCGCTTCTTGCATACCCTTCAAGTCTCTCATCTTCAGACCGTTGAGTGTATTCTTCGATACTTGAAGAATGCTTTGGGAAAAGGGCTGGTGTACACACCCTCTACTTCTCTATCTCTCATTGGATATTGTGATGCTGATTATGCTTGGTCCCTGGATGATCATCGGTCCACGAGCGGCTATTGCCCATATTTTGACGGGAACTTGGTTACTTGGCATAGCAAGAAGCAGACTGTGGTTCCTCAGTCTTCAATTGAAGCAAAGTATCGCTCCATGGATGCCGTCATATCAGCTAGAAAATCTCCATTGATTTAGGTGTCAATCTTCCATCATTATCTTTTCTCTTTTGTGATAGTCAAGTTGCTATTTACATTGCCAAGAATCCTATGTTTCATGAACGTACAAAACATATTGAAGTTGATTGTCCTTTTGTCTGGGAAAAGGTTTTTCTTCGGAAACTCATTCTACGACATGTGCGGGATGCCGATCAAATCTCCGATTTTCTCCCTAAAGCCTTGACTCGCCCACTATATTAGCAATTCCTCTCCAAGCTTGGTGCCTATGACTTGTACGCTCTAGCTTGCGGGGGAGTTCTACCAGAAATAAATAAAAAGCCCATGTATTTAGGCCCATAAGGTCTCTCTTCTTCAGCTCCTCCTTTAGTCCCACATCTTGAGTTTGTATTTAGCTCTCTCGCTTTCTATAAATGAAGACCCATTATACAATGTAAAAGTATGACTTGATTATGAGAATAATAAAATATTGGCTTATTTTATTCTTTATTTCCACAACAACCATGTTTCTTCTTGGACTATTGTTCCCAAAAAGAAAAGAAATTGTGGGTAGGGATGTTGAACTCTTGTTATGTGGCATAAATTTGATTCTAGTTCCTTCCAATGTACGTAGTCTAGTGCATCTCATGCATTATGCCTAACGAACTATCTATTCTGTTAGAAAAGACAATGTAAAGGCCCATGTTTTGGCTCATTTATGTATTTTCTTCCTATTTCTTTTAGTCCCACATCTTGGATTTGAGATTTTTCTCTCTCTTCTCTCCCTATATATTTGTACTCATACTTGTAATTACATACATAAGATGGATATACATGGTTTCATTTTTTGCCTAAGTGTTCTTCTATATGGTATCAGAGTAAGGCGATCCCGGGCGGTCTCTGAGTTTCTAACCGCAATCCTCCTCGTGGTTTAGTGTTCGCACCTCTCGCAGTTTACTTCTTCTAACCGTCGTTTCTCTGCTGCTTCTTCTCGCGCGGTTTACTTCTTCTAACCGCCAATTTCTTTGCTACTTCTCGTGGAACCACCCTCCTCCCCTCCTTCTTTTCTCCTTTTATAACTCTCTCAGGTTTGCTCTGTGTGTCCCACCTCCTCTCTTACCCCGCGACCTTCTCCTCTAGTCGTTGCGATCCTCTCTTTTGGATCCTCCGGTCTCCCCGCGACCTGTCTCTCGTGCGACTTTACGTCGCTCCGCCCTTTTTCTTATTCGCACGAGTTGCTTGTCGTGAGGTTTGCTCGTGCTGACTTAATCTTGTCGCACACTACCGCGTGTTTGCTTCCTCTCTTTGTGTTCACGCGGTTTGTTCTTATCGCTAGATCTGTCTAACCGCAGCTCTTGCGGTCTACCTTCTACTTGCTGCGGTCTGTTCTTGCTGCTGGTTTGTGCCCGCCACAATATTGGTTTCTCTTAGCTCGCCACAATCTCTTCTCCGGACGCGACTTTTCAGACCGCTGCGATCTTCCCGGTTTACCTGTTTCAAACTGCGCGTCATCTTCTCTGCTTGCTGCGATCGTATATCCTATTCGCTGGTGGTTTCTCTCCTAGTCGCTGCAGCCTTGCTCGCTGCGATCGTGTCTCCTGCTCGCTCCGGTCGTGTCTCTTGCCTGCTCCGGTCCTTTTTTAATCGACGTGCCTCTTGCCGCAGCCATTTCACTCTGGTCGTTGGCCTCTTGTCACAGTCTTGTGCTTGACCGCATCTGGTTAGCCGCAGATTATGCTTAGTCGCGTCCTGATCTTTTCTTCTGGTGCCCACAACTGCCTTTTGTTCTGGTTTGCCGCAATTGTTTTGGCTGTACTCCTACCCGCAACCGCTGTTGTTCGCTCGCTGCTACTACGACGACATCTCTTAGCCGCGACTTCTCTGTTGTTCGCGACCTCTCTGCGTGTCGCTCCTCTCTTCGTCGAGGCAGTTCGACTGCTGCGACTAATCTTGCTCCTGGCTGCTACGCCGCTAGGCTGGCCCTTATACAATGGTCGTCCATGCTCCATACAGTGTTAAGGCTGACATCGCCGCTCTGCACACTCAACTACAACGACTTCCGGAGCTACCTTGCTGCTCAACCGGATTTGCTGTGTCTATTTCTGATGGGGGTATTTCCTGCCTTACTCACGGTTCCTCCTGGATTCTGAATTCTGGTGCAACACATCATATTAGCCCCACCAAACCTTCAAGGTACTTGAACTCTGTGTATTCAAGTTCATTACGGTTGTCAATGGGGACTCTACTCCGGTTGCTGGATCAGCCGACGTGGCCCTTACCCAATCTCTCCCTCTTCGCTCAGTTTTTCTTGTACCGAGCTCTCCTTTCAATCTCCTCTTTTTTAGTTCTCTTATACACGATCTTGATTGTTGTGTGATTTTCTCCTCTACCTCTTGTGTTGTGCAGGATCGTCAGACGCATACTGTCATTGGTAGGAGACAACTGGTTAATGGTCTTTACATTTTGGACCTCCACCCCATGCTTCTCTCCACTACAAGTTCTGTCGATTGGCATCGGCGTCTTGGGAACCCCCCTCTTCGCATACTCCAAAAAGCTCTTCTAGACACGTCCCTCACTGACTTCACCTGCAAGTCCTGCATTTATGACAAACACCATCGTTCTACCTTTTCACCACATTGTACTCGGAGCAGTGCTCTTTTTTTGATTCATTCCGATATTTGGGGACCTGTAAAACTGTCAGCGTCTCTGGTTATCGCTACTTCGTTACCTTTATTGATGATTACTCTCGTGTCACTTGATTGTACTTTCTTCATGATCGCTCTGAATTGCCCAGTGTCTTTCGTTCCTTTATCCTTCTAACTCGTAACCAATTCTCTACAACAATTAAAACTCTCCGCACCGATAATGCTCGTGAATACACAAGTCATGCGCTTACCGACTTGTGCACTGAGTTCGGCATTATCCATCAAACCTCCCGCGTCTATACTCCTCAACAAAATGGTGTCGCCGAACGCATTAATCGTCACCTTCTAGAGGTCCCTCACACCCTTATGACTCAAATGAATGCTCCCACCATATACTAAAGTTTTGCAATCTCTACGGCTTGCCACCTCATTAACCGCTTGTCGTCCTCTATTCTCCATTTCCCAACTCCTGTTTCCCTTCTTTTTCCCTCCACACCCTTATTGCAGTCACTCGTGTTTTCAGCTATGTTTACTATGTTCACAACCTTGGCCCCTCTACTGGCAAGCTTGCCCAACGTGCAACAAAGTATATGTTTGTTGGGTACTCTTCCACTTAGAAAGGTTATGTCTGCTACTCTTCCACTAATCGAAAGACTGTTACATCGGTCGACGTCACCTTTCTTGAGGACCAGCCTTATCATTCTCAACCCGTTGACCCTCCACTCCCGTTACCGTCCCCTCCTCTGCGGCCAGTTATTCCCGTTCCTTCGCTACTACCACCTCTCCTCCCCACGCCACTTCCACCCCAACTACCTAAGCCGCCTATAATCCATGTGTACACTCGTCGCCCTTCCTCTTCTACTGTCCCAAGCCGTTACCTTCTACTAATGACAGTGTGTGCTCCAATGATCAGACAACGCCTTCTACAATTCACCCAATGGTGAATTATGTTTCTTTACATCGCCTATCCCCGACACTTCACACCTTTGCTACTTCATTATCCTCTATTTCTTTCTATAATTCTGTGCAGGAGGCTCTCCAACATCCGGGCTGGCGGACAGCTATGGACGAAGAAATGACGGTCCTCTGGGCTAACCAGACATCAAGCATGCTCCTGATGGGACAATTGACCATCTTAAATTCTGTCTGGTGGCTCACGGCTTCACTCAACAACAAGGACCTTCTCTCCGATCGCCAAGCTCAACATAGTTCGTGTCTCTCTCCGTTGTTGTGCATTGCCAGTGACTCTTACATCAACTGGATATCAAAAATGCCTTTAAATGGCGATCTTCAAGAGACTGTATACATGAAACAACCTCTCGGGTTTGAGACCACGAGGGTGTATCGACTTTGTCATCTTACGAAGTTAATTTATGGTCTCAAACAATTCCCTCGGGCATGGTTCGATAAGTTCAGTAAAGCTGTTTGGGAGTTTGTCTTTACTCGGAGCTCGCCAGATTTCTCTCTATTTACTAGACATCGAACAACAAGAACGATTCTTCTTTTGGTGTATGTTGATGACATCTTAATCACCAATGATGATTTAAAGGTAATACAAATGGTCAAACAGCACCATAGTTCCGTGTTTCAAACAAAAAATCTGGGAAACCTTCGATACTTCCTTGGGCTTGAGATAGCAAGACGTACCGATGACCTCGTTCTATCTCAACGGAAGTACTGTCTCGACCTTCTTTAGGAGGCTGACTATTCTGGATGCAAGCCGATTAACACTCATATGGATGTTAATCGCAAGCTGTGTGCACATGCTTCTGATGCAGATCTTCTTCTTCCAAATCCGGAATACTATCGATGACTCGTTGGGAAATTGATTTACCTAACGATCACGAGACAGGACATATCCTTTGTTGTTGGGGTGGTCAGCCGGTTTATGCATTCTCCTTGGATATCTCATCTTTAGGCCGTGGAAAGCATCCTGAGATATCTAAAAACTGCTCGTTGTCAAGGGCTGACATACAAAACCTCTTCTTCTATTCCAACATTGGTTGCGTATTCAGATGTATATTATGCTGGTTCCCTGGATGATCGACGTTCTACCAACGGATTTTGTATCTACTTTGGATGTCACCTTGTTACTAGGCGCAGTAGGAAACAAGCTGTGGTTGCTCTATCTTCAGCTGAAGCTGAATACCGGTCAATGACATCTGCTGTATCCGAGCTTACATGGCTTGAAAGTCTCTTAAGTGATATGAGAGTAAAACTTTTCTCGCCAGTTATCTTACTCTGTGACAGTCAAGCTGCTATACACATAGCTAAGAACCCGATCGTTCATGAAAAAACGAACCACATTGAAGTCGACTGCCATTTTGTTTGGGAAAAAGTACAAATGAAGAAGCTGGAATTAAGACATGTTTCGGCTACGGACCAAGTGGCTGACATCCTATCAAATGCTTTATTTTATCAGTTCTTGTCCAAGCTGGGTTTCTACGACTTGTACGCTCTAGCTTGCAGGGGAGTGTTAGAAAAGAAAATGTAAAGGCCTATGTTTTGGCCCATTTGTGTATTTTCTTCCTATTTGTTTTAGTCCCACATCTTGGATTTGTGATACTTCTCTCTCTCTCTTCTCTCCCTATATATTTGTACTCATACTTGTATTTACATACACAAGAAGGATATACAAGGTTTCATTTTTCTGCCTAAGTGTTCTACATATTCATTTACTCTTGACTGGAGAAATACCGCATTATATTGATCTTCTATTCATTATCAATATTCTTTTTTTACAACTGTTGTATGAGTCTGGAAGAAAACGCTGAGCTCCATCTTCAAGCTATTGATCTACTTAGGAAGGTTCGTTTAGGATGATCATGAGGATTCCTCGGATTTTCACTCTCAATAGGGACACATGATTCAAAGGATTTCTTTTGAAAACCCTGAGGTGTAAATTTTTGTTCAAGCTTGGATTTGGTGGCACTAATCAACCCCAAAACGACTTGGTGATTCTACACGCCTAATCTGCTTTTCTAGTACCTCCTTATTAGGATGTTTCTTCCTTACATTTTTTGAATATTTCCTTTAATGCTCTATTTTTTTATAGATCATTTGAAAACTCACCATATTTTTTTTTCCAACAGTTCATGTGCATCTTTTGAAAAAATATAAGTCCATGGTTGAAGGTCATACAATTGTATTTCTTTGAAGGAAATTGTGTTATTTTTTCTTTCATGAAGGATTGATTTTCTACTGGTACTTTTCATACGCCATAACAAAGATTCAGTCCTTTGTCAACCCACCTATTATAGCTTAGAGTTTCCCTCATTAAGCTGGATACCCTTTGTATTACCTATATCAAAGGAGGTTGATCAGATATCATCACTATTTAGCATCACAGAGGGCAAAGCAAATCAGATGGTTTATGGATCTTAGTAGGTGAGCTCAGCCAGGGCATTTCAGATGATTTATGTAGGTTGTTACAAACTCTCGATGGGGCCCAACTCTTTCAACCATGGGGGAATTGATGCAACTTGTGGCGCATAAGATTGCCATGTTATTTTACTCGCATATTTTTGTTGTATTTTTATTCGCGCACGTCACTCGCGCATTTAATTTATTGTTCGAATGGTTTTTTGTATGTTCACTCGCCTTTTTCATGCACTGTTTATCATACCGTACCTTTGTTACAACTTATTGATGTGACTAATTAATACCATCATGAATTAAATGTTTCATCAAATTAGATCGTAGAAGCAATTATGCCAAGTGAATTATTTTCATAATAATTTTAATTTTAAAAAAATTATTTTGGAAACCCCTAAATCTTCCATCTAATATTTTTATTTAATGTAAAAACTTTTTAGGTAGTTCTTTCTTTCAGAAAAGTATCTCTTAATATTCCCTGGTTATAAAATTATAAAAATCTCATTCATATGAAAAAGCTGAGATAATGGAACAAAGAATTTTATTTATATATTTGACACCTTCGACACCTGACCGCTTCTTCATGTTTAATCCACTCTACTTAATAGATCCTCAGTTACCTCGACGACATCCTCCATGATTCTCCACTACTGTCGGAACCCTACTAGAAGGTCGATAACCCTTTCTTGATGTTCCTTCGACTGTTTAATCAAGTCTTGTCATCACTGCCATTATTCCATGAACATACCTCTCCTATTCAACCTCAAGTACACTGGAACTTCTCTGGTCACATCTAAACTTCTTCCGACCATCCACAACCTCGTAGAACCTATGCCATTTTGATGTGATCCAAGGTGGGGGTGTAGTTTAGAAATAAAATAAAATAGAGAACTTTAAAATTAAAGCGGCGTGAGAGGATTTGCGGGCTATTTCTAACGACTAAAGCGACCAAAGTGTCACAAACACTCGCAAAACTACCACGCGATTGTAGAGACGTCATGAGACATCATTCCACATGCACAAAAATAATTGGTTGCATGCACGTGTAACAAAAAATAAGGGTAATCAGAAGATCTGTCTAATTAGGGCAAACTCTTAATAATTAACTGCCATTTTAAATGTTTAAGCACAAAATATAAACTGCAGGAGTGAAGCTAGGCGAAGCAAGGTATACCAACTAAAATCGAAGGAGTAGCGACCACTTCAGGATTTTCTGGAAGGTGAGGAAGGAGACTGGAGGTGGAGAGCTCGCTGGACGTCGGGGATGGGCCGATCGGGATGGGTCCCCGACCCGTCGGAACCCTAGGAAGGTTCCTGCGACAGAAACGTCGGCCGATGAGAACTCTGCTTCATGATTCGTCGAAGAGGTTGGGCCGCCGATGCAGAGTCGTGATCTCTAGGAGTCGGGCTGGAAACGACGACTGGAGAAGAGGTGTCACGGCTCAGAGAGCTTGTCGCCGGGAATGACACTCACAGGAGGGAGAAGCTTCAGGCGGTGCAAGCTCGCCGGCACCGATCGGGAGCTCGGGTGGAACAGGGGAGGAATTGTGGAGTTAGGGCTGGCGCTGGATGGGGAATCAATAGAAACAAAAAAAAAGGTTTAATCAGTTCATTTTCCAGCCGGGAATAATAGTGGGAGGGGTTGGCTTTTATAAGCTAAAGTTAGGGTTAATAGTTTGAGATGGGCTTTGGAGGTGGGCTTCAAAATGGGCTGATTTTTAATGCATATATATATATATTTAAATGAAATTGGTAATTTTAAAAGTTTGCCCTAAACTAACCCTTCTCTTAAAATACCGGACCTATGCATTTAGGGGCACGTTGGTCGGTTACACCAACTAGTCAAATCAAAATTGCGCGACAACATGCGCGATACAAAATAACAACCAAGTTCTTATAATACGCGCGATACAACTCAAACGCTACAAATAATTCAAAAATGCTCAAAAGCATGCGCTGCAATAATAAAAAACACGTGCAATAAAAATAGTAAAAACGAAGCGACGCGGGTTGCATCAATTTTCCCGGGGTTGTAAGAGCTCGACCCCGACGAGACTCGATGTAACCTGCAAGTAAAAAGTCCATGCGTCGATCGAAGAGATGCTGCATACTGTCCTGCTGATGCCATGACTGTGAGCCAAAACCTGCAAGTAACCTCTCATCTCAAAAGCTCGCAATCCATTAGTCAAAATTTCATGCCAAACATTTAAATAAACAATAATTATTAGAGCTTTCAGAGGATGACAGAGGCGGTGTGTGGGAAAACATGTGGCAGTAGGGAGAACAGGAAGCAAGTGGAAACAAGCCGTGGAATCAGTAACTCATAACGCAACATACTCTCGTCCGATAGACACCTACGAACGTCTGCTAGACCCGGATTGAATATCGTCTTAATTTCGCTCGTCAACATCACACTCGAGTCACAAAATTTAAAAGGATCCCAATTTGACCATGTACAATTTTCCATAAAAATCCTTTGAAGCAGGTGTCCCGATGGGGAGTAAAAAATATAAGTATTGTCTCGACTCCCTCAAGACTGCAAAACCTAGAAGTGCCCACGCTCGGATGATAGCGATGTAGTGGCTCAACATACGCGCCTACAATCAAAGGTAAGTGATGTGAACTAATGGCGTGATCAATGAAGATAAAGTCAATATATGATGGTGACTCGAGTGCCACAGGTGAAGAGCCACCAAGCACAATATATGTGGGCTCAATGGTTTGTGGCGGTACTGTGCTAAGATCGCCAGGACATAAGACGCATGAGTCTGTGTCACCCAAGATGAGGGCCTCATCACTAACCAACTCCTCTGGGAGAAGAGAAAGTGATGATGTGTCATCTGAGGTGAGTGACACATCACTAGTAAGTCCTCCCTGGAGTGGGGGCCTCAGGAAACCACTCGACGACTGAAGGATGTGAGTCAGTCGGGGAAAGTGGACACACTATGTCAATCGGGAGGAAGGAGGAAAGAACTTATCTTCCTGGAGCAGGGGCTCAGGAAGAACGTCCTCGATCGAAGGGAGTGCTAAAGCGGGGACAGGTGGAGGTGCGACTTCAGTTGGGGTGGTAAAAATAAGTAGAAGTCCTTCCTGGAGCAGGGGCTCAGGAAGAACATCCTCGACTGAAGGGAGTTCTGTAGTGGAGACACGTGGAGTCACGACATCAGTTGAGGTGATAAGTATAGGATGAAAATTTTCTTCCGGGAGCAGGGGCTCTAGAAGAATCTCCTCGACTGAAGTGAGCGTCACAGTGGGGATGAGTGGAGCTAAAGTGCTCGTCGTGAAACTGAGGAGGTGTGGAGGATGAACGAAACGCCTAACCTCGGGTTCCACTACGTGATATGAAGTGGGAAGGTATGCAAGAGCAACATAATACGTGCACGTTGTCACCTTCAGGTTGTGAACAGAGGTGCACAACCCACGCAAATTCTGTCGGACGTCAGCAGTGACACTCAACATCCTTCATCAAAGCTCTAATACGCTCATCTAAATCATTCATCATTTTTTTAACAAAAACAAAAAAAATTCTAAACCTATACTTGGAAAACGACTGGCGCTCGCCTATCCCACGATAGGAGTTAGATATCGCAGCAGCCACACCAAACTGATGTGACCCAAGGTGAGCGTGTAGTTTAAAAATAAAATAAAATAGAGAACTTTAAAATTAAAGCGGCGCGAGAGGATTTGCGGGCTATTTCTAACGACTAAAGTGACCAAAGTGTCACAAACACTCGCAAAACTACCACGCGATTGTAGCGACGTCATGATACATCATTCCACATGCACATAAATAATTGGTGGCATGCACGCGTAACAAAAAATAACGGTAATCAGGAGATCTGACTAATTAGGGCAAGCTCTTGATAATTAACTACCATTTTAAATATTTATGCACAAAATATAAACTGCAGGAGTGGAGCTAAGCGAAGCAAGGTATACCGACTAAAATCGAAGGAGTAGCGACCACTTCAGGATTTTCTGGAAGGTGAGGAAGAAGATTGGAGGTGGAGAGCTCGCTGGACGTCGGGGATGGGCCGATCGGGATGGGCCGTCGGAACCCTAGGGAGGTTCCTGTGACAGAAACGGCGGCCGACGGGAACTCTGCTGCTGGATTCGTCAAAGAGGTAGGGCCGCCGATGCAGAGTCGTTATTGCTGGGAGTCGGGATGGAAACAACGACTGGAGAAGAGGTGTCGCGGCTCAGGGAGCTTGCCGCCGGGAATTACTCACATGAGGGAGCGGCTTCAGGCGGTGAAAGTCTCCGGCACCGATCGGGAGCTCGGGTGGAACAGGGGAGGAATCTTGGAGTTAGGGCTGGTGCTGGATGGAGAATCGATAGAAACCAAAAAAGGTTTAATCAGTTCATTTTACAGTCGGGAATAATAGTTGGAGGGGTTGGCTTTTATAAGCTAAGATTCGGGTTAATAGTTTGAGATGGGCTTTGGAGGTGGGCTTCAAAATGGGCTGATTTTTAAAGCATATATATATCTAAATGAAATAGGTAATTTTAAATGCTTGCCCTAAACTAACCCTTCTCCTAAAATACCGGGCCTATGCATTTAGGGTCACGTTGGTCGGTCACACCAACGAGCCAAATCAAAATTGTGCGACAACATGCGCGTTACAAAATAACGACCAAACGCTTATAATACGCGCGATACAACTCGACGTTACATAATAATCGAAAAATGCGCAAAAACATGCGCTGCAATAATAAAAGACACGTGCAATAAAAATAATAAAAATGAAGCGACGCGGGTTGCATCACATTTCCACTTTATATACTATTTTTTCTTTCCAATCACTTCCCATTTCATGAGCTGCCAATACCTATTCGTCTAATTCATGCACTGCCGCCCTCTTACAACCCAACCCCAAGCCTTGTCGGGCCATCGAGAACACTTCATGTGGCTTGTTGCCTCTCCCCTACCTATGTATCCACCTATGACCCCTACAAATTCAACATTCATGTGGCAGTTATTGTTTTGGTCGATGAGACGCGCGAGGGTGTAACCGCAAAACTTGAATCTTGGTGAGACACTTTAAAAAAGGAGTGTTTTAGGTTGAGCAAGGTAAAGACAGAGTATATGGAGCTTAAATTTAGCAGTACAAGGACATATGATTTCGTTATTAAGCTGAGTGATCAAGATATTTCCCATAGTAAGTGTTTTAAATATCTTGGATCGATTGTTCAAAAAGATGGAGGTATTGATGAAGATGTGACACAGAGAATCCAAGCGGGTTGGTTAAAGTGGAGAGGTGCGTCAGGGATCTTATGTGACCGTTTAGTACCATTAAGAGTTAAAAGAAAGTTTTATCGTACTGCAATTAGATCTGCGATGCTCTATTGTTCTGAGTGTCGGGCAATTGATTGTGCGCATGAGCAAAAAATGCGAGTTGCGAAGATGTGAATGCTTAGGTGGATGTGTAGACACAAGACACTTGAGATTGGATAAAATTATGAATGAATGTATCAGGGATAAGACAGGAGTTGCACCAATTACAGAGAAGATGCAAGAAGCTCGACTAAGATGGTTTGAACACGTACAAAGGAGACCATTAGATGCCACTGTTAGGCATTGTGAGTGTCTAGTCACTTGGCATGCTAAATTTGGGAGGGGTAGGCCAGTAAAAGACTTGGAATGAAAACTATAAGGAAAGACATGATGTACTTAGGCATTAGTGAGATTATGACTAAAGATAGGGCACGATGGCGACAAAGGATCCATATAGCCGACCCCACTATTGTGGGATAAAAGGCTTGGGTGGTGTTGTTGTTGTTATTGTTGTTTGTGTGATTTTATTTATGCCCAAAGACTTGATGTACTTTGGCATTAGTGAGATTTTTGACTAAAGATATGACACAATGGCGACAAATGATCCATATAGCCGACCCCACTTTGATGGGATAAAAGTTTGAGTGTTGTTGTTATGATTTTATTTATATTCGCTCGTGGCATTCATGTACACAGTTTATGTGATCGCGTTGTTGTTATGACTTATTGATGTGACTATTAAAAAAGACTAATCAATGATACCCTAAATAAAATGGTTCGTCAAATTAGGTCACAGTGACAATTAAGGCAAGTGAATTAATTTCATATAATTTTTATTTCAAAATATTTTATTTTTGGAGGCCATATAAAAATTTTATTAAATATTTTATATTTAATATGGAAATTTCATAAGCATTTCTTTCTTTCATAAAAGTATCCTTTAAAATCCCCTATTAGAAAAAATCATATTCATCTAAAAAGGCAGAGAAGTATCAAAACGAAGTATTTTATTTCTCTGCTCGACTACATCTTCAATACTGGGCCGCTTCTTCATATTTAACCTCCATTTGCTTGATAGACCATCAATCACCCTCGACAACATCCTCCCAAGATTCAAAGTTGCTGCGGGAGCCCTAACCAAGGCTAGACAATCTGATGTTGATGTTCCTCCTACGGTTTCAATGAGTCCCTTCATCATTGTCATTATCTTGATGTCTGCCTCACATGTTCAACCCTATGTACCCTGGAGCTTCAGCCACCGCCGAAGCTCGTCTAACTGTCCTAACCCTTCGAACCTATGCTATTTACACTTTCTTCATCCACTACTTTTCTAGCAAATTGTTGACCATTTTAGGAGCTGCCAATACCTATCCATCCAATCCAACCACTGCTCACGCCCCAATCCACACCAAGTCTTGTCCGACCATTAGAAACCCTTCCCGTGGCTGGTTTCGTCGCCTACACATGTCCAACCACCGAACATGATCAATTTAATTGAATTAAAGATTTAAATTGTGGTTCTTGTTAAAACTCACGCTAACTTTTTGCCGCCTGAGGGCGACCTTATCACCAATAGAAGTGGTTTGGGTTTAACTGGGTTGTTTTTTCTTTCCTCTAAGATAGCACATTAGATACTTGGCTGTGATTGTGAGGGAGTCTTGATAGACAGAGAGATTTGAAACTTTCAGAATCCTCTCCAAAATTCTTCTTGTAAATACTTTGTTCCAATCAAATGAGGTTTTGAAACCTTAAAAGGCCTTTTTGGCATTTTCCAACTTATTTTCGTCTGTGTAGTGGAGCCTTCCATCTCCCGAGCTTCAGATCTTCCATTTGATGCTATCCCAACTGAGCTATCCCCATGTCCTCTTGTCTGTGTTCAGTCTCTCGCCCCAACGACAACAAAGAATCAACTGATCATCAATGAAGAATCTTTGTCGCTCTAGGAATCTCCGACTCGGCTCTCAATTGTAGTGTTTCCTCGAAGTTCATTGCTACATGGTTGTAGCATTTTTTCTCTCATTTGTTTCCTGGGCCATTGGAGCCGCGCCGACAACTGATGCTTGATTTTATTGGGAACTTCGCAGAAGGATTCCTCTGGTGAAATACTCTTATCTAGGAGGCCAGTTGTTCAATCCCGAGCCTCAAAACCTGTTGTTTCCTAGTGATGGAAGGCGGAGAGTTAGTTGGGGTGTATGTCCCGCATCTCTGATGAAAGACGCCCCGGTGAGATGTCAGGGTGGGCCCCTGGTGGTGATGCCAGAGAGACAGTTAGTAGAACTTATCTTTGGATCTTGTAAGCGTTACTTTGATCATCTTTAATTTTTTTTCCAATGACTTCTCACATAATTGATAACTAATAGTAGTTTCTTACTACTCCAGATTTTGTATCCAAATCTAATATGTTGTCAGTGCTCCCATTATTTTCTCTGGATGATGTATTTGGTGAGTGCGTTTTACGCTCTCTTCGGTTCAGCTGCAGCACTGGCAGAAATTCTTGTTGGAAACAATGGTGGTAGGAAAATTAATTAGACTGTTAGGAAAAACTCCATTTGCAGTGTTGTTTGAATCATAAACTGATTTATCTATTTGGCAATATAGTTTTGTAGTGACTGTTTATATTAGAATAAAATTATTTTGAATAATGCAAATATTTTATATAAGAAACATTGCTGGCTTCTCTTTGGAAATTTAACACGTCCAAAATTACAATATTAAAATTAAAAAATATGGGTAATCATAGGTTTTTCTCAATAGACAATCATGATCCTTCTGCATAATATATTGCATCCTCCTCCTGTGCCACAAATGTAATCGAACTCTAACTTCTAATAAACATATCTATAATTATCAAGTTATAAAGCTATTAATTGTAATATTGAACTACAAAATGCATGTTACCTATGATCATTTTGCAATTGATCCGCAATGAAGTCCCTTATTGCAGGCATCTCAACTGCTCCAGTTCCCTCAAATGTATTCGGATCAATGCTTGGATCTGTGTTGCTATTCATTTGACTAGTGCATGCCCTATGCTCATATGAACTAAAAAGATGCATGCTACTTGTTATCATTTTGCAATTGATCCGCAATGAAGTCCCTTAATGCTGACATCTCAGTTTCTCCAGTTCCCGCAAATGTATTATGATCAATTCTTGGATTGTGATGTTATTCATTTGACTAGTGCCTGTTCTATGATCCTATGAACTAAAAAGTGCATGTTACCTATGATCATTTTGCAATTGATCTGCAATGAAGTCTCTTAATGCAGACATCACAGCTGCTCCAGTTCCCTCAAATGTATTAGGATCAATGCTTGGATCTGTGTTGTTATTCATTTGACTAGTGCTTGTTCTATGCTCGTATGCCTCTAGATGAACAAAAAATCTATCATGATTACATGCACCAAACTTTGGGGTGGATGTCTCTTAATATAAATATCTAGTGTCATTGTTGCCACCACAATCACACATTGTTTCGAGAAAACATTCGAGAGCATATCCCTAAATATTCCCCATTTCTTCTTACATACACTAAATCTTCGTTTGATAACACTATGAAGTGAAGAGTGTGCTCAATTAAATATGTCACGATCTCTTTCGACTGTGCGATTGTCTCGAGCAAAGTCAGGATGATATCTAGTTTTAAGAAAGGGTTTCAAGATCCCCTTCTCTAATGGATATCCGAAAGAAAGAATATCATTTTACCTACGATATTTCGAAATGACTAACAAGATATGAAATGAGTAAGTATTTAAAGTATACAAATATGTCTAGCTAATAATTCACTGACCAAGTTGTCTCTTGTTTGAGATTATGTTATACAGGGTGTTTGTCACAATATAACAATTTATATTCATGAATCACACTTACGGTCGTTCTATGATTTGACATTCATGATTCACTAGGTATGCTTACATTAGTTCATCATCATAAGTCATGAATTAATCATCATTTCTTGTTGCCGTTCTTGTCACTATAGAAAACCCTAGTAGCAGTTTTCAGTCAAGCAACCCTCCTACTATACGGAATATTCAGAAAGGTCACTCGATTAACAATAGTGTGGAAATGCAGTATAGATAAATCCAAAAAATGTGTATTCGAATATATTTTTAAGTGCTTTACTCAATAGTTAGGAGGATTAGGCGGAGCTAAAATGCTACGACCAATTGTTCAAAATATGATTATACTAACTCTTCAACACATGATAACATTATGTGCTTTGTGCTTGCATCCTTCCTGTTTGTGACTCTCTTGTGGTACTAGTAGCGAATCATTGGCAAATGCTGGTGCAAAAAATATTCTCTATGTATCCTCTTCATTGGATACAATTTTAGGCTGAAATTATCTCATGTGGCAACAACAAGATTATTCATTTTATCATGTCTCTCCTCTATCTCGGGCGATATTCCAGCATATCAAATTTTCTTTGCATTTGGAATCATTTAAAATTAAAAATAGGAGTTATAAAAGATAAAAAAGTAATAGTAGAAAATATTAATAGAATTTTTTTAGAAAACTACAAAATATTAGCTAAGCTCTCTCATATAAATCTTGCTTCCTCTCGCGCTTCAATTGATCACATTTGTTCTTCAATTGTGCCCGGTTATAATTTAAACTCGTATGCTCTTTGAAAGTTTTCATCTAAGTAGTCCAACTATTCATACTGAAGTGAGTGGTTGGCCAATTCCCTAACTTGATCTCTCTTGTATATAAATCTCAGAATAACATCACATGGGATGCTTTCATGTTGCTGTCATTCTACCTTCTCTTGGTTTACCCATCTATTTTTGTAATTAATTTTTAGTAGTGTATTCTTTCCACTAAAACTTAAGGGCAAGTTTTACTGTACTGTAATTAGACCCGCGATGCTCTATGGTTCTTAGTGTTGGGTAATGAATTGTGTACATGAGCAAAAAATGGGAGTTGCGGAGATGAGAATGCTTAGGTGGATGTGTGGACACACAAGATTGGATAAAATTAGGAATAAATGTATCAGGGATAAGATAGGGGTAACACCAATTGCAGAGAAGATGCGTGAAGCTCGACTAAGATGGTTTGGACACGTACAAAAGAGACCATTAGAGGTACCTGTTAGGCGTTGTGAGAGTCTACTCACTAGACATGTTAAAGGAGGGAGGGGTAAACCAATAAAGACTTGTAATGAAACTATAAGGAAAAACATGATGTACTTAGGCATTAGTGAGATTATGACAAAAGATTGGGCACAATGACGACAAAGGATCCATATAGCCGACCCCACTATAGTGAGATTATGACAAAAGATAGGGCTCACAGTATTTTGACAGGGAGAAACAATCAGTATTCGAAATTCTGATTTATCCCATATTTGAGTCTTCTACTTCATCAGAATCTGAGCTAATTTTATCTTTTTCTGTGACTTCAATTCAAGAATCTTCTGTATCATCTTCCAAATTGTCTAATCCATTCTCAATACTTTTAGTTTTTCCCGAGTTACTTAATCTGGCTTTCTAACATTTGTAACATCGAGTTATTTCCAACATCATTCTCAACCTTTTTGATTAAAAAATTCTTGTTTGAATCTTTTGTTTATTCTTAACCAATTTGCTTTAACATATTTGTCTGACCTTTTTAATCACTTAAGGGACTTCGTTGTTTTTCCCAGCACTAACATTTCCTTCCCTACAATTATTACTCATTCAGCTGTATGTTTACCAGAATCTTTATTCTGCCCTGCATTTTCAGAGGTGGATTTAATTTCTTTCATCTGAAATATTATATTTAACATTATGATAATACGAGTTTAAATTTTTTTAATGTAAATTTTTTTTAATGATATTAGAAGATACAATTATTGTCATTTTTACTTTTAATTTTTTTAAACAATCTAAAACTAGGTGAGAAATTCTTAAGAAACATATATTTACTGCACAACTGATAAAAACACTACATGGTGACAGTTCTGTCATTTTGTTTTAAAACACTACATTTGTTCTGCCTAGCAGATAATACTGTTTTTCGTCGTGCATTGTTCTCAAAATGGAATTCTTTAAGACAGTTATTATTTTCCACTGTTTTGTACGGTTTTATAAGTCGTGCCTGTTGCTTTCATATAAATCGTGCCTGTTGCTTTCATATAAGTCGCGCCTGTTGCTTTCATATAAGTCGCGCCTGTTGCTTTCATATAAGTCGCGCCTGTTGCTTTCATATAAGTCGCGCCTGTTGCTTTCATATAAGTCGCGCCTGTTGCTTTCAAAGTAATGTAGTATGGTGGTTACTCTATTTATTACATTTCTTTCTATTTTCACTGTACTTATCGTTTCAATAATTCTCTTTCATTCACTAGTCTTTCTTTTTTGACGTTCTAGCACTCTTGTTGCAGCAATGGCGACTGTGATGAATACTTCAAAGTTGGATTTTGCTCTTGGTACCTCGGATGCAAATATTTCTGGGAAACCCGAGGTACGTTCTTGCTATTCATTTATTTGTATGATACAATTTACTTCGATAATCCCTAGAGTTTTATTATCAATTTGAAAATTTATTATCATTTTTTGGATTATTTTAAGGACCTAATTTTGAGAATGTCTTGGTCTCAATTTTAGAGTATATTGGTGCAAAAATTCTTACCTAGCTTTTCACACTCAATGACTGCCTGGGGTGTCCGGAGGAGAGATCGGAAACCACAATCGACTAGTCACTAACGCTGCGAAGGCCTGACGAGCAGAAAACGAACACAGAGAAGAGAGAGCCACCGATAGTGGAGGACACCATATTTACCTGTCATGGCGAATACCACTTGCGGAGAGCAGTGCTATTGCTCGATTGAAATGCATACAAGCGGCTACTACGCGTACAAGTGAGGACAAAGAAAGAAATCACCCGAGAGACGGACTCAGTAATCGCACCTACAATTGGGTAGATTCTGGTCCAAATCCCCCCCCGCGAGAACCCCTGACTCCTTATTTATATTTGTTGGTAGGTTGCCCAAACGATTGGAGACATTGAATGCGACATTAAATTCGCAGCCAGCCAAGATACACGAAGAGTCAGGTGGCTGGTGGTGAGAGAAAAGATCGTGCGGGCTCCTGGCGAGTGCTCGTCGTGGCTTTTCTGAGGAACAACTGAAGAAGCTTTTGGGAGTGCGTGTAACCCTCCTGCCGAGTACTACTGTGCGCGCCTCTATTGAAGAGGGCGCGCGGTTTCTTGGATGATGCTCGCGAGTACTTCTGAATACCCCCACCCAGCTATTTTGCGGCCAACGCTATTTGATGTTGTCCCCCGTTGCAGGATTTTGGTTAACAAAATAAATATGTTATCTTATGAACTTATGTGGATATCAGTTTTACCAAGTGATTCTAAAGCAGGATGACATGTGCTCCTACGTGCATATTTGTGCATATCTTCCAAGTATCTCCTAGTCGTATATCATTTTAAATTGGGTTAATCTTTACTGTGCTTGACTGAACTGTACCTGCACTATGTGGTGTAGTTCGATTACCTAAGGAAACTGGTGGGTTGCTACAGGCATAGGAGAGAGCCGAGTACCTTGAGTCACGGCTAGCGAATGCTCAATGTATTGCCATTCAGTCCAGGACTGAGGATGGTGGTGGGACCCGAGGAAGTCCGGTACACCGATAAGGTGTCCTGAGTGCACGAGACTTTTGGCTGATTGCGCCAACGTTTGTGGTGTTTGGTGCTTGAATGACACATTATAGCTTTATGTAATTATGTTAATGTGTTTGCAAGGAAAAAGCAGCGCCACCCCGAGAAAGGGGTGAAGTCGTTATAATTTGGTCAACCCTTCCTGACCGTTGTTTTGTTTGTCACCGTTTGGTGAAATGTTTGCCTGCAGGTGCTGCGGAGCCAAGCGAGAAATAACGGGTTGAAGCCCTTCTTGCTGAGCTGGCCCTCGAAAGCTCAATTGTTTGTTTAGTTGTTTTTCATGTGTTGTTGGCCTGCGTGCCGATGTATGCAAACCATTTTATTTGGTTAAACATTATTGATGTAAGGCCTTAAGGCCAAATCTGTGATATTTCTGCCTTTGGACAAATAGATTCTGAAACCTTGTATGAAAGTTGGGAAAGATTTAAAGAACTCTTAAGATGATGCCCCCATCACGCGCTGCCTGTATGGTTACAGGTGTAGATGTTTTATAACGGGCTAAATCCAAGCACAAAACATATGATAGACGCCGCTTCTGGTGGTACCTTAAACCACAAAACCCCGGAAGCAGCTCTTGAGCTTTTCGAGGACATGACCATGAACACATATCAGTGGAATGTGTCTAGGTCCCGCCCAAACAAACCTGCAGGTATATTTGAAGTGGACAACGTCTCCCAGCTAGCTCTACAAGTGGAAATTTTAAGTAAAAAGATAACGGAGATGACTGCTTCCTCCGCCCCTTAGGTATGAGAATCTGCAACTCCTGCTGCCGAACAATTAGATTATGTTAATAATATGCCTATAAATGTTTTTCATAATTTTTCTGCTGCTAATTTTCCTATCCCGGGTTTCACTTTTCCGAATAGTTATAATCCCGCTTTACGGAACCACCCGAGCTTTTCGTGGAGTAATCCCTCGAATGCAATGCACCCGCCACCACAAAATGATTTTTCTGCACCACCACCACCTCCTCAAAATTTTCCAAAACCTCTAAGTTTGGCGGAGATGTTTTCAAAATAGCTTCATAGCTATTTGTCAATGCACAGTAAAATTTGAATAAAATTTGCTTTAAATTTTATTATTTTGTTTTTTTACTATATACGTGTTGTTAGTTCTTTATACTCGTGTTGTTTAGTATGTATAAGATATAAAAATTGATGATTTATGCAATTATGCTTGATCTAATATTGTTTTGAGGACTTTTAATTACGTTTGTGAGATATATATACATATTTATTATATTTAATACAACGTATTCTGCTGTACCCGTATTTTTGTTTTTAAAATTTTGTCGTACCGCCGTACCAGATACGTATGGTACCCGTCACTCCTACCCGTACCAGTGCTTCCTAGGCAAATAGTAATTGTGCTATTTGTTTTTCCTGATTTTCATTTGTGAACTTATTTTATTCCTTATTTCTATAGTTTTGTTGCGGATTGACAATAGTTAAGAAACAAAGTGTTATTGGCTTAAATCGTAATGGTGTGCAAGATCCTATTGGAGGTGGCAGTGGAGAAGGAGATACAAGGGAGTTGAGCTTAACCCACAAAGAATATGAGGAGGATGAAGGGGAAGTCTTGCTCAACCCTAACCCTAGAAGGAGGATGAAGAGTGAACTAGAGGGACAATGGAAGAAAACTTTCATAATTTCATTCCTTGATAAGTCATGACCCAAGGGGTCCTCTAAATAGAGATTACATGACTCCGACAATTTACCAAAGGACCCAACATAAAATTGAAGACTTTAAAACCGTAATAGCTCTAAAGAGCAACACTTAATAATGACAACATAATCATGATAATTAATAATACATTTATCAAATTAAATAGTAATGTAGACTATTGCAGGTCGATAGCTTCCCACATATCCTTCAAATCGAGCTTTCCCTAAAGATCAAATGAGGCTTGCATGACATCACTATCTGGCTCTTTGATTTCTTGCCAGAAGAACTCATTGCTCCTTACTGAACAGAGGCAGCCTCAGGTAGAATGCACATGTTGTGCCCATTGAGGTCCTGACAGATAAAGATGTTGCTCGAGGGACCCAGGGCAGTGGGACAATTGGCTAACTGCATGATGACTATCCGACATCTCTTGAGGATTGAGGCTGACAAATAGACTTGCAGAATGGGGACTATGGTGAATGGGCATTGTTGTTGTAACACTCTATCCGTCACGTAGAATATAACAGAACGTCCGGCCGGGGCCCCACGCCATATTCTACGGACAGTTAGTGGAGTTATGCATTGATCCATAACATTTACGTATCCTAACTTAAGGTTGCATTCTAGCTGAAGCATTAAGAGTAATAAGAACCCAAACACATGAATGTCCACTAACCAACAAGTAGGAATAATAACCAAAATATACAAAGAGTTTGACTTTAAGGCCTTACAAACGGTTTCCAATAAATTAAGTTGATTTACATACATCGACACGCAGACCGACAACACATGAAAATAGTAAAGATGCTTCGCTTGGCCTTCGAGGGCCGACATAACACAAAGGATTTCAACCCGCTACTTTCCACTTGGCTCCCCAGCACCGGCATAGGAACAATCCACAAAGATGTACAAACTAGACAACAGTCAGCTTTAGCTGACCAAATTATAACGACCTTGCACCTCACTCGGGGCGGCGGTGCTCCTTCCCTGTATGTAAACAACATGTACATATAATGACATCAGAGCGTGCAACTTAAGCACAATTCACCACAGGCGTGGGCACGGCCGACCACACGTCCCGTGCACTCAGGGCACATTTTCTGGCATACTGGAAACCCAATCCCACCACCATCCTTAGTCTCAGTCCGATGTTTCAGCATTGAACATTACAACTCTTTTCGGCCCATGGCCTAAGACTCTCTTTCGCCTATGCTACGACAAAGTCAAAGGCGCTCTATTTCCTTTAGATACATTCCAGTGACTCCCTCCAAGCCGATCTGCATAGGGTGGGTACATGTAAGCCACAACCTGTTGCTCAAACCGTCAGGCTCGCAAGCCACGATGCTGGTCAGCCTCCCCTTGTCCATTCATACAATACATAACCGCGTTATGTTTCAAGGCTGGTTCTCACGACCACCATAGCTGGGTACTTTAAGCTCATAGCTAAACATATTTGCCCCTAGTCTCAAAGAGACAAGCCTCACATAATTCTCTGGGATCTACCGCCGTCGGGAGCACTACCGCCGCGCGGTAGGGGAGATTACACCAATTCATTCCCCAAAACTTTGGTATTTTCCTGGAGACCAACTCCAGTACTCTCATTGCAGTAACCTGCACACCCCACGACTCCGCAAACTACACGTTTAACCACGCAGTCTTCTTCGGCACGCTAAGCAATACATCACCAATTCAGACCAACCTGTCCTAATGTCTTCACACATCATCCCTATTCCGTACTTCGATTCCGAATTCTATATGCAAGTATCTCATTGGGGATACCATCGATCAACCCGTTGGAAATCCTTTCGCTCTCCACCAATTAGTGGGGGACTTCATGCAACTATGTCAAAATAAAGACGTCACATGTCCAAGGAGGAAGATCGTTACCCTTGAAATTCATTTTGGCGCCATGGATGAGGAACTAGCAGGTTGAAAATGACTGCAACGAACTCGCCTCCACGGATCTGAACTCGGCTCGTTAATAAAAGTTCCAAAGTTCCAACAATGGCTGGATCTCCTTCCTCTACCTTAGCTCTCCCCTCTCTCTACCTCTTTGAAAGAGAATGGCCTATGGGAAATGAGGTTCAAACCCTCATTTCCCGACTTTATCTCAACGGGGAAGCAGCTCCACTGTCAGATCTTGCTTAAGATCCACGAGTGTCCACAATTCAATTTAGGTTTCCTGTTCGGAGCGCTATCTCCGCGCGGTAAGAAGCTAACGCCGCGCGGTAAGAAGCTAACGCCGCGTGGTAGCTCGGTCTGTGGCTTCTCCCGCAAGCCCACTGTTTAAACACGCCACTCGAATGCCGACACGTGGCCTCGTTGCCATCAACTCGACACTCATTACCACCAGGCGGAATCGCTGCCGTCGGGCGGTAGCTCACTGAGAGCTACACCAATTAAATTAGCTACGCTACCGCCTGCGCTAGCACAATCGTCGGGGGTAGCATCCAATATTCTATTTTTGGTAAACTCTGGGGCGTTACAATTCTCCACTCCTTAAAGAAAGTGCGTCCCGAACTTCCAGAATGATAGAAAATAGCAGAATACGAGCAAAACTTGAATGGTACTTTGGCGAAATAGCTCGGAAACCTACTCAAGCCTAGACTGCTCCTGTTCCCAAGAAAGCTCTTCACGTCTGCAATTGTCTTAGAGGACTTTGACCATTCAGATATCCTTGTTCCGCAGTAGCTTCACTTCCGTGTCCTCGATACAAATGTGCTTGACTTTTGTCGTCAACACACTATAGACCGGAACTTGATCCGCAACAACCACTTGCGTAGTATCTTGCACAGCCTTCCGCTACACCGATATGTGAAACACATCGTGCAAACCACTGAGTTCATCTGAAAGATTCAACCAATAGACAGCTTCACCAATCCACTCAACGATTTCAAACGTTCAAGGTATCTTGCACTCAGCTTTTTCAAGCGTCGAATCTTAGATGCGCCCTTGAATGGTTTTATCTTGAGATAAACCCAATCGCCAACTGTAAACTCCACGTTTCGGTGCTCGGCATTATAGTAATTTGTGTGCCTATCTTGAGCAATCATCAATCGTTCTCGAATCAAACGTATCGTCGAAGTCGCATCTTCGACGTCTTTTTGTTTATAAAGCTTCGATTCACCCATTTCTACCAAAGCCAACAGAGTACGACACTTCCTACCTTATAAGGCCTCAAAAGACGTCATTTGAACACTTTCTTGGTAGCTATTTTTGTAGGCGAATTCGATCATAAAGAGATGATCCTCCCACCTCTTCCCAAAATCCAGGGCGCACTTGCGAAACATATCTTCCATCGTTCTGTTTACCCTCTCGGTCTGACCATCCGTCTGAGGATAAAAGGCTGTGCTGAATTTCAGCTTGATACCCAATAATTGATAAATAAGCTTCCAATCATTTGAGGTGAAACGCCCATCTCGGTCACTAACGATGCTACGGGGCACACCGTGCAATCGTATGATCTGTTCAACATAAAGTTTGACTAAATTTTCCACCGAATCGTCCCTTCAATTTGGAATGAAGTGTGCTACTTTTGTCAACCGGTCCACGATCACCTAAATAGGATCGTTCCCGCATTGCAATCTCGGCAATCCGTGCACGAAATCCATAAATATATCATCAAACTTCTATTCTGGTATTGGTAACGACTTCAAGAAATCACCGGGTTTTTGACATTCAACCTTCACTAGGGCGTAAGTTTGACGCTTCACCACATAAAGTGTTATGTCCTTCTTCAATCCTGGCCACCAGAACAACTTTTTCATGTCTTTAAACATCTTTGTGCTCACCGGGTGGATCGAGTACTTGGTAAAATGAGCCTCATACATCAACTCCTCCTATAAGGTGCCAAACTTTGGGACACACAAACAATCGTCTTTCCGCAAAAGACTGTCTTCATAAGAAAACTCAGCATTAAACCCACCCACGGTCTCCGCTACGCAGCGCTTCATGCTTCCATAAAGCTCCAACGTTTGTTGAATCTTATCTGCAAGGTCATATTGCACCTCCGTGCTGTTCGAGCATGCATTCGCCGTTGCATTCCTCTCGACGCAAGTGATTCCCAAAGCTTCTAAATCACCGAGGATACGCTCATCATGTCTCAAAATCCAGTTTGCCTGTGCAGAAGTTCTTCGGCTTAATACATCCGCAACAACATTTCCTTGTCGAGAATATAGTGAATTTTGAAGATGCAGTCCCCGAAGAACTCCATCCACATTCGTTGTCGTATGTTCAAGTTCTTCTGATCTATCAAATACTTTAGACTCTTATGGCCCGTAAAGATATCGATCTTCACGTCATATAGGTAGTGCCGCCACAGCTTAAGAATGAAAATCACGGCTGTACAACCCGTATTCGTCGAGAGTGGGTCTTACCACAGCCAGGTCAGCAAAAGTCAAGGTCAACGAGTCAAGACAGAAGTCAAAGTCAGCATAGAAGATCACGGAAGGCCTGTGCGAGTATATGCGAGCTCCCCTCGCATACTCGCCAGGTAGGCGACTAGGTGAGATACTCGCCCGGCCCATGCGAGTTCCCCCCGAAAGTCGCCTAGCCGCCAGGGGGTGGGGTATAAATATGACCCCCCTCCCCTTGCATTTGCCTATAAATAGGACCTCAGGGGTACGAGGTGGAGCACTTGAAATCCTCGCCAGGATACTCGCGTGCTTCAGTTTCGGGATACTAGCTAAATCTTTGGATTCCTTTTCCTTGGAGAGCAAGTCGCGACCTTGCGACCTCGCCAGCTAGCTTTCCTCATACCCAGTTCGGCCATCCTTGGTTGAGAAGGGGCTGCTCCTTTCGAGCATCCGGGTACGTGGTGGGTCCTTCCTGCCGCAACATCTGGGGTCCTGTTTGACCTGTTTCTTCGTTCTAGCCATCTTTGCCGTCTGATCTAACTTCTGAGCCAGTAACCTTAGGCGGCTTTGGTCCAAATTCCGAGGTTGGGATTTTTCCTGGCTTCAACACTTGGTGCGGTGAGCGTGGATCGCAGCCAAGGAGGAAAGTTTGGAAGTTGAGTGAGATGGCCATTGGTGGCGAGCAAGGAGAGTTGGTCGGCAACTCGGCAGTAGGAGGAGACGCCGCGCGAGGTGGCGAGTTTGTAACAGTGGCCGCGTTTGAAGAGTTCGCGAGGAAGATCGAGCAAACCATTCTCGCCGGTTTCGCTCAGCGCCCAGAGGTCACGACGACTTCTCCCCGTCGCCTGACGCCGCTAGAAGAGGAAGCGCTGCCGAGGTGAGTTGGAAAGGAGCCCGCTTGGGCAAGGGAAGAGCGACCAATGCAGTCGCGACTTTATCCGGCGAGCAGGCAAGGGGTTCGTTTTCGGGATCCAATGTTTCCTGCGAGGTTCAGAGATACTCGACACTACAACGAGTATGACGTCTCCAGCGAGGATGAGACTCGTCACCGCCAGGGAGGGAGGAGCCCCTTCTGTGACGAGATCCTCGCCGCCCCAGTTCCAGAAGGGTTCATGGAACCCGTTCTTACTACTCCGGCAGAGACGACCCTGTCAGACACCTCCAGTGGTTTGAAGACGTCGTCTCCATTCGCAACATGTCCGATGCCTTCAAGTGCCGGTTCTTCTCCATCACCCTCAAGGGAAATGCTCGGGATTGGTTCCATCAACTACCGGCAGGGTCCGTGTACTACTTCTCAGATTTGCGTCGGGGCCTTATGGCAAGGTTCGCGACTTCAAAGAAGAGGAAGAAGGAAGCGACAACCCTCTTCAAAATCGTCCAGGGGCAACACGAGAGTTTGGTGCACTACATCGACCGTTTTCAGGAGCAGATTTTGGAGGTGGAGGAGGTGGACAGTTTTACCTTGATGGTGACCCTCAAGTTCGGGTTGAAGCAAGGTTTGTTCAGTCTGGAGATGGGGTCCAATCCCCTGAGATATTTTGAAGAAGTGATAGAGAAGGCGAACACTTTTGTTCGAGGGGAGGAGAAGAACAAAGACTTCTTAGCGAGGCTGGATGAGGAGATAACGACGGAGAGGAGGGAAACAAGACCTTCGGGGTCAAAGTCGACGAGGACGCCAGAAAGGAAGGAGGAAAGGAAAGAGGAAAGGAAGAAGGAAGAGCCAAGGAGAGAAGAGAGAAGGAAGAGAGAGGAACCCATGAGGGTTGAAGAAAGGAGGCAGGAGAGACCTCGAAGACAAGAAGAAAGAAGGCCGGCGGAAGCTCGGGAAGGAGGAAGGGAGGAAAGGTGATTCCAGTATCCAGAGAATCGCCCCCAATGGAGAACAACAAGGCAGCAGTATCAGGAAGAGAGGAGGAATGGAAATCGGCAGGAGGGAGGCCGAGGAGGAGGAAGAAGGGAGACAATGGCCATCGCTCGCCAAGACAACAAGCGGCGTCGGAGGGAGCAGCGAGCGATGCGCCAGGAGGCGGCGATTCCCCTTTACTACGATATTTATCGAGTAGAGGGGCACAAGACCTTGGTTTGCCCCGAGTTTTGGGAAGCAAGGAGAAGGCTGGAAGCGGGGGGTGGCAGAAAGAGAGCAACAGAGGCAGGAGGCCCCGGTGGGGCAGGTGGCATTCCATGCTCCGGCAAGGAGAAGGAACGAGGACCGAGTCGATCTGGGGACTCGTGGGGAAGTAATACATGGCCCAGGAGGTGGGCATGTAGGTGTGATCAATGGAGGGGCCGGGCTTGGAGCTTCCCGCAAGGGAAGTCTTCACCAAATCTATCGGAAAAACGTCGCTTCGACATCGCAGACCCCGCCGCCATTAGAGGAGATCACCTTCTCGGAGGAAGATATGTTGGGAAATGAGAACCCTTTCCATGATGCCTTGGTCATTCAAGCCGCCATCGAGGACTTCACTGTCGACCAAATCCTCGCGAACCACGGTAGCTCGGTGAACGTCATCTTCAAAAGAACCTGCGTCGGGCTTCAGGTGGAATCGTCCCGGGTCCAAGCTGCAGATGGACCGCTCTTTGGCTTCTCAGAAGAGAAAAAAGAGGTGGAGGGAGCAGTGGAGCTACTGGTTACACTCGGTGGGACGTCGATCCGATGTCGCTTCATCATCGTCGACACGTCGAGCGGTTACAACGCCATCTTCGGGCGGCCTCTTATCAACTACTTCAGGGCCGTTCCGTCGTCGTACCACCAGTGCCTGAAGTACTGCCGCGGAGATGTGCAGATCAGGATCAGGGGAGATCCCAAGGCTTCCAGGGAGTGCTACTTGAATGCCGTCAGCACCATCAGCTGGATGGGTGACGCAGAGAAGCTGGAGGAGTTGCTGGAGAAGGAAAAAGGGTTGTGTGATGCTGAGGAGGTGGAAGAGATAGAGGTGATCTCTCGAGGGGGAGAACCGGGACTGCTGAAGGTGGGAGGATCCTTGCCGCTTGGGGGGAAGATGGAGATGGCTGCTTGCCTGCAGGACAACGTTGATGTCTTTGCCTGGAGCGCCGCCAAGATGCCGGGGGTGGACGCCGATGTTGCTTGTCATCGACTCAACCTGGATCCCGCGGTGGCTCCAGTTCGGCAAAAGCAGAGGAAGAGCGCCACCATGATGGCCGAGCCAATCAGGGAAGAAGTGGAGAAGCTGTTGAAGGCAGGTTTTATCTCAGAGATCCAGTATCCAGGCTGGGTCTCCAATGTTGTAATGGTGAAAAAGCCTGGAGGGGGCTGACGTTTATGTATCGATTTTTCAATGTTGAATAAAGCTTGCCCGAAAGATTATTACTACTTGCCTCAAATCGACGCGCTGGTTGATTCCGCCGCCGGGTTTTCTGTGATGAGTTTTCTTGATGCTTTTTCAGGATATCACCAGATCCGGATGCATCCCCCCGACTGCCGGGACGTCTCTTTCATAACCAGCGACGACTGCTATAGCTACAAGGTGATGCCCTTCGGGCTCAAGAATGCAGACGTCACTTACCAGAGGATAATGAATCAAATCTTCAAGGGGCAGAAGGGGCGGAACTTGGAGGTTTACGTAGATGACCTCCTCGTCAAGAGCAAAAGCATCGCAGAGCATATAACGGATCTGGTGGAGACCTTTGCTACCCTGAGGAAGTACAAGATGCGACTCAACCCGGCCAAGTGCGTCTTCGGTGCAGGAAGGGGGAAATTTCTAGGTCACCTCCTCACTCCCAGGGGGGGTGGAACCTAATCCAGGCAAGGTGATGGCCATTCTGGAGATGGCGTCGCCAAGGGGTCCTAAGGAGGTTCAAAGGCTGACTGAAAGGCTGGCAGGCCTCAGCCGTTTTTTGTCCAAGGAAGGGGAGAAGTGCTCTCCATTTTTCAATACCCTTCGGGGGAATCGGAAGTTCGAGTGGACGACGGAGTGCGAGGAGGCTTTCAGAAAGCTCAAACAACAGCTAACCTAAGCTCCTCTTCTCCAGGGCCCGCGGGGTAATGAAGATCTCTTCCTCTACATAGGAGTCGGGGCAGAAGCAGTTAGTTCGGTGTTGGTTCGAGAGCAAGGCAAGAGACAACTTCCTATCTACTATGTTAGTAGAGTGCTGCGGCAGGCGGAGACGAGGTACCCTATTTTGGAGAAGCTGGTGTTCGCTTTGGTGGTTTCGGCTCGAAGGCTCCGCCCATATTTTCAAGCTCACTCCATCAGGGTCGTCTCCGATCATCCTCTACGGAGTATCCTGGATGGAGTGGAGCACTCTGGCAGGCTGGCAAAGTGGGCGGTGGAGCTTAGCGAGTTCGATATTTCTTACTCTCCAAGGGTAGCAATCAAGGCGCAGGCGGTGACGGATTTCCTTGCCGACTTCTCGGCCGAGGTGGAGGGACAGGAAGACTCTTCTAGCATGGTGTCTTGGAAGATGTTTGTAGATGAGGCTTCGGGCAGATATTCCGTGGGAGCCGGAGTCGTGCTCGTAGGCCCTCAGGGAACCAGGATCGAGCAAGCGGTTGAGATCCTCTTCCCATTTACCAACAATCAGGCGGAGTACGAAGCTATGGTGGCCGGCTTGCGTCTCGCCAAAGAGTTGGGAATTCGAGATATAAAAGCCTTCACCGACTCGATGGTAGTTGCTTCCCAGATCAGAGGCGAGTTCGAGGTGAACGATCCGATTTTGCAGCGGTACTTGATCAAAGTGAAAGGTCTGATCGGGGGATTTCAATCTTTCTTCGTCGAGCACGTGCCCCAAGAGGAGAATTCAGAAGCTGACTATCTTGCCAAATACGGTCCCCGGGCTGGGGGGATTGTGACTGAACTTTTCCGACCATCCATCGAGGAAGGGGAGATGATGGAGATCGAGCAGAGGGCATCTTGGAGGGATCCGTTTGTTTCTTTCCTAACCACGGGTCAGATACCTGCCAGCGAAGGAGACCAGAGGAAGTTTCGCTACAAAGCCGCCTACTATTTGCTTCAAGAAGGGGAACTCTACCGCAAAACCATCTTAGGTCCTCTGGCTCGGTCCCTATCAGAGATTGAAATACCTCGTATCCTGGAGGAGATTCATTCAGGAGAGTGCGGCAGTCACTCGGGAACTCGCACTCTTGAACAAAGGATTCTAAGGCATGGGTACTTCAGGCCCACCATTAGGAAGGATGCGGAGGCCTTCTCCAAAAAGTGCCTCCAGTGCCAGCTCTTCGCATCTCTTCAACTACAACCAGCTCAGCACCTTCGCTCGATCACTGCTCCATGGCCCTTCGCCATCTGGGGGATGAACTTGATCGACCCCTTTCCTCAGGCCAGCGGGCAGAGGAAGTTCGTGCTTGTCATGATCGACTATTTCTCCAAGTGGATCGAGGCAAAAGCCTTAGCCAAGACCACGTCGCTGATCGTGAAGAACTTCATTTGGGGGAAAATTGCATGCAGGTTCGGGATTCCTCTAGCCATCGTCACCGACAACGGGCCGCAGTTCACCAGTTTGAAGTTAGAGGACTTCTGCAAGCAGCTAGGGACGGATCTTCGATTCGCCTCTGTGCATCATCCTCGCAGCAACGGACAGGTGGAGGCAGCCAATAAGTTGATCATCAACATTCTGAAGAAAAAAGTCACCAACGTGAAGGGCAATTGGGCCGAGCAGCTCCCCTCGGTTCTCTGGGCTTTGAGGACAACTCCAAACTCGGCCACGGGAGAAACTTCTTTCAAATTATCCCACGGGTCTGAGACGCTCATCCCAGTAGAATTCGAGGTTCAGAGCCCAAGAGTTATAGCAGCTGGAGATGGCGGCGAAGAATGACGCTTGGAGAATGAGGACACCCAAAGACTCTCACTGGATTTCGTAGACGAGCTTCGTGACTTGGCCTCCATCCGCCAAGAGGAGATCAAGCGGCGCATGGCGAAGCACTTCGACAAAAATGTCCGCCTAAAGCATTTTCTCGCCGGAGATCTGGTTATGAAGAAGGTAGACACCGCAGGAAGAGGAGCAACAGTGGGCAAGCTGCATCCAAATTGGGAAGGTCCCTTCATTGTCCAGGAAGCCTTGGCCACCGGAGGCTATTATCTCCAGGATCAGGTTGGAGAGCAGCTGGGAGGTATTTGAAGCGGGGATGACCTGAAAAGGTTCTATCCTTGGCGGCAAATGATGTATTTTGTTTGTACATATTTTTACATATATGCAATGACAACTATTTTTCTGTTCATCCTGTTTTTTATCGCAAGTTTTCTGGGAACTCAAGGTTTTGCTTCAAGATCGATCCGAGAAGCTGACCGTCAACTCGTTCCCCCTGGATAGCCCAGTTCGGACGATGAGACGATGCCTCGGGATATAAGCATCCTTGTAAGACCGGACCCCTGCATTGACGGCCGAGATCAGCTCACCCCTTGCATGTCGGCCTAGCTACCCCCGACTGCATCTCTCCTCCGACTGGTGGAACTAGCGGGAACAGGTCAGGACCCCAACCTCTCGGATTTGAGGAAGGAGCAAACTGGCCAGACTTTCCCTCCAGTAGCCAGGGAGTCATGATAGGCCCAAGGAAATATGTTAGTCGCGAGTGCGTCCTGGAGGACCCTCGGAAAGACATAACCCCTTGCTCTTGCATTTGCGCTCGTATCCAGTTGGCAGAGCTGAGAGCGATCGCAATGTTTGGATTGGGAAACGTGCCTTCGACCTGTTTCTCGTGGATAGCCCAGTTCGGACGATGAGACGATGCCTCGGGATATAAGCGCCCTTGTAATACCGGACCCCTGCATTGACGGCCGAGATCAGCTCCCCCCTTGCATGTCGGCCTAGCTACCCCCGATTGCATCTCTCCTCCAACTGGAGGAACTATCAGGAACCGGGTTGGACGCCAACCTCCTAACTCGACGTCGACAAGATCGTAATTCGATTTCTGTTTTCTTCTTCCTCAAAGATATTGATGCGCTTAATCCATCTTCAAACTCTTGAAGCAGCAGGAAAAACAACGCTCAAGTCCTCGAGTGACAGTTACTCGTAAGTCCAAGTCCCTGCACGAGCTCCTCTCCTGCATATTGGCCACAGACCTCCTCGAGTGAGCTCGAGACCCTCGTTGGAGTGATGCCGTAGTCCGAGACCTCTGTACGAGCTCCTCTCCTGCATGCCGACTACTTGACTCCCCGAGTCGACTTACACCACTCCAGTTGAGCAAGGCTCCTGAGAGCTGTCGACTCCAGCAACGCTAAAGTACTCGAGTGGCAGGTCCCCGTAAGTCCAAGTCCCTGCACGAGCTCCTCTCCTGCATATTGGCCACAGACCTCCTCAAGTGAGATCGAGACCCTCGCTGGAGTGATGCCGTAGTCCGAGACCTCTGTACGGGCTCCTCTCCTGCAGACCGATTACTTGCCTCCCTGAGTCGACCTACACCACTCCAGTTGAGCAAGGCTCCTGAGAGCTGTCGACTCCAGCAACGCTCAAGTCCTCGAGTGGCAGGTCCCCGTAAGTCCAAGTCCCTGCACGAGCTCCTCTCCTGCATATTGGCCACAGACCTCCTCGAGTGAGATCGAGACCCTCGCTGGAGTGATGCCGTAGTCCGAGACCTCTGTACGAGCTGCTCTCCTGCAGACCGACTACTTGCCTCCCCGAGTCGACCTACACCACTCCAGTTGAGCAAGACTCCTGAGAGCTGTCGACTCCAGCAATGTTCAAGTCCTCGAGTGGTAGGTCCCCGTTAGTCCAAGTCCCTGCACGAGCTCCTCTCCTGCATATTGACCACAGACCTCCTCGAGTGAGATCGAGATCCTCGCTGGAGTGATGCCGTAGTCCGAGACCTCTGTATGAGATTCTCTCCTGCAGACCGACTACTTGCCTCCCCGAGTCGACCTACACCACTCCAGTTGAGCAAGACTCCTGAGAGCTGTCGACTACAGCAATGTTCAAGTCCTCGAGTGGTAGGTCCCCGTAAGTCCAAGTCCCTGCACAAGCTCCTCTCCCGCATATTGGCCACATACCTCCTCGAGTGAGATCAAGACCCTCGCCGGAGTGATGTCGTAGTCCGAGACCTCTGTACGAGCTCCTCTCCTGCAGACCGACTACTTGCCTCCCCGAGTCAACCTACACCACTCCAGTTGAGCAAGGCTCCTGAGAGCTGTCGACTCCAGCAACACTCGAGTCCTCGAGTGGCAGGTCCTCGTAAGTCGAAGTCCCTGCACGAGCTCCTCTCCCGCATATTGGCCACAGACCTCCTCGAGTGAGATCTAGTGACCACGTACGTTACTTGCCGACTTCTCGGCCGAGGTGGAGGGAGAGGAAGGCTCTTCTAGCACGGTGTCTTGGAAGATGTTTGTAGATGAGGCTTCGGGCAGATATTCCGTGGGAGCCGGAGTCGTGCTCGTAAGCCCTCAGGGAACCAGGATCGAGCAAGCGATTGAGATCCTCTTCCCATTTACCAACAATCAGGCGGAGTACGAAGCTATGGTGGCCGGCTTGCGTCTCGCCAAAGAGTTGGGAATTCGAGATATAAAAGCCTTCACCGACTCGATGGTAGTTGCTTCCCAGATCAGAGGCGAGTTCGAGGTGAACGATCCGATTTTGCAGCGGTACTTGATCAAAGTGAAAGGTCTGATCGGGGGATTTCAATCTTTCTTCGTCGAGCACGTGCCCCAAGAGGAGAATTCAGAAACTGACTATCTTGCCAAATACGGTCCCCGGGCTGGGGGGATTGTGACTGAACTTTTCCGACCATCCATCGAGGAAGGGGAGATGATGGAGATCGAGCAGAGGGCATCTTGGAGGGATCCGTTTGTTTCTTTCCTAACCACGGGTCAGATACCTGCCAGCGAAGGAGACCAGAGGAAGTTTCGCTACAAAGCCGCCTACTATTTGCTTCAAGAAGGGGAACTCTACCGCAAAACCATCTTAGGTCCTCTGGCTCGGTCCCTATCAGAGATTGAAATACCTCGTCTCCTGGAGGAGATTCATTCAGGAGAGTGCGGCAGTCACTCGGGAACTCGCACTCTTGAACAAAGGATTCTAAGGCATGGGTACTTCAGGCCCACCATTAGGAAGGATGCGGAGGCCTTCTCCAAAAAGTGCCTCCAGTGCCAGCTCTTCGCATCTCTTCAACTACAACCAGCTCAGCACCTTCGCTCGATCACTGCTCCATGGCCCTTCGCCATCTGGGGGATGAACTTGATCGACCCCTTTCCTCAGGCCAGCGGGCAGAGGAAGTTCGTGCTTGTCATGATCGACTATTTCTCCAAGTGGATCGAGGCAAAAGCCTTAGCCAAGACCACGTCGCTGATCGTGAAGAACTTCATTTGGGGGAAAATTGCATGCAGGTTCGGGATTCCTCTAGCCATCGTCACCGACAACGGGCCGCAGTTCACCAGTTTGAAGTTAGAGGACTTCTGCAAGCAGCTAGGGACGGATCTTCGATTCGCCTCTGTGCATCATCCTCGCAGCAACGGACAGGTGGAGGCAGCCAATAAGTTGATCATCAACATTCTGAAGAAAAAAGTCACCAACGTGAAGGGCAATTGGGCCGAGCAGCTCCCCTCGGTTCTCTGGGCTTTGAGGACAACTCCAAACTCGGCCACGGGAGAAACTTCTTTCAAATTATCCCACGGGTCTGAGACGCTCATCCCAGTAGAATTCGAGGTTCAGAGCCCGAGAGTTATAGCAGCTGGAGATGGCGGCGAAGAATGACGCTTGGAGAATGAGGACACCCAAAGACTCTCACTGGATTTCGTAGACGAGCTTCGTGACTTGGCCTCCATCCGCCAAGAGTAGATCAAGCGGCGCATGACGAAGCACTTCGACAAAAATGTCCGCCTAAAGCATTTTCTCGCCGGAGATCTGGTTATGAAGAAGGTAGACACCGCAGGAAGAGGAGCAACAGTGGGCAAGCTGCATCCAAATTGGGAAGGTCCCTTCATTGTCCAGGAAGCCTTGGCCACCGAAGGCTATTATCTCCAGGATCAGGTTGGAGAGCAGCTGGGAGGTATTTGAAGCGGGGATGACCTGAAAAGGTTCTATCCTTAGCGGCAAATGATGTATTTTGTTTGTACATATTTTTACATATATGCAATGACAACTATTCTTCTGTTCATCCTGTTTTTTATCGCAAGTTTTCTGGGAACTCAAGGTTTTGCTTCAAGATCGATCCGAGAAGCTGACCGTCAACTCGTTCCCCCTGGATAGCCCAGTTCGGACGATGAGACGATGCCTCGGGATATAAGCATCCTTGTAAGACCGGACCCCTGCATGGACGGCCGAGATCAGCTCACCCCTTGCATGTCGGCCTAGCTACCCCCGACTGCATCTCTCCTCCGACTGGAGGAACTAGCGGGAACAGGTCAGGACCCCAACCTCTCGGATTTGAGGAAGGAGCAAACTGGCCAGACTTTCCCTCCAGTAGCCAGGGAGTCATGATAGGCCCAAGGAAATATGTTAGTCGCGAGTGCGTCCTGGAGGACCCTCGGAAAGACATAACCCCTCGCTCTTGCATTTGCGCTCGTATCCAGTTGGCAGAGCTGAGAGCGATCGCAATGTTTGGATTGAGAAACGTGCCTTCGACCTGTTTCTCGTGGATAGCCCAGTTCGGACGATGAGACGATGCCTCGGGATATAAGCGCCCTTGTAACACCGGACCCCTGCATTGACGGCCGAGATCAGCTCCCCCATTGCATGTCGGCCTAGCTACCCCCGATTGCATCTCTCCTCCGACTGGAGGAACTATCAGGAACCGGGTTGGACGCCAACCTCCTAACTCGACGTCGACAAGATCGTAATTCGATTTCTGTTTTCTTCTTCCTCAAAGATATTGATGCGCTTAATCCATCTTCAAACTCTTGAAGCAGCAGGAAAAACAACGCTCAAGTCCTCGAGTGGCAGGTTCTCGTAAGTACAAGTCCCTGCACGAGCTCCTCTCCTGCATATTGGCCACAGACCTCCTCGAGTGAGATCGAGACCCTCGCTGGAGCGATGCCGTAGTCCGAGACCTCTGTACGAGCTCCTCTCCTGCAGACCGACTACTTGCCTCCCCGAGTCGACCTACACCACTCCAGTTGAGCAAGGCTCCTGAGAGCTGTCGACTCCAGCAACGCTCAAGTCCTCGAGTGACAGTTACTCGTAAGTCCAAGTCCCTGCACGAGCTCCTCTCCTGCATATTGGCCACAGACCTCCTCGAGTGAGCTCGAGACCCTCGCTGGAGTGATGTCGTAGTCCGAGACCTCTGTACGAGCTCCTCTCCTGCATGCCGACTACTTGCCTCCCCGAGTCGACTTACACCACTCCAGTTGAGCAAGGCTCCTGAGAGCTGTCGACTCCAGCAACGCTAAAGTACTCGAGTGGCAGGTCCCCGTAAGTCCAAGTCCCTGCACGAGCTCCTCTCCTGCATATTGGCCACAGACCTCCTCGAGTGAGATCGAGACCCTCGCTGGAGTGATGTCGTAGTCCGAGACCTCTGTACGGGCTCCTCTCCTGCAGACCAACTACTTGCCTCCCTGAGTCGACCTACACCACTCCAGTTGAGCAAGGCTCCTGAGAGCTGTCGACTCCAGCAACGCTCAAGTCCTCGAGTGGCAGGTCCCCGTAAGTCCAAGTCCCTGCACGAGCTCCTCTCCTGCATATTGGCCACAGACCTCCTCGAGTGAGATCGAGACCCTCGCTGGAGTGATGCCGTAGTCCGAGACCTCTGTACGAGCTGCTCTCCTGCAGACCGACTACTTGCCTCCCCGAGTCGACCTACACCACTCCAGTTGAGCAAGACTCCTGAGAGCTGTCGACTCCAGCAATGTTCAAGTCCTCGAGTGGTAGGTCCCCGTAAGTCCAAGTCCCTGCACGAGCTCCTCTCCTGCATATTGACCACAGACCTCCTCGAGTGAGATCGAGATCCTCGCTGGAGTGATGCCGTAGTCCGAGACCTCTGTACGAGCTTCTCTCCTGCAGACCGACTACTTGCCTCCCCGAGTCGACCTACACCACTCCAGTTGAGCAAGGCTCCTGAGAGCTATCGACTACAGCAACGTTCAAGTCCTCGAGTGGTAGGTCCCCGTAAGTCCAAGTCCCTGCACAAGCTCCTCTCCCGCATATTGGCCACATACCTCCTCGAGTGAGATCGAGACCCTCGCTGGAGTGATGTCGTAGTCCGAGACCTCTGTACGAGCTCCTCTCCTGCAGACCGACTACTTGCCTCCCCGAGTCAACCTACACCACTCCAGTTGAGCAAGGCTCCTGAGAGCTGTCGACTCCAGCAACACTCGAGTCCTCGAGTGGCAGGTCCTCGTAAGTCGAAGTCCCTGCACGAGCTCCTCTCCCGCATATTGGCCACAGACCTCCTCGAGTGAGATCGAGACCCTCGCTGGAGTGATGCCGTAGTCCAAGACCTCTGTACGAGCTCCTCTCCTGCAGACCGACTACTTGCCTCCCCGAGTCGACCTACAACACTCCAGTTGAGCAAGGCTCCTGAGAGCTGTCGACTCCAGCAACACTCGAGTCCTCGAGTGACAGGTCCTCGTAAGTTCAAGTCCCTGCACGAGCTCCTCTCACGCATATTGGCCACAGATCTCCTCGTGTGAGATCGAGACCCTCGCTGGAGTGTTGCCGTAGTCTGAGACCTCTGTACGAGCTCCTCTCCTACAGACCGACTACTTGCCTCCCCGAGTCGACCTACACCACTCCAGTTGAGCAAGACTCCTGAGAGCTGTCGACTCCAGCAACACTCGAGTCCTCGAGTTGCAGGTCCTCGTAAGTCCAAGTCCCTGCACGAGCTCCTCTCCCGCATATTGACCACCGACCTCCTCGAGTGAGATCGAGACCTTCGGTGGGATGATGCGAGCAGCATTGGGGCGAGTATGCACGCAGGCATCGGCGAATGTGCGAGTATGACATAGCAAAGTGCGGGTATGGTATGGCGAGTAGCTAAGGGCGAGTGTCGGGGTGCGAGTTATGAAGAGCGACTACGGTCGTGCGAGTATCAACTACGCGATTATCAACAATATCGACGTGCGAGTAAACGTCGCGAACACTCGTTCTCCCCGAGCCTATGAGCCTAGCGAGTATCATCAATCAACAAGCATGCGGGAAGGAAAAAGGGCGACAATGTGGTAATTCAAACTTGTATTAATGTTTCAAAATTTTACAAGTTACAGTGTTGGTTACAAAAAATCTCTGACGGCTCTCATGTGAGTATGAGGAATATCAGCGAGCAACTAGGACTCATCGTCGCCAGTAGCAGGCCGATATTCCTCATCTCCAATATCAGCGTCCTCTTCCTCGCCACTTTCATCACTTTCCTCCTCGCCGCTGCCGCTACCGCTGCTGCTACCACTGTCGTTACCGCTGCTGCTGCCGCTGCTGCCAAAGATCGACAATGGTGAAGGCAGACGATCTGGCGAGACTGTCTTGGCGAGTAGCTCAGGGATGAGTTCGTCAACTGTGAACACCTTCTCCCCCTCGTCAAGCTTCCCGCTAATCCTCAGCCTCGCAAAGACGACGTTGCCTGCCGCGCGGGCTATCTAGCGGCGAACCGACGTCCTCTGCTCCCACAAGATGCGAGATCACTTGATAGCGTAGTGAGGATCGTCCTCCGGCCGCGGCTGAGGAACAGAGGAACTCGCGCAGGCTTCTAAAATGGCCAGGCGAGATTCCATCTCGGCTGCGCGGATTTGGGCTGCCTCCAGATCAGCCCGAGACTTGGCGAGTTCCGCCTCATACTCAGAGTGCTTTTTGGCGGTTTCCATCTCGGCAGCCTGCAACAAAGAACGGAGTCATCAAAAAGAATCACGTGGGGCGACATTGACATCGCGCGTAGAGGTGACTTACCTCATAATCTCGCCAGCGAGTGGACTCCATGCCGACGTCAATCGCCTTCTTACTGACGATCTTCAAGGCTTTTGTCCTCTCCAACATCCTTCTCGCCGCAAAATGGTTTAATTCGACGGCTCGAGCGAGGGAGCAGGCCGCCTGCTGGGCGAGTTCCTCGTCGCTGAGATCCAGCATCGACTCGGCGTCGCCTCGCCCGTACATCGCGTGGAGGACGACAAAGGCCTCCCCTTCCTCCGCCCAGGAGGGGAGGTTGGTGCTCAGCGTCACCAGATGATCGTCCGCCGCCCAGGTCACCAACGGGTGACCATAGGCGTCCACCGCGTCCAACCCCAGGTTGAAATTGGGGTGGAAGTGGGGAAGCCGAGCATGGAGCGGCGAATCCTGGTCGTCAAGATGCGGCGACGACACCTTCTGTTTTTTGGTCGCAGGGCCTGACGACCTGGCTTTGCCTTTGCCCTTGAGAGTTTCTTCTTCTCGCCGATATCAGGCGACGAGTGGGGATCATGAAGCGAGGTGACGATCTCTTTGGCTGGAGGAAGCGGCCTCGCCTGGAGCTCGTTTGACTCTGCAAAAGGCCGAGTAATGTAAACAAACGACTATCGCGACGAGTGTGCAAAAGACGTTGCTCGCCAAGATTTACCTTCATTGTAATGGACCTCGAACAACGTATTGACGTTTAGTCGCCAAAAGATAACATCGAACCGGCGACCTCGGAACGATTCGACGAGTTGCTCGTGCACACCCTCCAATATCGGTGGAAGGAAGGCGACATCAGCAGGCTGGTGCAACCTTCCCTGAACGTCACCAAAGTCGCCCTCGACGACGACTAACATCTCGCTCCAGCGATGTACCTTATTCGCCGTCCCCACCAGAGTACAGGCATGGCTGCTGAAATATACCACGCCCTCGGCAGTCGCGTAGAAGGCGAATATTTTGCGGAAGATGGAAAGATCGAAGATGATCCTCTCCTCGCGCAAGTAACAAAGGAACCCCATGATGATGACGACGTCGTTGGGGTTGATCTGCGCGGGGACTATGCCGAAGTATCGGAGAATATCGCAATAATACGACCACAGTGGAAGTCGCAGACCGGCGTCAAAGTGGCGAAGGGGAAGGACCAACGCGCCCTCGATATAGGTGTTGAGTCGCTCGCTACGGCTCGGGAGCCTGGCCGAGTATCCCTCGGGGAGGAGCCTTCCCCTAAAGCTCTCTAAGTCGCGCTCGGTGGTGATCGACTTCTTGAAATCCGCATCCGCAAAGTTGGCGGCATGGGCTTGGCGGCGAGCACTGGCGTCATCTCAAACCATCTTGCGAGTTTTAAAGAGGAGAAGAGGGAAGAACGAGAAGCAAAGCAAAGTCGCAGCGCACGCGCAGGAAAAGATACTCGCGAGCTAGGGGTTCAAAAGCGCAACAACGTACTTATGTCCTACCTACCCCCTCTATTTATAGGCGCCGGGGGGGGGGGGTATATCATCCTTACGGAGAGTATCAGACCAAGTCGTGCCCTAAGCGAGCAATTCGACTCCGTTGCGTAGGTCGCACAGAACAGATAAAGCATGATTGCAGCCTGCAGAACAAACTCGGCACAATCCAAACAAGATGTCGCACAAACATTGAAGACAGTAAAAAATTAATTACGGTGCGAGATCTATGCTCGCTTATTACAAATCAGTAAACGTCCATCAAACCGCACTTGGCAAGTTCCAAATAGAAGAAAAAGAAAAAGAGAAAAAATTCTAAGGCTTAGGCCTCTCTGGGGGATGAGGATGTCGCCCGGCCCAACCCATCTCGCGCGCCCTCCGGAAGTTCTTCGTCGCCATCGCTATCGCGTCATCGCCGAGCCGCAACTGCTCCTCCATCCTCGTCAACCGGCCGACGGAGCCCATACTCGCGCGAATGCCGGCAACCTCGTCAAGGACGAGCTGGAGGCGATGGTTGTTAATCGCCAGCTGACGATCATTCTCCTTTACCATGTGGAAGCGGGATTCGTAGCTCTCCAGCGTACTCTTGAGCTCGTTCATATTCGCCATCCACACTTCCAACGATGATATTCGGCGATGAGACTCGTAGATCGCCAGCTGGTCAAACTTGCTCTCCAGCTCCAGGTAGGCACGAGCAACACCACAGCGATATTCCATGCCCGGTAACCCCATAACATCGATAAAGGCCGCTCTTGGAGTCGCCGGCCGATCTGACAGCAAATGAAAGTCGCCAGATTAGACAAGATATTTAGCCGCCCTATACAGCATCAATAGCGATACATACCACTGCGAGGAGATCTAGGTCGGCGAGGAGAGGATCCGCGAGTTGGCTCATCTCGCCGGCTCGAAGATGGCCCCCAGCGTGCTCGGCCGCCTTGCCTAGCCCGCGTCCCCCTTGTCCAGAATCCACGCCTCTTGGAGGGAAGTAGCTCGGCCGCGTTTTGACCGGCTTGCTGACCACGGGATGTGATGAAAGAGGGAGCAACGAACTGGCCGGTGGCTGAGAATTCTTCAGCGGAGGAGGCGGAGGAAGTCGCGTCGTGGCGTCTTGAGAAGGCGCGACCAGAGGCGGCGGCAGCGGCAAGGATACGGTCACCGACTGGATGGTGGCGACGTTTGTAAGAGGCGACGACGGGGGTAGCGAGGAGCTCGCCTCAGGCAGAGAAGACCTCGCCGGAAGCAGTGCAGAACTCGCGGCGGGCGGAGCAGAACTCCTCGCATGCAGCGTAGAGCTCGCCGGGAGACCCTTGCTCGCCGGCAGATCCTTCTTGGACTGAGGGTCCTTCGACAAAGTATCCCTGCTCGCCAGGGTAGTCTTCCTCGGCGGAGGATTCTTCGACGACGGTTCCTTGCTCTCCGAAGGAACCGAGGCCTTAGATGTCCTTTTGGCGCCGATATTGATCCGCACCGTGTGCGCGGTCTTTACTTGTCTCCCGGCGGGAAGGGCGACCAGCGGCGCGGAGCTCAACGGGGCGACATTCAGAACCGCGCCACCACCCCACGAGGGAGAATCTGCGAGTATCATGGTCAAGTTAGCAAGCAATAGAAACAACCGTCAGAACAGGAAATCATCTCGGCAAAAAAAGACAATCTGGCAGGTCGACGACTTCAACCTGCTGTGGCGCCGGAGTGGAGGCGAGTTCCGGGGCCAGGGTCGTGGCGAGCTCAGGGATGTCGAGCGAGTCGAGGAAGCTCGCATTAGATGCGGCGACATTGGGGATGTCGTCAAGACCCAGGTCGCTGAGCAACTGTTGCATGCTGGCAGAGCGCACGGGGTTGCTGGAGGAAGTCGCGGTTTGGGAAAGAGGTGGCGGCGAGTTACCGTCACCAGAGACGTGTTTCTTCTTGTACTTTTTAATCTTTTTCTTCTTGAGGGGGGGTTGGTCGGCGGCGACATCCTTTTCGCGCGGTCGTTTCAGTTTAGTGACGCCAATAACACCAGTCAGCGCGGCGAGACTATCATGAAAAAACTTCTCAGCGGTCGACATTATGCGCGAGTTATGGAGATCCGGCTAAAGAACTAGGCCCCCCTATTTATAGAGATCGGCAAGCTGTTACAAGAGGCGAGCAACCCAGATATTCGGCAGAGCAGCTCGCCGGATATGTGTTGGATGTTTCTTTCCGAGCTCCGTCGTCGCTCAGAAAGAGCGGGGATTGTGTACAACCCGTATTTGTCGAGAGTGAGTCCTACCACAGCCAGGTCAGTAAAAGTCATGGTCAACGAGTCAAGGCAGGAGTCAAAGTCAGCATAGAAGATCGCGGAAGGCCTGAGCGAGTATATAGCCAGGCTTTTATTGTATCTGGGATGACTTGTTATCAAGGTCCTCATATATACTAAATTGTACCTGTCACCATATTACTTTGCTTTATGGCCTCCTATTGGCCAAGATTGTACACTCTGGGCTGCGTTGGAGTATTATGGAACGCAGTTGACTCCGTTGTCTTCCTTTTCTCTGCATAAGACGCATATGCCTTTTTCTCTGTCCTTGGAGGACCACTACATCACTCTCGGGATATGTGTCCCGGCTTGCCACAAGTATAACAAATAATTGGGCCTTGCCCAGTAGTTGCTCCAGATACAACAGAAGGAGCTGGTCCAGAAGATTTGGACTTCTTATTCCACCTTCGATACCCAGTCTTTGAAGAGTTCGGTACTTTGAACTCTGGTTTCTGCACACCTAAGTCCTTGCCTTGTACTCGTTTCAAATCCCTTTCCAGGGATCAGACAGTATTTACCAATGTTAGAAAGCCCTGCGTCATCGGAACCGAGAGAAGTAACCTCAGATCATCACGCAGTCACTCATAGAATCTGTTTGTCTTGCGCTCCTCGTCAGTAAACGTAGAGCCCGCATACCGCCCCAATATTGTAAACTCATGCAAGTAGTCATCAACATAACTTTCACCCAGAGTTAACCTATGAAACTGATTCTCCATAGCAATCCTCTGAGCAGATTAGAGATACCTTGCCGGAAAAAGTCTCGAGAACTCCATCGAGATCTCGGACAGTTGCCTTCCTGCAAACTGATGTAGTTTCAGCTCATCCCACTAGAGTCTTGCCTCTCCTTCCAAAAGAAAGGTGGCCACATACATCTTCTGTCTCTACTCCGTCTCCGTCGCTGTCAAGATTCTCTTTATTCTTGAGAGCCGATCTTCAGCCTGAGTGGGGGATCCAGTTCCCTCAAACGTTGGAGGGTGGAAGCTCATAACATGCTCCAGTTGCTTTTTCGTCACTCACCTCATCGCCAAAGGCTCATCGGGCACGTGTCGCATAGCCACAGGCTCAACTACGACAACCTGCGCCGGGGCAACCCCATGGGCAGGAGGCTGTACTCGCCCTCTTGGTTGCACATTGATCAACACAAACACGACTTCAACAACTAAACGTATCGTTTCAGTAGAAGGAGATGTAGGCACATCACCCGGTGCACTACTCTCCACCGAGCGTTGGGGCTGAGACTGCCCCACACCGCTTCTAGTCACCTATGATCGTGAAACACACAATTAAATGACTTGACATATTTCAAAACAGAAATAACATGATTATGTAGGTTCCTCAAACATGTGTATTTTTATCCCTAAGTGGACATTCATGTGTTCTTTCATGTTATAATGGTAACGCACACACACATGTTCACCACCTCTTAAAAGAATTCGCCCACGAATTCAAATAAGTAAGACCGACATTAAAATCTGATACCAAATTGTAACACTCACATCCGTCACGTAGAATATAACAAAAGGTTTGGCAGGGGTCTCACACCATATTTCACGGACAGTTAGTAGAGTTACGCATTGATCCCATAACATTTACGTATCCTAACTCAGGATTGCATTCTAGTGGAAGCATTAAGATTAATAAGAACTCAATTACAGGAATGTCCACTAACCAACAAATAGGAATGATTATCAAAATACAAAAAGAGTTTGACCTTAAGGCCTTACAAACAGTTTCCAATAAATTAAGGTGATTTGCATACATCGGGGCACAGACCGTCAACACATGAAAATAATAAAGATGCTTCGCTTGTCCTTCGAGGGCCGGCATAGCACGAAGGGTTTCAGCCCGCTACTTTCCACTTGGTTCCCCAGCACCTATATAGGAACAATCCACAAAGATATGACAAATCAAGCAACGGTCAGATTTAGCTGACTAAATTATAACGACCCCGCCCCTCACTCCGGGAGGTGGTGCTCCTTCCCTGCATGTAAACAACATGTACATATAATGACATTAGAACGTGCAACTTGAGCACAATTCACCACAGACGTGAGCACAGTCGACCACACGCCCCGTACACTCAGGGCACATTTTCCGGCGTACTGGAAACCCAGTCCCACCACCATCCTTAGTCTCAGACCGATGGTTCAACATTGAGCATTACAAGTCTTTTTGGCCCGTAGCCTAAGACTCTCTTCCTCCTATGCTACAATAAAGTCAAAGGTGCTTTATTTCCTTTAGGTACATGCCAGTGACTCACTCCAAGTCGATCGCCATAGGGTGGGTACAAGTTACCACAACCCGTTGCTCAAACCGTCAGGCTCACAAGCCACGACGCGGGTCAGCCTCCCCGTACCCATTCATACAATATATAACCACGTTATGTTTCAAGGATCGCTCTCACAACCAACATAGTTAGGCAGCTTAAGCTCACAACTAAACATATTGGCCCACTAGTCTCCAGGAGACTGGCCTCACAAATAATTCTATGGGAGCTATCGCCGGTGGTAGCACTACCACCACGGGGTAGGTGACAACACGAATTCTACCCCAAAACCTCGGTATTTTCCTGGAGTCCAACTCCACAGTACTCTCATTGCAGTAACATGCACACCCCACGACTCTGTAAACTACACATTAACCACAGCGTCTTCTCCAGCACGCTAAGCAATACATCATCAATTCAGACCAACCTGTCTGAATGTGCTTCACACATCATACCTATTTCGTACTTCAATTCCGTATTCTATATGCAAGTATCTCACCGAGGATATCATTGATAAATCCGTTGGAAATCCCTTCGCTCTTCACCATTTAGTGGGGGACTTCATTCATGCAACTATGCCAAAATAAGGACTTCACATGTCCAAGGAGGAAGATCATTATCCTTGAAGTTAGTTTCGGCACCATGGATGAGAAATTAGCCTGATGAAAACGACCGCAATGAACTCGCCTCCGCGGATCTAAACTCGACTCGTGACTCGGAGCTACAAAGCTCCAACAATGGCGGGATCTCCTTGTTCTTCCTCTACCTTAGCTCTCCCCTCTCTCTAAATCTTAGAAAGAGAATGACCCAAGGGAAATGAGGTTCAAACCCTCATTTCCCGACTTTATCTCAATGGGGAAGCAGCTCCACTTTCGGATCTTGCTTAAGATCCACAAGTGCCCACGATTTGATTTGGGTTTCCTGTTCAGAGCGCTACTGCCGCGCAGTAACAAGCTAACGCTGCGCGGCAGCTCAGCTACGCTACCGCCGGCGCTAGCACTACCACCGGGCGGTAACATCTAGTGAGCTATTTCCGACGGCATCTAATTAGCAAGGAGAACCGCCGATTTAACATTCAACATATAAATTACTATATAACATAACTAACTGACGGCATCTAATTTGCAGAGTTGAAGCCGACTGAATAAGTGACTGAGAACAAATCAGTAACACAAAAGCAGACGACAGAAGTTGAGGTGCAGAATGGAGATGACCGACAACTTAACTAGTATGGTTCTCAAAACTGGTCATATTGGCGAGGGGCGAGGAGGAAGCTTGCTTGAAGGGTTCGGCAGCGACATGGGTTGCATCGACTGAATCGTGGGTCTCAGTGGAGCAATCACAGGCTACGGTGGGACATGACAAGCTTGTATGGAGGGGGAGGTGTCATTTGATGGCTTGGATGACGGTTGCGCTAGTGGAAGCTGGACCCCGATGTGTCCAGACATCAAATATTGATCGTTGTGGGCGGTGTGTCGCGTCATTGAGGCCTAATATGAAACCATATGTGTAACATCCTAAATCTTAGACTGCGGTCCGATGAGGGTGGGCGGTGATTTAAGGGCAGCTTCAAAACCCTAAGTGAATTCCTATCAGGGTGGTAGAAGAGTGGATGTACCCAGATTTGGAGAACCACTATAAAATTTCTTGTGTCGTCTGGATTGCCTTGTGTTTTCTTTGTGTATTGTGCTGTGATAGTTTCTTGCATTTACCTCTTTCTTATAAGTATCAATATTTTAATTCCGTAATAAATCTAAACATTTTTTATACTCTATTCACCCCCCTCTAGAGTAAACTATATTTGTCCCTCACTTTCATCAAGTTTCAATCTAACTTGAACCTAGAACCCAATAAACATTGGGGTTCTAAGGTAAAATATTTTTATTTGCTGCAGGTGGGTCCAATGTGTCATACCCCTATATGGTACTTGGATAGTGGATGTTCCAGGCACATGACTTGAACACGAAGAATGTTAAAGGACTATACTCCCATAGAGAGTGGACCCAAAGTGATCTTTGGTGGATCAGAAAAAGGGTCATCAAAGGGTTTGGTAACATTTCTACTAGTTCTATAACAATCACTCAAGTGACTTATATAAAAGGTTTGGATCAGAAAAAGGGCTCATAGCTGGCTTCTAGGATGTCATGCTTCCACATGAAAGGTGCAAAAATGTGCCGAATCTCACATCAGAATTAGTGGAAAATTTGTTGAGTTTAAGTAATAATTTGAATCATGAAATATTAGAGGTATCTTTCAGAGTAAGTGGTGGTGTTCGAAACTCCATAGTTAAGTGCTCCGGTGGGAGTAGTCCTGAGATGAGTGACCTCTTGGGAAGTGCACGTAGGTCACCTGTGAAAATATCGAAACCTTGCGGTTTAACTCAGTATGGGTTGAGATGAACCAAAACACACAATACTTATATTGTGAGAGTCTGGTCGTGACAAATGGTATCAGGGTCAGGTTTAAGCCTAGGACTTGTGGGATATGGGCTCATAACCCATTGGTCCGAGGAACAAAACTTCTGATACCAAATTGTACATCACACCTATAACTACCATATATTATGGGTCTACACGGGCCCATGTCATACAACCATCACAAGCTAGATATTAAAAGTTGTATAAAAGCATAACTCCAATAAATATACAATCTCAGAAGTACTGAACACTACAGAAAATTGTAGAAGTGTCAAAAAAACTAAATAATGGTGTCAAATTCCTTGGCCTTATGGACGATACTTCACAAGTCTAGTAAGTTCTGCAAGCAAACTTGGCACGCATTCCAGAAGAACATGGAAAAGAGTACATGAAAAGGTATAGTAGAACACTTCATGAGGAAATTCATTTCATTTTGATTTGGGCATGCTAGTGTGCACCTTCTTCCGAGTCATACCCTGCAACCAAATACACTTGAGAGGGAAAATAAGTGTCAACTCAATATTGGTTGTGATGAACCAAAACGAACAATATTTCTGACATTGTGAGCAACGTTGTCAGGATCGCGATCCAGATCATATGATCTTATGATGCTACGATCCAGATTTTGTAAATCGATCCTCGATCCCACTTTACTATCTGATCCGATCCTACCTCAAAACGATCTCATCTAGGATCTCGATCCTGACAACCTTGATTGTGAGGGTTGGGCCGTTACAAATGGTAATAGAGCCAGACTTCCTGCAGTACGATATGTGGTTCAGGGACGAACCACACAGAAGTTTGTTGTTCTGTAACATCAGTTACGTGGGGGTCGTTGTTTTTAGAGGGATCTTGAGTGAGTTTCACACTGATGCCCTTTCTTTTGACGACTCATTGAGTCCCAAGTCTTTCAATTATTGGCTAGTGGATATGAAGTATCATCTTGATCATTTTGAGTTATTCAGTGAGCGGCACATCAAGTTTGCGAAATTTAGACTTCTAGATCAAACAAAAACATATTGGTCTAGTATTAAGAGGATCCGCGAGCGAGATCGTCTGCATCACATCACTAGTAGGGTGGATATGAAGTCTATGTTATGTCAGACATATTTGCCTCTATTGTATTAGTGTCGCTTGCACAAGCAATATTTTTCCTTCAACAAAGATCTATGTCTGTCGTTGAGTACATGAATCGTTTTGATGATTTAGTTGTGACGATATCCAAGAGGAGTCAGCTATGGACACTTTGCGATTTCGGTCTGGACTTCGATCTGACATACGTACTGAGTTGGCTTATCACAGATCGAACTCCCTTGACAAGACATATCAGCTCGCCATTCATCATGAATAGTCCTTGAGATCCGCAAGAGCTGCTCCATTGGATTCACAGCTTGACCTCCGCAGTATGAGTCTCTTCCATACTGGGGTCACCACTTTGCCTACCATTGTCCTGTCAGACACGACATAAATGATACCTGATACAGATTTCTCTCAACTTAGTGAGGTATTTAGTCCAGTGAGTGGTTCGTCTTTTGTTTTTGACTCTTCACTTGTGATCTCGGTTGAGATTTCTGAGCGACTCATTGATTCTATAGTGTTGTGTCCCTCACCTACACCCCTTCTTCTTTCATGCTCCGGGTTAGTTAACACTTCTACCATAGACTCATTTCTTGACACCACAACTACAAAACCTTTCTTGAGAGTAGGTCTGTCACCCTCCCCTTGTCATTGTCCTGAACCACATCACGAGCAAGAGCCAACAACCTAGTGTTGATCTCATAGTGACTATCTCACCCGTTTATAGGGACACTACCCCTTACGATGGTACTCATCTAAAGAGGATCGTGACCCTATTGACAAGTTTTATGGAGAGCCCCTATTGAGATTCTTGATGAACCACCACTTCCTGGTGAGGATGAGATTCAGGTGAGACACTCATTTATAAGTATTGATTTATTGTCTTCTGTTACAGGCCCCACAAGTGGTTACATGGGCTCAAACAGGCCTGCGGGCTGCCCACACCAACCCTTCTGACCGATCGGCTTTGGGGAAGGGTTGGAGTGTGCAGCCCGCGGGCCTGTTCGGGCCCACGTAACCACTCGTGGGGCCCGTAACATCTTCTCTTCCGTTATTGTCTTTGATCATGCCCTAGAGAATGGATCTTGAGCGGAGCATCGCGTATGTAGGGCTTTCCTTAAGTACACTTGAGCATATTCCCGTTATTTCAAGAGTATACCTTATGACCCATCACACTCTTGATGAGTTTTGGGACATACTGCATGCCAACCCCACCAAATGAGTTCTTTCTTTTCAGGGACACTCACCACACTTCTAAGCTGCATCCTATCGATGGTGTCTCTGGTATCCACTCAGGTGATCGTCACATCCGTGAAGAATTTTCATGCATACCTCCTGCTGAGCCCCCTGATACGTCACAATCCTAAGAGACATTTGGCATCTTATGAGCTCTTCTTTTTGTGTTTATGTCTCACACGGACACTTGGACACTCGTCACATACTGGATGATTTTTTTTACACTCCACCGAGAGAGCCCCATGATAAGCCACCTCATTTTATAGATTTTCAAGTCATTGTCAGACTGCCCCATAAAGAGTGTGTCGTGTCTGTCGTGTTTCATTTACTCATTGACATGAGTGTGTTGAGTCGTTTATTCATCATTTTCTTGTTTCTGTTGAGTTTGTTCATCATTTGCATGTGTTCCATGAGTCTTTCTGGTAGATGATCAATATATGTGATAAGTTTTATAAATCCCATGCAGAGTTTCACTGACAAGAGTAGGTATTTCATGAAGGCGAGCAGGTGATGATGAACATCCGCGTTGTGAGGTTCTATGGGAGGCCTACTAAAAGTTTGAGTGTTAGGCGAATGGATGCCTACACAATCATGAGAAGGATCAGGGCAAATGCTTATGATCTTGATATCCATACGAGCTTAAGTATCCATCCCGTATTTAATGTTGAGAACCTGACGCTATACTACAAGCCTCGCGAGTATGTGGACCTGTTTCATTGAGATCCTCTTGATCCTACACCCCTACATCCTTTGAAGCCTACAACTCCACATTCTCAGTCCTGCACCCGTCCACTTCTTTGCCCCACCTGCCTTTGGGTCAATCGCTTATGGCTTCACCGTCTGCACCAGTGATTCGTACCGAGACTTCCAACACATCAGTGGATTATTGAGAACATTATTGATATCGCGGCTCACACATCCATAACCGTGCCAGACAGTCAAACACGAGCATGTTATGGGCTAGGATACTTTACCATCGACGATATTTGGATACTTGTAATAATATAACTGAAGGGGAGGTGATATCTGGACTTCTATTGGGTCGTGGTTGTCTTCCCACTACCACCGCCTATGTACTATCAACTTGCATACGATTTCAGACTCGCGTAGTTCTTTTATGGTGTCGTACAGGTTGTCCTTTCAGATCAGCCAGCTTGCGAGTTGCCTCATAGTAAAACTCGTCAGCCATACAATATTCTCCCCAAGGAGCATTTCTCAAAGAGACGTTTAATTATCGTCAAAATTATATTCTCGAAGTCGCATTTATTCCCACTGGAATCATTTTCTCGAAGACACATTTTAGTCCCGTTGGAATTATATTCTCGAAGGCACATTTTATTCTTGTAGGAATTGTTTTCTCAAAGTCTCATTTTATTCCCGTAGAAATTATTTCTCGAGTGCATCATTTATTATCACATGACGAGAACAATTATTATTTTAAAGAAACCATAATAAAGAACTCAAAACTGAGTCAAGGTGGAAACCTTATCCTGCCCAACCAAGTTATAAACCTCAATTAAGCCATTGTATCTTTGGTAAGCTCTATCCTTGGCACAGCTTGATAAGCTTTCCGGCCTCTTAGATTATGAACTGACTCGTCCATAATTGCTTGCCGGCATTTAATAAATCAAGTGATTCAAGTGAACCCTATATACTACATACATATGTGTGCTACAGGTTTCAACCATAAAAGTTATCAATTTAAAGTGAGTTAAGAATTTCCAACATGGAGATCGGCAAGAATAGACCTTACCATTATCACAATAGCAAAGATCTGTTATAACATTAGGTGCAACTGCTAGTCCTACATAACTCTATTTAATATATTAAGTCATATAAAATTCCTGCAATTAGTCAAGGTAAGAATAAGACAACCCACTTTGAGGATTAAATCCATGAAAACCACCAAGGTTAAAACTATGACGATTGAATCTGTGAAACCACCAAGGTTAAAACTATGTGGAAGAATTACTAAGGACAGAACATGACCTCTTATACTTTGACTATAATTTCATTGAGGTTATAGCCAACTTATTGAGGCCACTCCTGACAAGGGATTCCAACTGGAGCCTCATATTTTAGTCATTTACTATGAATCAATTCTTTATTGAACTCAAAACTTTATGAAGCCATGATGAAATAAAGCCACACGGATCAGCAAAGAAGGTTAGAGTTGTGTCGAATGCAAAGCAAATGCAACATTAATTCTTGTTCCCTTATAGCATCAACCAATAAATTCACATTTTCCAAATTAAATCGATAGAAAAGGTGCAATTGGACCAAATGCATAGGTTACCGAGAGATTCCTCTCAGGCCATCCTTGTTGCTTTGTTATTGATGCGGAGAAGAGACGATGAAGCCGATATGCCCCAGTCCCTATTCAGCACTATTCCTCTATAATTTCAGAAACTTGAGAGGTAGTGGAGAAGCTTGGTTAAGAGTGGAAGAAAGAGAGAGAGAGCTAGGGAGAGAGAGACACACCTTGTCATTAATATTTAATATTTTTATTTCCTTGTGAATGGAAGACAAGCTCTTCAATCCAACAATTAAGTAATGAAAATGAATGCAGGGGTGGAATAAAGAGCTATCGAAAAATTCGTTTCCAGAATTTCACCAATAAGTTCATATGATTCAACAACGACCAAAGCAACATCATAAGGACGACATTGTTGGTGACCTAAAGATTTACCAAGCAATAATTCATGAATTAGAATGAGTTAGACTTACCAGAATTTGAGCGGGAAAGAAGAGAAAGGATAAATTTTCGGTTGCTTGGAATCATTTTCCCCAAGCTAATCTCTTGTAATAAAATTCATAGGTATCCCATAGTCACCAATTTCGCAAAAGAGCATAACATCCAAACCGAAGAAGGGTTTGTTACGGTCCTCCGTCAGTTATCTTATTATCTTGTCGTATGTATTTAGTCATAGTTATTAGACTCGTCATAATGTTTTAGTGTTTTAATATTTTATGCATCTTATGTAATTACGGGTATGCCACCCGAGGTTCTATAATTAGATTCTTTTCTTGTATTTGGATTCTCAAGCAATGAAGAAATGAAGTTTCCTTTCTCTCTCTAAAATTCCTCTCTTTAAGTTCTTCTCTCCTTCCTCCACCCTCTAGGGTTTCTTCCTCTCTCATCGCGTCCTCCACCATTCTATGGCTTGCCCCTTGTATCTCAGGCTCCAACACCCCTTCAACGCAGCATGCCCACAACAACTTGCTATCAGATCTATCACCGCCGCGACTGGTGCCACCATGGTCCTCCGTCGTTCATGACGCACCGCCGCCTCCGTCCTCGTCGCCGCCTCCGTTGTCGCTGCCACTACCGTCGTCGCCGCCTCTGTTTGCTCTTGCTCCACCGGTCCATGCCATGCCACTTCCATCGGCCGCATTGCCCATTCTTCGGCCGACACCTGCTCACCGACCCCGACGGATCCATTCCTGCAGCTGCATTTCGGCCCTCCGATCTCCGAGTGGCTGCTGCTCATAGCCCCTCCAGCGGCTCCGACAAAGCCATTCCATGGGGCGCCCATTTTCCTGGTAGCGTCGCCGCTCCTTGCCGACACCGCCACCGCTGCCTCTACGCGTTACCACACATTTTTCTGGAGGGAGATCAAGTTACCAGATGATCCGGCCACCCGCCTGGAGCACGAGCTTGAGGGCAAGCTCGTTTTGAAGGACAGATGGAGTGTTACGGTCCTCCGTCAGTTATCTTATTATCTTGTCGTATGTATTGAGTCATAGTTATTAGACTCGTCATAATGTTTGTGTTTTAATATTTTATGCATCTTATGTAATTACGGGTATGCCACTCGGGGTTCTATAATTAGATCTTTGTCTTGTTTTTGGATTCTCAAGAAATGAAGAAAAGAAGTTTACTTTCTCTCTCTAAAATTCCTCTCTCTCTCTAAGTTCTTCTCTCCTTCCTCCACACTCTAGGGTTTCTTACTTTCTCATCTCCTCCACCATTCTAGGGCTTGCCCCTTTATCTCTGCCTCCAACACCCCTTCATTAAAGCAAGCCCACAACAGGGTCCCCCAATAGAAATCAAAACGATTAACGTTGAAATGAATTCTATACTAGCAATACTTGAAATCAGAGGAAAGAAGGGGAGAGAGAGGGAGAGATGCTACCCAAAATTATTGTTGGGATCTTCATCCAAACCAGAAAGCACGACGGAGAGGAAGAAGAAGATAGAGAGGGTGCGACTTTGTCATGGAAAAAGAACCAAGGGAGGGGGTTCCTTCTTGTGTGTCTGTACCCCCAGAGGATGCCCATCCAACTAATTCATAGCCATAACCAGCCAATCTAGGGCTCCCACGAATTCAAGAACTCCAAAAAAAAAAAATCCAAGGTAACGTTGCACTTCTCCGTTGGTCTCCTTGCCGATGAACCTCCCCAGATTCTTGGGCAAACCGGGGTGTCTCCCCCTGTTTCGCTAATTTTAGGCAGGGATCCCGTTCTCTCTTTTTTTGTACGTAAAAACACACACACACACACATAATCATAGACGCGGGAAAATTGCACTGTGGGTGTTATGGCATCCATATCAGACTCATGACTCTAAGTAGTATTTTTGAAGTTAATTCTAAATTTGTTTACTCGCAATTTTTTGCTCGAGTCGCCGCATTAACTCAAAATGACTTGTTTCGATTAACTTTCTTAATTTACGTATGAATTAAACAAAACAAATTGCACCGCGCTCGCATTGTCATACGAATCCAACGCAATTGATCAGAATCAGTTGTTAGTTTGTTTGCTCAGATTTACGTGTTCAGGTCGACTCCGAGTTCGAATGCGACCTAAATGATCAATTTTCTCGATTTACGTTGAATTGAACGAAACGAAATGCATCAAGTGCGTATTGGTCGTATGAGTTCAACGCAACTGACCGTGGTCGATTCAAAGCCAGTTGATTTACTCCAATATCTATATCAAGGCATCGTAGTTCAAAATTGATATTAATATAAGACGAAGGTTGGGTCACGGTTCACCATGTCCCTGACTAAGCTCTTCCGGGCCCTTTATCAAAGTTGGGATGTTACATCGGTGATCTTACTATATATGTGGGTATCATTCTTCTCCTCAGAGATGACTCCTGTGACATAAAATAGCAAAGAAGCATCTTCAGACACATTTTGTTATAAAAGATGAGAGTATTCACAGATACTTTGTGGGTATTGAAATTGGGAGACGCAACAACAACGCAGTTATTTTTTAACGAAAGTATGCCTCAGATTATTTGAAGAAACATGTCTTTTTGGCGTGAAGCCTACTTGAAATCCAATGCTTATGGGCACTGTCATACTGTGGGGTGAGACTTTTCCTTCTCTTAAATATATCACTTGTTACAGACATCTGGTTAGTACGCTCATCTATCTTGAGGTGTCCAAATCCGATTTCTCTTCTGCTGCTGAAAAAGTCGGTCAATTTATGCAGGTTCCTAGAGAGTGTTATCTTAAAGTTGCATTAGAGATTTTAGAATACCTCAAAAGATTTCTCGACAAAGGTCTACTCTTTAGATGAAATAATCACTTGTGTATTAATGCGTATTTAGATGCATTCTATGGAGATGATAAGGGAGATCGAAAATTCACTTATGAATACTGTGCTTATGTCAAAGAAAATTTATGGTATAGCGAGCACCAATAGGGTATGAGCATGCTAAGCTCATCACACTTCTTGTGTGGTAATGAACGTTATTTGGGAGAAGAACTTTTTCGCCAAGGCAACCATATATGGTTCACGGTGTGAAAACACAATGTGAGATACTACTCATCGTACAAAGGTAGTTACAACCACTCCACCCATACAAATAACTGTCCGTATTTTCGGGGAGGTTGGTTCACGAAGTGTGGTTGTTGGACTTCCTATCCAGAACAAAAAGAACGAGGCTAGGAAGGCCTTGATTGTTAGGGAGAGCATTGAAGTAGAAGAAGATAAAAATAATGATATTAATGTTTCTTATTCGTGGAGGACGTCTTGAATCCTTGATGTGCTAAGCATGGGCCAAGTGTACAAGTGATAGATTTAGTCAACCTTCACTCTACTGAATCCTTATGGATCCATGCCATTCATTGCGTTGTTTGGCCAATGATGGAAAATCTTCTAATGATGATGTCATCATTGACACTCACACTGCCATCCTGAATTTCATTGTTCGGCGATGGTGGGGTAAAATATGTTCAGCGAATGTGTTATTCAAGGTCGCTTTTGATGAGTTGAGGGTATCAAAGGTCCTCAAAACTAATGAAGTCCCGTTGTTCTTGTTTCCTGTCAACAAAAAGGAGATTTAGGGGGTTGTCTCGCTGATGTTAGTACTCATTTAGGTCATCAAACTCATCAATTTGTTATTGTGGATACCGCCAATAATTCTAATGCCATTTTTGACAGACTGTGCTAGATGAATATCAAGTGGTTGACTCGTCCTACCAGCAAAAAAAGTTCTAATTGGGGTGTTAAGGAGGGGGTTAGGTGGTCGGGGGTCAATCATCAGTAACAATTTGGCAGCTGTATTTAAGTGCTACATTAACTTCGTGAATATGGTGAGGACATCGACAAAGTTGCTAGATGTCAAGCAGGAAGAGAAGAAACCACACACCAAAGTTGGGCCAAGAGAAATTATCAGAGAAGGAAGTGCGTTAGGAAGTGGCGCATGCAAAGGAGGTGTGTAAGGAGGTGGTGCAACCATAGGAGGTGCATTAGGAGGCTGCACAGCCATTTAGGTGCATCGGGAGGGGGCTTAACCACAAGTGGTTTGTCAAAAGGTGGCTCAGCTAGAGGTGTTGGGAGGTGGTCTGAGTGGGAGGAGGGTCAAAATAGTTAGAGAAGTGTTACCAATGTGCCACTTTATCACTTAGAGCATTGAGGTGAAATCCCGAGACCGAGCTATCACACTAATTTTTGTAGATGTCTCGCCAAAGTTGCTCTTTTTGATTCTGGGCATTACGGTGGAAACTATGAGATCAACCTATTGCATTAGCTATTTTGGAGGTCTTGCTAGTGCATCATTTTTTTCCACTAGGATCACGGAAGCTAAAATGCTGTTTTGCCAAGGTATTTCTTTGCCATTTAGAGCATGTAGGTGGAAACTGCCAGATAATGCTAAGCTGTGTGGTTTCTCCAAAGTTTTGGTTTGCCACTCAAAGAATTATGGTGAAAACGATGAGCCTGATATATCAAACTATTCCCTAGTGACATCTTGTCATAAGTTTTATTATCTATTTAGCGGACATTATAATGAGAGTAAATTAGACAACCAGTAAACACCTTGTCTGTTAGGGATTGCCTATGTTTCACTGTTAAAGACTTATGTATCTTTGTGTTATTGAAGAAAAGTTCTAGGGCTGATCCAGGAAGTCTTTAAATTTTGCCTCTTCTAGTCTCCTACTCTCCTTTCTTCCGTCCTCCTCGGCCCATTCTTTATTGGTATCCCTAGCCATCCAACGGGGTAATTTATTTTAACCGGTAATACTTTATCTCCAAACAGTTCCTGATGTAATGAAAAATCTTAAGAAATCATTTTGTGAAAGGGAATTTTCTATTTATTTAGTTTGATGAGAGGAAAGAGTTGAAGAAAATTTATGGCGATAATGGAGGTCTATTTCCTTTTCTCCTGAAATTAAGAATATGAGTTTATTTAATAATAATAATAATTATTATTATTATTTTCATGAAGAGCACCAGAGGGAGAATTGATGTGCCTAAAATGGAATCTATAGGAAATATATTATTATTTTTGTACTATTATTATTTTGGAGGAGTTTGTCGAAGAACGAATGCTTGAAATGATTTGCATCTCTATCGGTACCCACGGACGCTAGAACTCCGGCATAGTCCTTCCGACGACCTCACAAAAGGAAGAGAATCATCTGTCTCTGATGCCAAACTACCAGTTTCGTTTCTACAGACACAGTCTCTGTTTTCCTGCTCTCTTTCTCTCTAAGTCTCTCTTAGAAGCCCACATAATGGATAACTTGCTGTTGCGCAAACCACAATGGTTTTTATATTTATCTTGAGTGTGTTTCAAAGACACTAAATGATGAGTAGTGGATATGCGAAACTCGGCTCCAAAACTAAATGTTGCCTCTTCTGTTCACAAATAAAATTAATATTTTGACATTGATTAATTCTAAATAAATCATTATCCATTAATACATTTCTAGTTTTGTGTTAAATTAAAGTCCGACTTATATTAACACCAACTCGTTCATTCTTCCTATTTCAGTGCGTTCTTATTGTGCGACCCCATACATTTCTTTTATGTTGTCAGTGGCATAATTCCTTGATTGCTCTTGGGCCACAAACTCTAACAATTATCTCTATTGGATCCTTTTCCGCATATTACTTATAACTACCTCTTTTATAGCTTACATATTTGTGGGTGAATGTTAATAACTTGTTTATATTAAATTTCTTGTGAAGGAACAAGTCAAGTGAGAAATGCCGGCAAACTTATTGTTAAAGTTCATTTATATTAATTTTCTTGTGAAGGAATAAGTCAAATGAAGAATGCGACAAATTTAATATGAAATTTCATTTATTTTTTGCTATAATATATTTTGTTTTAACAAGAGGCATCGTTACACAATTGGTTTTGTAGTTCCAAGGCTCTGGACCGGGTTATATATGGTCATCATCTGAAGGAGGAACTGAAGAAGAATGCAGACAGTCAATCGCTCCAATCCCTGCAGGAAAGCTGTTGGAGTTACTGCAAAGTAAAATTTCTGATAACAATGCACCAGACCAAGACATGATCATTACTCCTGCATCTGGAGAGTTGCTACCTGATTCTGAGAGTACATTTGGTGATGGTGATGATGATAGAGAGTATGTTGATTTTGAGAAGGAGGTATACTTAGTGTTGCTTTTCCATGTTCTTCATCCAACGACAGTGAGTGAAGATTCAATTTCTCTTTAGCTAACATTTTTATTGAAATACAACATCAGGTGGAAGCAACTTTTCAACGTGGTCTTACTGGTGTGGAAAAGGAGAATGTTATCTTGGAAATCAATTCACTACGGTTAATTTTATATTCTTCTTCGTAGAAAGATTTTATACATGTTTGTTCGTGGTCAGTTTCAGTTTTTTTACATTAAAAATTGTGATTTTAAAATTTCCTGATTCTTCCTTCTGGAAAATGTTGGGGAACTTCAATAGAAAAGTTCTTCAACAACAAATCAGTTCCTTCCTGAAATTGAGATTAAATTGCTTTTATTTGCAATGAAAACTATGCATTTATTTACAAAATTTCAAAATGTCATTTAAGGTCCTATCTTTATATTCTTAAGCACGCTATGCTTTAATTATTATTTTATTATGTCATAAGACTTCATTTTTTTCAGATTGTCGTGCAATATGGAACAAGCTGATTGTGCTGGGGCGTTGTTCCATTCTATAATGAAGCAAGCTTTGGTAGCACCCTATTCTTGTAAAAGTAAGAGCTTAATTTATAATGCTTGTAGATTTGCATGTTCTATGGTTAATCAATCCCATTTGTGTTTCTACATTGTTCTTTAACAGGTTGAGGTTGTTAGAATAAAGATTTGTAAAGGCCCAATGTGAGGCCCATCTAGGGCCTTCCTCCTTTTGTAATAGTCCCATATCTTAGATTGGGATTGTTTCCCCTTTCTCTCTTCCTATATTAATGTACAAATACATGTATGTACACAAGTTTTTTGGAGAAATTAATAAAATTCATAGTTTGTTTCTCTATTCTGGTATATTTCCACATGGTATCAGAGCCCAACGGTCCTTATTTTCCTGTTACAGGTCTCTATCACGCCAATCTGGGCGGTTCAAAATATTCTAACTGTAGCTACTCTTCGTCAGCTCCCTTGGTCTTCTTTCTCCCGTTCCACGCCCACCTCCCCTGCTTTTATATATTTTATGGGCAGGACCCTCTTGCTTGCATCTTCCGTGGATTGTCAAGGCTTGCCGCAGCTTCCCTTTCTTCTCGCTGCCCATCCTCTCCTCTCTTGGTCGTTGTTTATTTCCCTTGTGATCTTTGTCGCAAGCTTCTGGTCGAGGGCCCTTCTTGCTGTTGAGATCTCAGCTTTCCTGCTCCTAGTGTCTTGCCGCCGTTCCAGCTTAGCCGCAGATTCAGCTCGTTGCTTCTTGGGTCTGTCTAATCGTCGTTCTTTGCTGCCTCTCCATAGTTTTGCTTGTCGTCTCTACTTGTCTAACAACTCTCTTTGTCTAGCCGCAACTTTCTTTGCCTAGCTTCACTGCTTCTCTTGTATTGCCGCATCAGGGTGCTGCTAGAGTTGCTGCCAGTTCTCTCTTGACAGCATTTGCTCGCCCGGCTCTCTGTTTGCTGCAAGTTCATAGCCGCCGCCAGTGTGCTATATTTGCAGGAATTTGACCGTTGCTTATTTCCTCTTACTAGCCGCAGTTAGGTGCCCTCAGTCCACAGGATCAACGATATGCTCTGCTCTATGCACATCTTGTCGCAACCCATGTTATCAAAGGCGCGACTCAGGCGCGCCCAAGACTCCGAGCTCAACAGGCTCAGAGGCGTGCGCCTTCATGCGCCTTTTTGGCGCCTTCGGAGCATAAAAGACACGTTTGTGTGTGATTGCTGTTTCAAACATTTCCCAAAAGGAAGAAAGAAATAATGTAAGAACTCAATAATTTTTGCATGATTTAGTGTTTGTGAAATATAATGGAATGTTAAGACTTAGATGTGATGCAAACGACCACATTTATTGTATTTTTTAAGAGATAAGTGATAATATTGAATAATTAATGAGTAAAATAGATGAAAAATCTGATCAAGAAGATGAACTGATGTTTGATGCTTATTTTTTAAAAAGATTGTGGTAGCGCTTTGCCTTCGTTAGGCGCGCGCCTGCGCCTTGAGTCTTGCGCCTAGGCTCCAAAAATCCTTTGCGTCTTGGTGTGCCTTGCGCCTTTAATAACTAAGGCCACAACTTCTGCTTTGTCTAGCCACTGCAGAGTGCAATTTGACTGTTCTTCTTGTTATTTCTCCCATTCTCCTAGCCGCCTGAGAAAGCTTCATGACGTCAACTAATGCTCCGTCACTTCCTTCTCGTGTTGTGCCGCCTCCTCTCGAAATTCGTGATGTGCTTCAGATCACCACTATTTCTCTTATTGGAAAGAAGAATTTTGTTGAGAGGGTGCACTCAGTCCGTCGTTTTCTTCAGACAAAGGGCATTTGCATCATCTAACTAAGAACACCCCTTCTGTATCCACTGATGACTGACTTTGAGATGATGGTCGCATCCAGACATGAATCCTCAACTCCCTGGATGGTGAACCTTCTCGTATGACCATGTATCCTAAAATGGCCAAGGCTATGTGGGAGGAATTTCATTCCCTCTATTCCGGCAAGGACAACCTTCAAGATATATTTGACATCATTACAGCCTTCAATCTCTCGACTCGGTAAGTGCTAGCGACTTAACCTCCTTTGTTATGCAGTCCGAAACCTTAGTTGAGGCCTGAATCCAGCATCAAGCTCCTACTACTAATTTTGCTGCGCAACATGCTCAAAAAAAGGTTTTTGGTATTGCCATGATGATGGCTCGTGTTGTGCCTCATCTCCACAGTGTCCGAGCTCTGATACTCTCCTCCACCATTTTCTCTCTCTTCGATGTTTGCTCAATGTTGTTGAAGGTGACCCTACCCTCTGATGCTCCCATACCTCCCTCTCTAGCACTCCTCCAACACTCATCTATATCTCACCCCTCCTCCCTCTACCCGAGGAGATCGTACCGGCTACCGAGGGAGAGAGGTCGCAACAGCCAGCTTAGATTCAAGTGTACTCACTGTGACAGTGATGGACATCTTGAGGCAACTTGTTATTGATGGTCTGCCTCCTCCGCCCCATGTCTTCGTTGTTGTTGACACATCATTTGCCACTCGTGCTGATATTGGTGTCATGCGCCTCCAGCTCTAGCATCTCCAAGGGTTACTCAATTTTCCACCTGGTTTTGTTGCTTCTATCTCAAATGAAGGTATCTCCTGTCTCTTCTATAATCCACAGTGGATTGTGGACTCTGGTGCCACCCACAATATCACTCTGCAAAAATCACCTTAGTACTTGGACTCTCTGCATCCCAAGTTTATCACAGTGGTCAATGGTGACACTGCCCCTGTCTCCGGCTTTGCTAATATGTCTCTCAGCCCCTTTATCTCTATTCACTCGATTCTTCATGTCTCGGACTCTTCTTTCAACCTTATTTTTGTTTGTCGTCTTATTGAAGATCTTGATTGCTCTGTGACATTCACGTCTTCTTCTTTTGTTGTGCAGGATTGACAAACGCAGAATACCATTGGTAAAGGATGACTATGCAACGAGCTCTACCTTCTGGACGTTTCTCCTATCATTCTTTCATCCGTCACTTCTATGGATTGACATCGGTGTTTTGGGCTTGCCCCTCTTCCAATTTTCAAGAAGCCTCTTCCTGATCTCTCTCTTCCTGCTTTTACCTGCAAGTCATGTATCTTTGGAAAACAACATCGTTCTTTTTTTTTCTTCATTATACTCGGAGCAATTCTCCTTTTGATTTAGTACATTCTGATGTTTGGGGAGCATATAAAATTGCTAGTATCGTTGTTTATCGGTATTTCATTACTTTTATTGATGATTATTATCGCATGACGTGATTATACTTACTCCATGATCAGTTAGATCTAACTAGTGTATTTCAGCATTTATTAAAGAGACTCGTACTCAATTTTCCGGAACAATTAAAACTATCTGTATAGATAATACTCATGGATATACCGGTCAAGCATTTGATGCCCTCTGTACTGAGTTTGGGATCATCCATCATACCTCATGTACTTATACCCCCCCCAACATAATGGTGTGGCTGAGCGCAAGAATCAATACCTTGTTGATGTTGCTCGCTCACTTTTGTTTTAAATGCAGTTTTCCAAGGCTTATTGGCACTTTGCAGTCTCTACGACATACTATCTCATTTATCGATTGCCATCCTCCATCCTCGATTATGTCACTCCATTTAGTTTCCTCTTTCCCTCACAGAGCCCTTCTCCATCACACCTCGAGTCTTTGGTTGTACCTGCTATGTCCATAATTTTGGTCCTTCCACTGACAAGCTTGCTTCTCAAGCTGCCAAATATGTTTTCGTTGGTTACTCTCATACTTAGAAAGAATATGCGTGTTATTCTCCCATTGATCGCAAAGTTGTTGTTTCTGTTGATGTTACTTTTCTCGAGGATCAATCTTTTAACTCTCTTCCAACCTCTCCTCCTCCCTCTCCTCTTCTACAACCATTATTGCCATGTCCTTCCGTCCCTGTTACTTCTCCACTCCCACCCCTCCTTCCAACTCCGGTTCTCGTGCTGAACAAACCACCTATTCTTTGTGTATACACTCGTTGTCCTCCTTGCTCTGACGCCCCGCAACAGTCGCCCTCTACCTCTGGTGCGTTGCGGCCTGATGATTCAGCTCCTTTATCCACGGCTCATCCCCTGACAAATTATGTATCCTTACATCGTCTATCCCCGACACATCACAAATTTTCAAATTTTTTATCATCCATTTCTATACCAAACTCTGTCCATGAGGCTATCTGATATTCGGGGTGGCACACGACCATAGATGAGGAAGTAACTGCCCTCTGGGCTAATCAGACCTGAGATTTGGTCTCCCTCCCTCCAGGGCAGACCTGTGTTGGATGTAAATGGGTCTTTGTGATCAAACATGCTCCAGATGAGACAGTTACTCATCTCAAGGCTCATCTTGTGGCTCGCAAGTTTACTCAGCAACAAGGCCTCGATTATGATGAGACATTCTCCCGTCGCCAAGTTGAACATCGTTCGTGTTTTGATTTCCTTGGTTGTTCATCTCCAGTGGCCATTACATCAATTAGACATCAAAAATGCTTTTCTCAATGACGATATACAAGAAACTGTCTACATGCACCGGCCTCTCGGGTTTGAGACTACGGGAGAGTTACTTGTTTGTAATCTCAAGAAATCAGTTTATGGTCTCAAACGGTCTCCTCGCACATATTTTGACAAGTTATGTATGGTTGTCTGTGATGTTTTGATCTTCTTCATGACGTTGGCTATTCAAGCATGTTGATACTCCTTTGGATATCACTCACAAGCTCTATGCATATGCCCCCGACACTGATCTACTTCCTCCAAACCCAAAATATAATTGATGTCCTGTAGGAAAACTGATTTATCTTAATAGTTATAAGACTGGATCTCTCATTTGATGTTGGTGTTGTCAGCCGATTCATGCATTCTCCACGGATGTCTCACCTCCAGAATGTCGAGCGCATCCTCAGATATTCTAAAACTTCTCCTGGACAAGGGCTAGTATACAAACCATCTCCCTCTTTTACTCCGTCGTTGGTAGCTTATTCTAATGTTGATTATGCTAGCTCCTTGGATGATCGACCGTCCACAAGTGAATTATGTACCTTCTTTGGAGTACACCTTATTACATTGCGCATCAATGAACAATTTGTGGTTGCTCGCTCTTCGGCCTAAGCAGAGTTTCGTTCGATGACTTCTGTTGTATCTAATCTTACATGACTAGAAAGTCTTCTTGATGATTTGGGAGTCAAGCTTTCCTCACTTGTTACTTTATTCTACGACAATCAAACAGCTATACACATTGCTAAGAATGATGTTTTCCATGAACGAATCAAACACATTAAAGTACACTGTCACTTCATTCGGGAGAATGATTAATTGAAGAAATTTTAATTGAAACATGTTCCAGCTGATGATCAAGTTGTTGGTATTCTTCCTAAGCCTTACCTCGTGTGTTATATTATCAGTTCTTATTCAATCTGTGTGCCTACGATTTATATGCTTCAACTTGCGGGGGGGGGGGGGGGGGGGGGGGGGTGTTAGAAGAATGATTTGTAAAAGCCCAATGCAAGGTCCATTTAGGGCCCTCTTCCTCCTTTTGTAATAGTCCCACATCTTAGATTGGGATCGTTTCCCCTTTCTCTTTTCCTATATTAATGTACAAATACAGGTATGTATGCAAGTTTTTTGGAGAAATTAATAAATTTCATCGTTTATTTTTCTATTCTGGTATATTTCCACAGAGGATAACAATTATAATGTTTGTTTTCCAATATTGTTTTTGTGGGAACATCAAGATATAACTACAAAGTTGAAAAGATTAACACATTGAGAATTAATCTCATTAAGGTAGAAAGGTCGGGAGGCATTTCCTTAAATTAATCGGGCCATGTTTTATTCTGAATGTTGTTTTATTCTGAATGTTATTTTATTCATCATTTTCCTTCATTCAAGGCGGTCATCTAACACGAGCACGAGCGATCCCATCCCCGGGAAATTAAACTAGATATAAATTTTGATGTTAAATATGAGATCCGAATATAAGTAAAGGTAGCCTGCAATGTGAGACTAAAATCATTCCAGAAAGAAACACAACAATAAATCAAAAAATACGCCAATACTCCCCCTCAAGTTGGCGCGAATAGATCAAGCAAGCCCAGCTTGCCACTGGTAGAGAGGAGTCTGGAAGGCCCAACCGTTTTGGTGAAGGCATCTGCAATCTGCTCTGCGGAGGGATCATAAGACGCTTCAAGAGTCCCTGAACGGATGTGCTCCCTGAGAAAGTGGATATCAACCTCAATATGCTTAGTCCGCTCCTGCAGAACAGAGTCTGAGGCTAGCATGATAGCGGACTGGTTGTCGCAAACAAGTGACGAGGAACCAGAAGGTGGAAAGGCAAGTTCGGTCAAGAGAGTACGCAGCCAAAGGATTTCAGTAGCGCCATGGGCCATAGCCCAGTACTCAGCCTCAACAGACGAGCAGTATACAACACTGCTTCTTGCTTTTCTAGGAAAGAACATCACCTGCCAGATGATGTGGCACAAGGTCCAGTGAGCTGGGCGGAACCAGTGGATCCCGAAGAATGGGCTGGGACATGTGAGGGCCCGCGTGGGCCACGAGTGTAGATCTGCAACGAAAGAGAGTCCTGCAGTGGAGCAAGGGCAATCAGAGATGGCTGTGGCGGAGCAGAAGGAGCAACGTGTATAGGGGAAGTACCATAGAAGGGGACATCCTCAAAAAACGTAACATCCAGGGAGTGAAACGTCCTGCGTGAAGAGGGGTCAAAACACCGATAACACTTGGAAGAGGAGGAATATCGCAAAAATAAGCACGAGATAGCCTTGTCATCAAGCTTTGTCCAAGACAGACGACGGTCCTAGACAAAACACACACACTTAAACACCCGGAGAGGGACGGGAAACAGATGGCGGCAGGGAGATAGAAGACTAAGGGGGACCCGACCCGCTAAAGACTGACAAGGCAAACGGTTGACTAAGAATGTCCCCGTAAGAAGGGCGACACTCCAAAACGACTTGGGGACGTGAGATCCACGAAGAAGAGACCGGGTCACGTTCAAGAGATGACGATTCTTACGTTCTACCACGTCATTATGTTATGGTGTATAGGGACAGGAGAATTGATGAAGGGTTCCTTGGCTAGCAACGAAAGCGGTGAAAGATGAAGAGACATACTCCCCCCCCCCCCCCCACGTTATCGGAGCGAATGACCCGAATACTAGAGGAAAACTTAGTCTTAACCATATTAGTAAAATGAGTATATAAATCAAAGACATCAGATTTGACACGCATAAGATAGACCCAACAGCAACGAGTAAAATCATCTATAAAAGTAACAAAATACAAAAATCCATCATAAGAAACAACCAGGGCAGGCCCCCAAGCATCTGAATTAATAATATCAAACGGTGCAGAACTACGAGAAACAGAAACATGATCAGAAGTGCTTGTATGTTTGCTAAGCTGACACACATCACACTGAAAAGGGTGCTCAAACGAGACACTCAGAAAAAGAGACGACACAATCTGAGAACTCGCATGCCCCAGTCTGGCATGCCAAAGAGCGGGTGAAGTAGCAACAACAACGATGGATGTGGGTGAGAGACAGGACGAAGGAGGTGGAAGATCCACCTGGTAAAGCCCGTCGCGCTCACGGCCGTAGCCAAAAGTCATCGTGGTCAGGTCCTGAAAAACACCGACAGAAGGAAAAATGTCACCGAGCAGTGCATCGAACGAGTCAATTGACTAACAGAAAGAAGATTTAAAGCAAACTTGTGAACATGAAGAACTGAACCCAAGGAGAAGGCGGGAGACAAGGGAACTGTGCCCCGGTGAAGAATGGGGGTCACAGAGCCATCGGCCAGGCGAACCTGTCGATGGACGCTCGGAGGCTCAAGAGAACAGAACAAGCGTGTCTCACCAGTCATGTGATCAGTGACCCCAGAGTCAATCACCCAGGGAGAGGAAGGCTCCTCTTGAGTGACATGGTAGGCCGTCGGGGTACTTGACGCTGACGCTGAGGTCGACGAGAGCGATGAGGAGACAGACAACTGCTGAGCAGGAAGAGGCCGGTGCAAAGTCTGAAACGGGGACTCCATCTGGGGTTGAGACTGAAGTTTGCTGCACTTGAGCCATAAGCTGACCCCAGTCGGCGGAAGGGGCTCCAGACGGGGCACCGGAATCAGGAGGGCCCCCAAAGTCGCAAGAAATAGTGGCGATAGCACGAGTGGTGGTGGACTGCTGGCGAAGGTGATGAAAGAGCAGCCAGCATCGAGCATACTCATGACCAGACTGTAGGCAGTGCTGACACTGAACATAGGCAAATGGGCTGAAGCGACCACCTCTGCGACCTTTAGAGGTAGTAGTACGCCCCCTCGCACAGAAAAAGTACGACCAGAAACAAAAGCTATTTGGTCTGGAAGAGGAACAAAAGCTGGAACTGGTGAAACGACGGTGAGGCAGGCACGACGCTCATGCTCCTCCACCATTGAATAAGCATCCAATATATCAGAAAGTGGATTCATGCTGACAATCTGAACTTGAATCTGCTCATTCGGGCCGTAACCCCATCAGGAACTGGTAGGTCTCCTACTTCTCCTGTCTCCGCTTGGCAATAAGCAAATCCTCTGGATGTGGAAAAGCACTAAGTGGCTCGAGGTCGGAAAGCTCCTGGAATCGCCTAGAGAGAAAGGTAAAATACTCGTGCACCGAACGATCCCTCTGACGAGCAGTAGAAATCTCTTGGAAGACATAGTAAATCCGCGTATCAACACGTGTGTGACCGTAGGTACGGGTCAAGGGAGCCCAAAGAGACCGCACAAAATCAAAACACATGAATTGCTCGTAAATGCGGGGTTCCATGGAGCATTGAAGCCACCCGAGAATCTTGAAATTTTTCGTGCGCCATTGATAGATAGCCTTTTCATCGGAAGGACGGGGAACACCATTTGGTTCAAGCCAATCTAGCTTGTCATGTCCTACAAGATGGACACGCATGGAGTTGGACTAAGAGATAAAATTCTTTCATTGAGAAGAGTGGTGGTGATGCGCCGAGCAAAGCCATCATTCGAAACAAGAGGTGAGGAATCCATGAGATGTGAACAAGAGAAATCCCAAAAGAAATGGAAAAGCCAAGGGAGAACAAGGCCAAGAAACCCTCAAACAGAAGAAAGAAGTCCCATCCCACAAAAAAGGAAGACCGTAGATCACAGATCTAGGTCATGAGAAGTAACAAAAGGGAAACAGAGGGGGGGGACACCAAGCAAAGCGGTCAGAGCGGCGGCGGCTGGAGGCGTGCAGGCAGATCGGTGCTGTAAGAAAACGGTCAGCGCTGGAGGCGTGTGGGCAGAGCGGTCTGCGAGGCGGAGGACGCGACAGCCTCACATCGGGTGGAGGAAGACGGTCGTGGGAAGCGGAGGCGGGATCATCGACGAACGAGCAGGGATCGACGACGAATGAGTAGGGATCGGGATGCGGGTTCGGTGGGTTAGGCAAATGGGCTGCCGCGGCCACCTCTGCGACCTTTAGAGGTAGTAGTACGCCCCCTCGCACAGAAGAAGTACGGCCGGAAGCAAGAGCCATTTGGTCTGGAAGAGGAACAAAAGCTGGAACTGATGAAACGACGGTGAGGCAGGCACGACGCTCATGATCCTCCACCATTGAATAAGCATCCAATATATCAGGAAGTGGATTCATGCTGACAATCTGAACTTGAATCTGCTCATTCAGGTCGTAACCCCATCAGGAACTGGTAGGTCTCCCGCTTCTCCTGTCTCCGCTTGGCAACAAGCAAATCCTCTGGATGTGGAAAAGCACTAAGTGGCTCGAGGTCGGAAAGCTCCTGGAATCGCCTAGAGAGAAAGGTAAAATACTCGTGCACCGAACGATCCCTCTGACGAGCACTAGAAATCTCTTGGAAGACATAGTAAATCCGCGTATCAACGCGTGTGTGACCGTAGGTACGGGTCAAGGGAGCCCAAAGAGACCGCACAAAATCCAAACACATGAATTGCTCGTAAATGCGGGGTTCCATGGAGCATTGAAGCCACCCGAGAATCTTGAAATTTTTCGTGCGCCATTGATAGATAGCCTTTTCATCGGAAGGACGGGGAACACCATTTGGTTCAAGCCAATCTAGCTTGTCATGTCCTACAAGATGGACACGCATGGAGTTGGACTAAGCGATAAAATTCTTTCATTGAGAAGAGTGGCTGTGATGCGCCGAGCAAAGCCATCATTCGAAACAAGAGGTGAGGAATCCATGAGATGTGAACAAGAGAAATCCCAAAAGAAATGGAAAAGCCAAAGGAGAACAAAGCCAAGAAACCCTCAAACAGAAGAAAGAAATCCCATCCCACAAAAAAGGAAGACCGTAGATCACAGATCTAGGTCATGAGAAGTAACAAAAGGGAAACGGAGGGGGGGGGGACACCAAGCAAAGCGGTCAGAGCGGCGGCGACTGGAGGCGTGCGGGCAGATCGGCGCTGTAAGAGAACGGTCGGCGCTGGAGGCGTGTGGGAAGAGCGGTCTGCGAGGCGGAGGACGCGGCAGCCTCACATCGTGTGGAGGAAGACGGTCGTGGGAAGCGGAGGCGGGATCAGTGATGAACGAGCAGGGATCGACGACAAATGAGTAGGGATCGGGATGCGGGTTCGGCGGGTTAGGGATCAGGAGACGAGACCCTCTGATACCAAATTAGATTTGAGAAATAAGAGAGTTGTCTTATTATTCCCCTATAGGGGATATAAATATGAGATTTGAATACAAGTAAAGGTAGCCCACAATGTGAGATTAAAACCATTACAGAAAGAAACACGACAATAAATCAGAAAATACGCCAATAAATTATACACGCGGGTTTACACACGTCCACACACTTCAATCACGGTGGCAAAATGACTTTGGGTCATGTTATCCTTTTTTGCTTGCTATTTATTTTATTTAGTAGTGGACCCATATAGCCGACCTGATGCATCCTCTGTTGTATCAGTTATCGCATGACGTTACAATACGTCGCACATTTTATTTATTTATGCTTTTACGTATCATGTATTTCGTTTGTCGCACATTTGCTTTGTTGTTTGGCTCCGTGGGTTGACCGTCCGAAAAGACCCTTAATAAATATGTCCGCTAATTTTAGTCGTTAGGATGTCGCGGGCAAGCTCAAAATTATTTAAAACGCTTAAATTTAAAATTAAGATTAAATTGCGACCATTTGAAAATAGTTTATGGAAATATTATTTGAGGAATATTACTAACAAAAAAGAGGAAACAAATCTTTTATGGTGCTAGTCAGCCAAATAAATCATGGAAATAGCCCATCTTTGGAATCATTTAATTTGGCTAGCCCTAGTTGGAAAGTAAAATTAAGAGAGGAAATTGAAATATTCATTAAATTGCGCATCCGCTAAACAATAAGGACGGGATTGAAGTAGAGGAAGACGACCACTGTCGTTTCCCTCTGCAGTGTGGCGAGTCCTTCCCCGTGAACTCACTACTCCGTCGAAGCCCAGCAACATCAACGCCAGAGATCTCTTCCCTTCACTGCGCGAACCACTCGTGGAAGAAGTGACGATCACAGCCGCCGATCGACGCCGTCCAGGTTGAAAAACGCCTCCAGTCCCGCCGTCGACTATGGAATCTTCTTCTGGCGGGTCGTTCCTCCTTTACGTCGCCGCCGACGACAACCAGGACCCGTCGTCTTTCCGGAACCTCAATTCCGGCGAGGCCCGTGCCGGCCCTTGCCTCCGCAATCAACAAGTTCTCGGCTGTGGAGTTTTTCCCAGTTTCTCTCCCAACAAAACTCCAGCTCTTGCATTTCCAGTTAACAGCGGCAGGAGTTTTGGATTTGATCTTGCCCATGATTTTGACATGGTAGAACCTCTTGTGGTAACAACGTCCAACACTTGCTCAATGTAGTTGGTTTTAAACTTATGCGTCTTTAAATAATTGATGAGCTTGTCGAACGTTCTAACACTAGAATTGTCGTTTATTCCATAAATTAATGCTTGTGAAACGTGCTTGTGAATCTACAAATCCTGCGTCGGTTCAAAGCGTTAGGCGCCGACAAACTCTTTCCGAATAGCTGACAACGGTTTTGCTGAAGTTTGTCGTTAAGAGCAGTTTTACGCGCGAACATCGTGTTTTAGTCCGCTCGGTCCATTTTAAATTTTAAAATAATTATTATTTTTCAAATCCATCGTTCTATTTTATCACAAAAAATATTACTTCGCTTAAAAATTAATTATTTGGAAACCTTGATTCGAGTCAACATCAGTTTGATATCAGAGCACTGTGATTCACTCCTATCGCAAATCACGCGATCCGTTTTTCAATTAATTAAAAAAACAACTAATTTTAGTTAAGTCTTTATTATATTTAAAAATTAACAAAAATAACAATATATATATATTTCTCTAAACCAAATTATTTTAAATGAAAAATCGTGTAGGAAAAATCGAAGATAACGTCACCGCCCTGAGTACACAAATTCAAAACCTCACAAACTTTATTGAAGCGCTAACCGCAAGTGTCAAAGAGAACCAAAGGAGCGTAGATCAAGCGATCACTAGGTTACGTGCGAGCGTGAATGTGTTAGAGGCCAACCAACACTTAGGTCTGAATCCACCACCGCCGGTCGAGCACTACCCAAATCGTAGGAATTTGGAACAAGAAAATCCTCGACATCTCGAGCCGGTAGTCCACAATATAAGAGAACCGCCTCGTTGGGATTTTGGTATAAAATTAGTTGTCGGCGATTTTGAGGGATGGATAGAGCCTGAGAGTTTCCTTGATTGGTGTGATAGGATGGATCGTTACTTAGTTTGGAAGCAATTTCCACCAGCAAGGCAAGTAGAGTACACCGTCCTTAGGCTAAAAGGGTCTGCCTTTGTCTGGTGGGGACAATTAGAGCGCTCTAGATTCAATTTAGGGTTACCTCCCATCACCACCTGAAATGAATTTAAGGCCCAACTTAGGAATCACTACGTGCCCCATGCTTATCTCCAGACTTTATATCGTAGATTCCATAACCTACGACAAGAAAAGTTAACGGTAGATGAGTACACTGATGAATTTCTTTTCCTACAGTCGAGGCTAGATCTTCGTCAGGATGATGACATGACTGTATCCTGTTATCTTAATGGGTTACGCTACTCCATACGGGATCAGCTAGAGTTGCACGACTATCGCGATTTAGGGGAAGTCTCTAGTAGAGCTCGTAGAGTGGATTCACTAGAGAAGCGCACATCCGGATTCAGATCTACGGATAAGTCTACAACGGGTATCACCACGGCGACTACGGCCAGGATCTCAGATTCCCCTCACCCCCGTCACCACCGGAACTCCGACCCCATCTACTATCCCTTCCAAGGGTAAGGAGATTATTGGGGCTAAGCCCAACACTGGGGTATTCCGATGCTTCAAGTGTATGGAGCCGAGACACAAATCATCTGAGTGCCCGTGACGCCACTTCGACGCCGTTATCGATTCTACTGTTGGACGTGAGCCTGAATATGGAGTCTACGTTAATGTGTATCACCCTGGGTCTGAGCACGAGCACGAGTCTGAGGATGTCATAGAGGTGGAAGGTGAACACGCCAAACACTTAGTTTGCATTGTACGATATAGTCTGATCACCCCTAGTGAGCCTACTGAGGATGACCATAAGAGGCATGATATTTTCCTCACTACTGCACGCATCCAGGGACAATTTTGTTCCATTATCATCAATAGCGGTGGCAAGGAGAATTTTGTGTCTCAACGCATGGTCGATCTCTTGAGTATCGAGACACACCTGTTAGAACAACCCTACATCTTATCCGGAGTCAATAGTCATTCGACTATGCCCGTCACACATTACTGTCTAGTAGAGTTTTCCATAGGGAATACGTATTCTGATAGAGTTTTATGTCATGTCGCTGACATGAATGTTTGTCACATACTTTAAGGGCGTGCCTGGCAGTACGATCGACATATTATGCATGACGACATGAGGAATTCTCACTCCTTCGAGCACCACGGGCACATGATTGTTCTTCTACCCCAGAAGAACTGTCTTATTCCAAGGGCACGCTAGAGAACCTCCACGACTCCTAATTCACCTGTTGTTGTCGGCACTACACTTTTGCTCACCGCACTCTTGCCTGAACTCCCACCCCAGGAGGAAAGTCACGATTTAGATATGTCGCTGACCCCATATCTACCGATTCCCGACGTGCCACCTGACATTTGTCAGTTCTCCTATTCTATGTATGTTGAATATTCACACGACACACATCACCCTATCGACTTCGTATTTCAAGATTATGCTTTCAGCTCACCTCATTATCACTTGGAGAGAGGAAAATCTATGAGATTATACCAACGTAAGAAATATTTTCTATCATATTTATGGAACACATTATGTGGGCAAAGGCGAACCAACCTCGAAGCTAGTAGCGCCAATCACTCTTGGACCGATGAGCAGATCAAAACCGTTAATAGAAGTTTGAGAATTTTCTTAGGCAATTAGTCGGTGGGAACTTCATGCAATGGAATCTTGCATCTCCACAAGCACAATTCAATGCAATAATTCTAAATATCGCTTTCGCTATGTGTCTCCTTCCGAGATTACCCATGTGCTATTCCACCCACCCGACTGTCCTCACACCTCATTCTACAAACGTATTTCCTTCGACGCGCAAACTCATATTAATTATTTAACAGAACTCTATAAATTTATTGCTAACAACATGTGAGCCACCCGTGGAAATTACACAATCATGGTCGGTCGTTATCATCATGAGTTGTACGTTCCACGGGAGGATTGGGTGTTTGATTATTACAGGAGTTCATGTCCTTTTCAAATTCAGAAGTATATCAAGCCACCTGACAAGGCCCCAAAAATACCACCTGATTCAGCACCGGCGACGTCATCAACTCTCTTCAGTACCAGCCTTTGCGAGATCTTGCCAGGGTCGAGTTTTTTCAACCCCAAGGGAATTGATGCATCCTCTGTTGCATCAGTTATCGTATGACGTTACTAGACGTCACACATTTTATTTATTTATGCATTTACTTATCATGTATTTCGTTTGTCGCACATTTGCTTTGTTGTTTGACTCCGCGGGTTGACCGTCCGAAGAGACCCTTAATAAATAGGTCCGGTAATTTTAGTCGTTAAAACGTCGCGGGCAAGCTCAAAATTATTTAAAATGCTTAAATTTAAAATTAAGATTAAATTGCGACCATTTGAAAAGAGTTTATGGAAATATTATTTGAGGAATATTACTAACAAAAAAAGAGGAAACAAATCTTTTATGGTGCCAGCCAGCCAAATAAATCATGGAAATATCCCATCTTTGGAATCATTTAATTTGGCTAGCCCTAGTTGGAAAGTAAAATTAAGAGAGGAAATTGAAATATTCTTTAAATTGGGCATCTGCTGAACAATAAGGATGGGATTGAAGTAGAGGAAGACGACCACTGTCGTTTCGCTCTGCATTGTCGGCGAGTCCTTCCTCGTGAACTCACTACTCCGTCGAAGCCCAACAACATCAACGCCAAGGATCTCTTCCTGTCATTGACTCATTGTGCGAACCACTCGAGGAAGAAGTGACGATCACAGCCGCCGATCGACGCTGTCCAGGTTGAAGAACGCCTCCAGTCCCGCCGTCGACTACAAAATCTTCTTCCGGTGGGTCATTCCTCCTTTATGCCGCCGCCGACGACAACCAGGACTCGTCGTCGACCCGGAACCTCAATTCCGGCGAGCCCTGTGCCGGCCCTTGCCTCCGCTGTCAACAAGTTCTCGGTTGTGGGGTTTTTCCCAGTTTCTCTCCCAACAGAACCCCAAGGCACACCTGAGCTTCATAAGGTTACACTTTGATATACTGATCAATGTTGGAGTCGACCAACTGCGCCCGGTCATCAATGCTCAAGCCGAAGCATACAAATCGTAGGGGGATGATGAAATTGGGTTGGCCGACTTTGAGGCTCTCGAGTTACATGAGGTTGATCTAACTTCCCCTCCACCAGCTCAACTCAACCTCCTAAGTATCTCATGCTACTCGGTAGGATGACTGACCCTTGTACTATGAAGCTGACAACATGGTGCTTTTGATCGACAGCGGGACGAGCCACAATTTCATCTCCCAAGACCTTGTGGACGAGCTACAACTTACAGTGACGTCATCCCCAGATTTTTACTTGTTCCTAGCCGATGGCCACTGCAGTCGCACTACGAGCTGCTGTTGTAATGGCCTCCCCAAACACAGCTCGAAAGGACGACCGTTTACACCCCCAGCACCACGGGTTGTTGTAGTCCTTAACCTCCCTTTGATGAGGGAAACTCAAGTTAAGCGGGTAGCACGCGAACATCCCAGGAGGTTACTCATCCCGAGACTACTCTCGCCCGAGCACGCTTAACGATGAAGTTTTTCCACTTCTCATCACCAATTGAGTTGTAGATATAGACTCCTAGATTTTGGGATATAAGCTCATCTACTTCTTCTTGAAGTTCTTAAGGCCTGGTTTGGTGGGGGAGAGATCACTGCTAGTTTGGTTTGGGAGTAGCCACGGGATCCATGAGCAAGAGAAAATTTGCGAAAAATCGCACATTTTCTACGGATTGCAACCAAAACCTGGTTGTTGACGTCGTTGTTTTCTCCGCGGCCAATTTTCCTGCGACAAATCTGTCGCGCCAAACCAAGCCCTAGTCTCTTTTGTTTGGTAGGGCTGCATGAGTAACAATGCCAATTCCCCTTAGAAGGAGATTTTGGTAGCTCTCTTGGAAAGATGTCTAAAAATTATGCAGAACATTTATTGCTACGGAAAGGATTGTGTTATCCATTTATAAATGCTTTTCAACCTTTGACAAAGTAAACATGTACTCATGCTTAGAATTCATGTAGTCACGTGCGCTTTTCTCACTGAAAGACCCTTTATGATACCTACTTGCATTGGCTTTTGTCGATTTCCTTTGGGCTAAGAGGACCCAAAGTAGTGTGTTTGCCATTTTTAAAGAATCACAAGTGTTCAAAAAACTTTCATGAATTAGGCCTATCAAAGTTCCATGGTCTACTATGAAGTATACACCAAGTAATTATGTGTAAAATATCACAAAGTAATTTATCTACATGAAAAATTCCAACTAAAAATCAAAATGGTTTTTGCTTGGAGGCTCTTAACCACTATCTTTGTTCTACTCTTGTAACTTGTATTGAGGATGGTAGGTTTTTAGGCAAACACGTTGACTCACAACAATATGGGGGTCATATTTATGCAGCGGGTGATGTTGAAAAACGACCATAGAAGATTGCACTTAATTTTTATTATACGTTTATTTATTGTGTTTAATTGATTGTAAATTTACTTTTTATTTTTATTTAATTATTGTATGGTTGTGTTGTTGTTGTGTATTTTTGTAAATGCGATAATTTATGATCATAGTTGTAGTTTATGTTTAAAAAAGTTTGGCCTCTCAATTCTCATTTTCCCACCAACTCTTGTCTGCAGCAGGTTAAACTTATTCCCTATTGCTCTCTCACACGGCTGTTAATACAGTGGAAAGGAAATTATGAGCAATCCAATTACTTTGATAATGCTGGTCTCTTGCTCTTATATACTTGAGTAAGGGAAACCTAAAAATAAGGTAAAAAGACATAACTACCCTGACTTGAACATAACATATTACAACACTCCCCCTCAAGTCAGACGAAAGCTATCAGTCATCCCAATTTTCTGGATATCATCGGTAAACACATCACACCCCAAGCTTTTGGTGAAGACATCAGCTAGCTGATCCTTGGAGTGAACAAACGGAGTAATAACTGTTTTCTTATACAAGTGATCCTTAATAAAGTGTCGATCCACTTCGACATGCTTTGTCCTATCGTGTCGGACCGGGTTATGAGCAATACTAATTGCAGCTTTATTGTCACAAAATAAGGAGAAAGGAGTTGTCACAGGGAAGCCTAAATCTTGTAACACGGTACATAGCCATAATCCCTCACATAAGCCTTGGGCCATGACACGATATTCTGCCTCTACGCTTGAACTAGCCACCACATTCTGCTTCTTGCTCTGCCACGTCATGAGGTTACCACCAACAAAGGAACAGTATCATGTTGTGGACTTTCTGTCATCCTGGCAACCGGCTCAATCAGCGTCAGTAAAAACTTCAATCTCCAAGTTGTTCCTAGAGAATAGGAGGCCACGACCAAGAGCTTTCTTTAAATACCGTAGTAGACGATACACCGCTTCTTGATGTCTGATTCTAGGGGAATGCATATATCTGCTAAGAATACCAAGTGCATACGTAATGTCGGGACGTGTATGAGATAGGTATATAAATTTTCCGACTAATCTTTTGTAATGTGATACATCAACATGATCACCATTAGCATCTTCATCAATCCTGTGATTTTTCTTCATAGAAGTGTTCGCAAGAACACAACCATGCATACCAGTTTCCTTTAGGAGATCCAATATGTACTTCCGTTGGGATATAAAGATACCCCGCTCCGATCTAACCACTTCGATGCTCATGAAGTATCGCAATCGTCCCAAGTCCTTCACTTCAAATTCAGCCGATATGAGGGTCTTGAGGTTGACGATCTCCTCTATATTATTTCCAGTTATCACGATGTCATCCACGTAGATAATGATAACCACAACACGTTGTTCATGTCTCCAGATGAACATGGTATGATTCGATTGAGCTTGCTTGTACCCAAACTTGAGCATTGCTGTGAGAAATCTTCTAAACCAGGCCCTTGGAGATTGCTTCAGGCCATATAAAGATTTCCTTAGGCGGCAGACAAGCCATTCAACTCCTTTCTTCCCAAAACCAGGAGGGAATTTCATGTACACTTCCTCCTCAAGCTCACCGTGGAGAAACACATTTTTCACGTCTAGTTGATGCAGTTCCCAGTCTAGACAAGCTGCAAATGATAACAGGACCCGAATAGAGTCCATTTTTGTTGCAGGTGCAAAAATATCCTGGTAGTCAACTCCTTGACTCTGTGTGTATCCTTGAGCGACAAGACGCGCTTTGTACCGTTCTACCTTGCCATCTTGGTTCTGCTTAACAGAGAAGACCCACCGGAAACCTATAGCTTTCTTTCCCGAAGGAAGAGCGGAGATGTCCCACGTATGATTTTTGTCCAAGGCGGACATCTCATCACGCATAGCCTGTATCCAAGTCGGTATTGCCGATGATTCCTGCCATGTCTTGGGATAACAACTAGAGAGAGATGAGACAAAGGTCTGATGAATAAGAGTAAGATGACTATAAGCCACATGATTAGAAGTCGGATGTTGCGTGGAAGTAGCTTTACCCTTTTTCAGCAAGGCAAGAGGCATATGCAGGTCGGCATCATCAGAATCTGAGTCCGAAGACGGCACTGGTAGAGGTGGAGCGGCGATGACCTGTGTACCTGAATGACGATGGTATACATGGGGAAAAAGAGATCATAATAGAGGAGTCTGGTATTGGGATAGGAGTACGGGGAACATCCATAGACAGAGGTGAAGGAATAGAGGAGGACAGAAGAAGAGGCATAGGGACAGCAATAACATCATATGTAGTTGATGTAGTAGATGTACTCTCCCCCTGACGATGAGCATGAGTTGAGGACAGAAAGTAGGACTCCTCCTCACGGAAAGTAACATTCATGGTACAAAACATACGCTTGGGGGGGGGGGGTGATAACAGCGATACCGTTTGTTCGTGGAGGAGTAGCCAAAGAAGACACAATGTTGAGCCCGAGGGTCAAGTCTGTCACGTTGAGGTTGGTGCACATGCACGTAACAGACGCACCCAAAAACACGGGTGACAAATGAGAAGTATGAACCACACCAGATGCAGAGAGACGGGCTAGAGTAGTAAAGGGGAGAATACGAGAAGGAAGACCATTAGTAAGATGTGTGGCAGTAAGCACCGCATCACCCCAATACGATTTAGGAAGATACATCGTCAAGAGGAGACAACGAGCAACCTCGAGGAGGTGCCGATTTTTCCGTTCGGCAACTCCGTTTTGAATAGATGTGTAAGCACAAGTTTTCTGGTGGATGATACCGTGAGAGGTGATATAAGCGCCAAAGGAACCACGATCGTCATACTCCCCTCCATTATCACTTCGAAGAACACAGATAGTGACATTAAATTTATTTTTCACCATGTTATGAAAGACTTGAAAGCACGAAAAAACGTTATTTTTCTTTTTAAATAAATAAACTCATGTAGTACGTGAGAACCAATGAATAAAGGTGACGAACCAGTGAAAACCAGTCAACGAAACAACGAGAGACGACCCCCAAACATCAGAATGTGTAATATCAAAAGAAGTGCTACACGGAAAAGAAAGCTGTGAAGAGGTCTGTTGCACATGTTTAGACCAATCACAAATATCACAAGAAAATTTCTGAAGAAATGATACAAAAACATGAAATAATTTTTGCAGCTAGACGGAGTACGAATGTCCCAATCGCAGATGCCAATGATAAACATCCTCTGCAGTAACAGTAGAACTGGAAAGGGCCTGAGATGGAGGAGAATGTTCCGCTGCCAATGTTCCACTTCGTACCCAGTTCCTGAAAAACACAAGAATCAGGAAAGAATGTTACGGAGCAATTAAGAGATTTCTTAAGATTGTTGATGAAAAGTAAATTGCGAGGAAAAGAGGGAACGTGAAGAACAGAGGTAAGAGAGATGGATGGAGAACAAGAAATGTTGCCCTTGCCCGCAATAGAGGACAACGATCTGTTAGCAGAAATAACTTTCTCCTTACCACACAAAGGAGTATAAAAGAGAAAACCTGAAGCAGACCCAGTCATGTGGTGGGTGGCACCGGAATCGAGCACCCATTCAGAAGGAGAGGAGGTGATCGCATGAGCACTAGGCATAGCAACTGTGTCAAGAGAAGTAGAGCTTCCAGTGACCGAATCAGACTGAGAGTGAAGCAAGCGACGAAAGACATCCAACTCATGAGCAGTAAGAGAGGTGAAAGTCGTAGACTGGGTCTCATCATAGACATCAGTGGTGTAAGCAGCAACGTCATGAGAACGATAGTCACTGTGCCTATGGCCCCCACGACCAGATCCACGACCCCGACCACGACCGCGACCAAAAGGACCCAAATGCGGATGAATTTTGAAGCATGCCTCCCAAGAGTGTCCCCGTCGACCACAGTAATCGCAGATAGGCACTGAAGATGCAGGAGTAGGGATGAGGCCACGACCAACACTCGTCAAGGCAGAACGATCTAGAGGAGTCATAACACTGAGAGACTTGCGGCGGTCTTCATCATCCAGGATCATGTTGAACGCCTCACGGAGGGAGGGAAGAGGAGAATGGTGTAGAACATGTGTCCGGACCACATCAAATTCCATGTTCAACCCCATTAAGAAGACATGAAGACGGAAACGGTCCTCTCGTTGCATTAACGGGACGGCATCCGCTGTACACGCTGGAGTAAAATGTGCAAAGTACTCCAGTTCTTGATACAAACGCTCAAACTCCGAGAAGAATGATGAGACAATCATCGACCCTTGACGCAACTCCAAAATGCGGCGAGTGAGCTCATGAACCTGGGTGGAACTACCAATCTGAGAGTACGTTTCACAAGCACGAGTGCAGATCTCGAACGCAGAGTCCATCATCATATAGCTCTGATAGGCCTTGGGCAACATCGAATGCAGGAGCCAAGACACAACCAGAGAGTTGTCAAAATCCCAGCGCTTCCAGGAGGGATCAGACACAGGGGGCTCTGTAATCAACCCATCGATATAGCCAAACATATGTTGACTATGAATGACATGCTGAGCAGCACGAAACCATTCCATGTAATTCGTGTCATCCAGAGAAACCGTGGTAATCTTCAAGGAGCTAGAGTGGTCATGGGGCCACTAAGGCTCAACCATCAGAGGCTGGATCACGCCCAGAGAAGAAACTGATGAATCAGGTTCACCCATACCCGACAAAAGGAACACAACAGATCAACATCACCTTATTCTGTCGTGCAGATCAACAGATCGACACACAGGCAGCGACACGGGAGTGGCGCGGAAGCATGACAACGGCCCAGGGCAGTAGCACAGGATCAGCAGCAGCAGACTTCACGGGATCGAATCGGTAGCACAGGATCGACAACACAAGATCGACAACACAGGATCAGCAGCAACCCTCGTTTTCATGAAAAAGAAGAAGAAAAGGAGGAGGAGGAGGCGGACTGCTTCATTGAGGAACGGCGGTGGCGTTCCTCTCAGCAGCCGGCAGGACTGCCACTCGGCATGAGCGATCCGAGCGACGGGATGGGAGAGGTGACGGGGTAGCAGCGATGACGTGAGCGTGAGCGACGGGAGATCTAGGGCATGGGTTTTTCCTTCACCTCTGATACCAAGAGGAAAGGAAATTATGAGCAATCCAATTACTTTGATAATGTTGGTCCCTTACTCTTATATACTTTAGTAAGGGAAACCTAAAAATAAGGTAAAACGACATAACTATCCTGACTTGAACATAACATATTACAACTAATACTATGCTCGTTATCTTTTGTGCTTCATTTAATTGTATCCTCTAGCCCTTCTGATATCTCATCCTACCGTCTATTTAAATCTGCAAAAAAGTTAAAAAAACATCAGAGAACACCAGAGAAAAAACTTCCTTGCCCAGTGAGATCCTTTCATCCACGACAAATGAATGCATTTGTGTTAGTATAATTTGCCCTAGTCAATGTTCGACCAGCGCTATACTTCTGCTTCTGCAAGGTTCATCTCGCTACCGCGGAGTAAACCCTCCCTGTCTTTTCCCGCAGCAGACGCATGGGAATGACTCTATGCTTTGCCCTCACGAAAGCTCTGCCTGCGAGGAGCTTGACAAGATCTCCAGTCGTGCGCGTCGTCCAAATGCTTCCCTTGCAGGCCAGCTTGATCCTCCAACCTCATTTCAATTTCCTCTTCTTCAACAGTCGCGCTCAATGTCGTATGTCCGAGGAAACGACGTTGACTCTGCGTTTCTTCTTCGACGCGGCCGACGACGCGTCCCATCTTCGATTTCGCACTCCAGTGAAGCATCCTCCTTGTCTGAGGAATTGACGACATCTCCTCACTGCAGCTATCTCTCGAGCTTTCCGTCGTCATCTTCCAGAGCCCTGCGCCTCGACGACCTATTGTATGGAGACACCAATCTTTTCCGTGATCCCTGACTGTCGTTATTTTGTCCCATCGAGACATCTGCTACTCTTTTCCCTCAATCCTTTTTTGCCTTGAGCCACGTGCTGCTCTACCAAACTGTCGGTTCGGACCCACAATTACAACACGCCTCGTTTAAATTATAACGCCTTCTGTCACCGTCACTATTGGCAAGCATCGTGGCCTTTGTGGCACTTCAAGTTTCAGCATGCTCGTTTCGCTTCCTACGCCTGACTCACGTCGACCTGTCACCCGCTCCTCTCGCACCATTCATACTATGGATGAAACTGTGGCTGCTCTCAACTAGATCCAAACATTCATGTCTGCCCTGGATGCAAGTAATCTGGACGCCAAAGCATGTCATCAGGACGTCGAAATACGTCATTAGGAAGATATGATTATACTCACCCAATATTTTAATTAACTGAATGATGCCCTTCCAATTGTTATTTCCCCGCCTACAAATCACGCCAGTAGCAGTCAGTCCCCGCCTCTGTCACTTTCCTCTGGCCTCTTTCTACCTTCTCGACTTTGCACTGCTTTGGACTACCCATCTTCTCATCGACCATCCGAGACTGGCATGGGAAGCATCCAAGCGACTATGCAATATGCGCTTCAGTCCTCCTATCTGCAGTAACCCCCCAGTGCCTTCACAACATTATGTCAGACGGACTCTATGGACGATTATTTGAAACAATTTCAACTTCTTCTGACACATGTCATGTAACACCCCAATCTACCGTGGGTGCACTGCAGGTTTACTGATTGTCCGCAACCGCCAATTCCAATGGCGAATTGTTGATGCTAGGGCTTGAACCTAGACCTCCTAAAATTGCTCGAGAAGGAGAGAGGAAGACGAGATTTATGGCAAGTTAAATGCATAAAGGTGGGAACAGATACGATTTTGACAAATGATGTTGCTATTAAGGAGCATTTGAAAAAATATTTCTGTCAGATCTACTATGAAGAAAAAGACAATGAACTAAGCATAAAAGAGTTAAGTAAATCAGAGGAGTATAAGAACATAACTTTCTATCGTAAAATTCTATCATCAGAGGTAAATGTTGTTCTTAAGAAGATAAAAGATGAAAATGTGGTTGAGTCAAACGGTATACCAATCAAAGCATAGAAATGTCTTTGGAGGAAAGTAATTTTGTTTTTTACATATTTCTTCAATAAGATATTGAAGGTAAAGAAGATGTCGGACCAATGGATAGAAGGTATCTTGAAATATTTGTATAAGAACAGAATATATACAAAATTGTGCAATTATAGAGGAATTAAATTAATGAATCATACTATTAAACTATAAGTATGAGTAATAGTGTGAAGAGTAAGACAAGAGACTGACATCTCAGAGAATTAATTTGATTCTATGCCAGTGCGGTTGACCATGAAAGCTATATAGCTCTTGAGGAGACTCATTGATAACTATCGGGAAAACAAGATTTGCATATGTTGTTTACCGATCTTAAGAAGGCTTATGATAGGGTTCTAAGAGGGGTCTTATGGAGAGTCTTAGAAAAGAAAAGTGTAAATGTATCATACATTGACGTAATCAAAGATATGTGTACAAATTCAGCGACGAGGGTGAGGACATCTGGAGGATTAACATAGGAATTCCTTATCACTATTGGCTTATATCAAGGATGAGGATTGTTTTTCTCGTTGCACATGGGTTTACCCAATGAGGAACAAAAATGATGTGTTTTCCTTGTTTCATTGTTTCTACAAAATGATATCTACTCAGTTCAATGATATCATTAAAGTGTTGCACAGTAATAATGACCATGAGTATATCGACTCTTAATTCAAGCGCTACCTCGGTGACCTGGGCATCATCCACCAAACCTTGTGTCTACACTTCTGCTCAGAATGGAGTCAATGAGCTTAAGAATCGACACCTTCTTGAGGTTGTTTGGTGTCTCTTGCTTAAGATGCACGCTCCAAAATATTATTGAGGGGATGTTGTCCTTACGGGCACGTATCTGATTAATCGCATGTCTACCCATATCCTTGGACATAAAACACCCCTCAACACTTTGCACGTTTCTCCTACTCAAATTCCTCCTTGTATCTTCGGGTGTGTGCGCTTTGTCCACGTGTATCGCACATCCAAACTCGACCCCTATGCCATGCGGTGTGTATGTCAGATATATTCTATCCAAAATGATATAAATGCTTTCATTTAGTGACCAGAAAGACATTTATTTTTATGGTTGTCACGTTTCATGAATCCGAACCTTATTATGAGAAATCACTTCTAGGGGAGTATGCTATCTTAAAAATGAACTCTCCTTCTATTCCTCTACATATTTTCCCTTCATATCAGCCTCCTATTCCACCTACTCCCAATGGCCAGGTGGTTTTCCCTCTGTCATTACCACTTCCTCCTTTGCCTCCTCCTTTGCAAGTTTATACTCAGAGACGCAGGTGCACAAACACACTGGCTTCGTCCGTAATACCAGATCCACCCCCTGATCCATCTTCTGGTACTCAAGGAAATCGTGCGTCTACCCAACATCCTTTATCTCATTTTGTGACTTACGACTCTTTCTTCTTTGCATTGAGCATTTGTCAACTCTCTGTCTTCCATATCCATCACCTCTTCTTGGAAGGAAGCTCTGAGGAACTAAAGTGGAAGGAAACTATGCTTGAGGAATTGGTGGCTCTTGGAAAAATTTGCACGTAGAATATAGTTTATCTTCCCCAAGGGAAGACTGTTGTTGGGTGTAAGTGAGTCTTATCAGTAAAGCAAAACTCCCGATGACTTATTTAACGATACAAAGCTAGATTGATGGTCAAAGAATGCACTCAGACCACTGAGATTTACTATAAGGAAATCTTTGCCTTGCAACAAAGATGAATTCCATTAGAATTCTGCTCTCATGTACATCATACAAATGATGGAATCTCAAGTAGTTAGACGTCAAAAATGTCTTCTTCATGAGGATTTAGAAGAGGGAGTATACATGTTCCTTCCTTTGGGTCTTACCGCTGAAGGATTTGAAGGAAAGATCTGCACTTTAATGAAATTTCTATTGTGGAAACCACCCGTCACCACACATCTTCCCAAAACCACGAGGTAGTAGGAAGGGGGGACGGGGGTACATAAACACCAAGGACCACCCGCTGCAGGCAATGTGGGACTAATCCAACCACGCGATGGCGAGGATATTCCGCCACACGGGGGGCCCACCGGGGTCAACACCCAGACCAGGAACGCGATGGGGAAGCCCAAATATGCGGTCCCACACACACCCAATCCCGCTGGACCTTGGTTCTCAACACACCCCCGCAACGGGATGACTCTGATACCATGTGGAAACCACCCGTCACCACACATCTTCCCAAAATCCCGAGGTAGTAGGAAGGGGGGACGGGGGTACATAAACACCAAGGACCACCCGCTGCAGGCAATGTGAGACTAATCCAACCACCGGATGGCGGGGATATTCCGCCACACGGGGGGCCCACTGGGGTCAACACCCAGACCAGGAACGCGATGGGAAAGCCCAAATATGCGGTCCCACACACACCCAATCCTGCTGGACCTTGGTTCTCAACATCTATATATTGCCTAAAACAATCTCCCAGGGCCTGCTTTGGAAGGTTTCATAGAGTCATTATGACATTTGGTTACACTCAGAGTAATGCTGATCACACCATGTTTATAATGCACATGCAATAAAAATTGATCTATGTGGATGATATTGTTATAATTGGGGATGACATGGAGAAGATCCAAAGTCTGAATACAAGATTGACAAACGAATATGAGGAAAAAGATCTTGAGAATCTCAAGTACTTCCTAGGCATTGCGGTCGCTGGATCCATGCACAAAATTTTTATCTCTCAAAGGAAATACATCCTTGACTTGTTCAAGATATCAGGGATGAGTGAATGTAGACTCGTTGACACTCCGATTGAAGCCAACCATAAATTAGAAAGAGATGATGGAGTTGTTGTTAACATTGTTGGTTTTCAACAGATGGTAGGGAGGCTTATCTATTTATCCCATACCCGCCCAAATATCTCATTTGATGCTCCCCGGTTGGAGGTAATCTGGTAACCTGAAGAAGCAAAAAGCATGTAGTTACCGGGTGTAGTACTGAAGTAGAATTCAGAGTTATGCCTCGTGGGATTTGTGAAGTAGTGTGGATTTAGTCCATTGTGTATGAACTTGGCAATCAAAGACGTGATCATATCAAACTTTATTGTGACAACCTATGTAGCACGGAGACGGAGACTGGATACGAGATACGATACGAAACAGATACGAGAAACATAATTTTTTCAAAACATAAGATACGAGAAATGTTTTTAATTTTTTTAATTACTTTAATATAAGTATTAATTAATATAAAAATAAGACAACTAACAAATTAAGTGTACATATCTTGAATTGTAGCGAAACAAATTTAATAAGACTACAACATAGACCATACATATGATAAGTTCTAAATAATGTATTATGCATTGATTGATCATGTTTAGAGATAGTATACAAGACAATTATAGTGTATTATGCAATGCAATTGACTTATTTACAACTAAAATCAAACCAATACTAGATGCATTGATTGACCATGTGGAGATATTTTGTATGGGTATAACATGATAAAGGTTCATTGATTGTATGGATTGTAACTTAGGTATCATGCCTTAGGATGCCGGAATACTCATCTAAAATTTTAGATCATCAAAATATAACTTGGGGGTTCTTTTAACAAACATATGCTATAAGTTAAGCTTTATGGAAGCTTGACATAATCTAAGCCAATGGAAAGAATAATAACTACACATATATACCATTAAGTTATAGCAATAAACAATTTTTATAGGAATAAATCTTGGGTATCTTTTTTAAAAAATAAGATATTGAAAATGACAATGATCAAAACCGGGAAGAAGAAGAAGAAGAGGAAGAAGAAGAAAAAGAGGAAGAAGAAGAGGAGAGGAAGATGAAGAAGAGGAAGAAGAAGAAGAGGCGTAGGAGGAGGAAGAAAAAGAATAAGGGAAGGAGGAAGAAGAAGAGGAGGAAGAGCATATGAGAAGGGCGGGATCCGGATCAAGAGCAGGGAGAGGGATCTGGAGTGACAATGGAGTAGTAGCAAGAGAGGGGAGAGCTTTGACAGTCGTAATGTTAGAGAGCTTCAACGCAGAGACCTGTCCTCTCGACGGCGGCGTGATGCAGAAGAACTTCGGGTGCACGATGAATCGCGTAAACCTAAAGCTAAGTCGTGAAATGAATAAGCAACGAGACTTCTACCGCACGTGGGATACATGATTCCGAATTAAAAATGTTTTTTTAAAATTAAAAATGTGTTTCCTAAAGTTTCAGAAACGCGTTTCCGGACATTTCCCGTATCTGATACGTGTTTGAGCCGATATGCAGAGCATTTTTAAGTATCTGTTCTTCATAAGTGACAACAAGACTGCAATCAACCTTGCGCACAATCCAGTTCAACAGGACCACACTAAGCATGTTGAAGCTGACAAATATTTTATCAAGGAAAACATAGTAAGGGGAGGTATAAGCACTATATTTTCCCCCTCTGATCAATAATTGGTTGATGCTCTTACTAAGGGATTGAGTTTGAGTGCCTTTGGAGAATTTATGGGCAAATTGGGCATGACAGACATCACAAGCTCAACTTGAGGGAGAGTATTGGAGTTTGTGAATTATTTTGATATTTTTCTTATATGTTTTATTGTATTACCGTATATTTTTCCCCTCTCCCATATATTAAGGAATGCATTAGAAATGAAATTATTATGTTCTGATTTTCGACAGATGGTTTGTGACTTTTATTGATTGCTTCTCTCACTCTACTTAGGTGTACTTATTGAAATGGAAAAGCAAAGTTTTTAATTGCTTTCGTATTTTCACAAAATGGTGGCTACTCGATTTAGGTGCATTATTCGTGTGTTGCATAGTACAACGGGGGTGAGTACGACGATCGTGGTGCTTTCAACAATTATCGTGTTGAGTATGAGATTCTTCATTAGACAACGTGCGTCAACACCTCTACTCAAAATGGCGTGGCTGAACCTATGTTATTAAAGGCGCACCTAAGGCTCCAGACTCGCCAGGCTCAGAGATTTGTGCCTTATTTGCGCCTTTAGAATATAAAAGGTGCGTCTGAATGCAATTTTTATTGTAAATTTTTTTCTTCAAAAATTAAGAAAAAAATAATGCAAGAACTCAATAATTTTTTTTATAGATTTAGTATTTGTAATAGATAATTGTGCGTTAAGACTTATATATGATATAAGGACCACATTGATTCTATTTTTAAGTGATATAAACGATATCAATGAATGATTAATTAGTAGAATAGATTAAGAATTTGATCGAGAAGCTGAAGTGATGATTGATGCTGATTATTTAAAATGAATGTGGTTGCGCCTTGTCTTCCTCAGGCGCGCCTGCGGCTTGAGCCTTGTGCCTAGGCTCCAAGACCTACTTGTGCCTTGGTGCGCCTTGCGTCTTTAATAACTAAGGGCTGAACGCAAGAATAAAATCTCCTTGAGGTCACCAGATGCATTCTTGTCACCATGAATCTTTCCAAGTTCTATTAGGGTGACACTGTTCTCACCACCGCTTACATCATCAATCACGTACCCTCTAGTTCCTTACATTATGCGTTTTATTTTTCCTGTTTGTCCACTAAATGCATTGCCCTCGCCTCTCATGTACCTCAGCGAGTGTTTCGCTGTGTCTGCTTTGTCTATTTTCATCAGCACCATTGTGATAAATTGAATGTGTGTTCCCTCCAATGTGTCTTTGTTAGCTACTCTGCTAATACAAAAGGGTATTGTTGTTATCATCCTCCCTCTCGACGTTTCTACTGCACCATGGACGTGACTATTCATGAGGAGGAACAATATTTCGGTTCTTGTATTGGGGAAAGGGACATTGCTGTCGACGCTCCCATTCTTCCTAGTGTGGCTCCACTGCTACCTCCCTTGCCTTCCTCTAACATACCTCCTCCTACCTTGTTTGGTTCACTACCACCTCTCATGAATCCTTCTACGGTGTTTGTTCCACTATCTCCTACCCCGGAGAACCTTATTCCCTCGCTGTCTCTGGTCTATCACAGACGCAACACTGGTGATGTGGTGTTACAACCCCAGGTCATTCTATCTTGACAGGTATGCTCTTCTGACCCAAACTCTGACGACGCGCTTCTTCGTCCTAATATACAATTTAAGCGGACTTCCACCTCTATTAAGTATTCACTTGCCAATTATATCACTTGTCAAAATTTGACAAACATACATTAGGCTTTTTTCTCCTCAGATTCTTTTTGCATTCCTATTACTTTGCATGAAACTATAGAGGTACCAATGTGGCGCAAGACAATGGAAGAAGAGATGCTGACATTGGAGAAACACCAAATTTTGGCACACTCCTATTCCCGCCGAGAAGAAATCTGTTTGTTCTAGATGGGTGGTCTCTATTAAACAGTTCCAAGAAGGGGTGGCTGAGATATACAAATCGAGGCTAGTTCCTCAAGAGTATACTCAAACTACAGGTTTGTGCTATCATGATACGTTTGCTCTTGTTGCCTTGATGGACTCCATTTGTGTCATTTTATCTTTTTCGGCATGTTTGGAATGGGATTTAAAACAACTTGATGTCGAGAACATTTTTTGCATGATCTTCAAGATGAATTCTATATGAAAGTTCCACCTCATTTCGTAAAGACGGGATCTGAAGGAAAGGTGTGTTATCTTCAAAAATCTCTTTAAGGTCTAAAGCAATCCCCCGAAGCTTGGTTTGGGAAGTTCTAGAATGCTGGCATTATTGGGATACAAATAAGATCACTCTGATCATACCTTATTTGTAAAAAAAGCAGAGTAAGTTGTTATTCTAGTTGTATATGTCGACTACATAGTCATCACCAGAAATGATATTGCTAAAATCACGTGGCTTACGGCACACCTGTGTAACGAGTTTGAAGTTAAAGATCTAGGAAAATTGAAGTATTTCCTGGGACTTGAAGTTTCGTGCTTTGATCATGGAATCTTCATTTTTTAGAGAAAATATGTCCTAGATTTTCTAGAAGAAACTGAGATACTTGGTTGTGCTTTTGCTAATACTCTTATGAATGCAAATTACAAGATTGATGAAGACAAGAATGGTGAGATGGTGAACTCTAGCTACCAAAGACTGGTGAGTCGGTTGATCTATCTCTCACATACTCGTTCGAATATCACACATGTTGTTGTGATCCTTTTTGGATACATGCATTCTCCCATATTGCGACACCATGAAGCTGTTATGCGTGTGTTATGGTACTTGAATAACTCTCTTAGGCGTGGAATTCTATTCTCTAGGAACAAACAGTTGGATGTTGAAATTTATATAGATGTTGATTGGGTTGGAAGTCAAGATGATATGAAGTCCACCACCGGATATTGCTCATTTGTTGGAGGAAATCTAGTGACATGACAAAGTAAGGAACAAAATGTTGTAGCAAGATCCAATGCAGTAGTAGAGTATAGAGCAATGTCATACGGAATATGTGAGGGGCTCTGACTTAACTCGATAATGCGGGACTAGGGACTACAGACTGGAAAGCCTAGCAGATTATACTGCAACAACAAAGTTGACATCAATATTGCACATAACTCTGTTCAACATGATCGAATAAAACATGTCGAAATTGATAGACTTTATCAAAGATCACCTTGAAAAAGGTAATATTTGCACTTTGTTTGTTCAATCTCAGGATCAAGTAGCAGACATATTTACCAAGTGCTTGTGTTGTGATATTTCAAGGACAACATCATCTTGAGAGGGAGAGTTGAATTAAATGTTTTATAATATATTGTAAAAGGCCAATTATAAAAGGCCCACTTTTTTGTTGTTCTTTGGGTCTTCACCCATTCTATACAAATAAAGGGTGTTGCCCTGAAATTAATATTGATCTCATTTTTCCATCCGTCTACCTCTTGAGCAGCATTACTAGGTGGTTGCTCCATATATAATTCTTCGTTTAAGTCACCATAGAGGAGGACATCTTTGATTTCTAGATGAGGCATTTACCAATTCTTGTTGATTGCAATGGAGAAGAATACCCGAATAGTTTGATATGGGCAACCAGAGAGTAGGTGTCAAAGAAATCAACACTATGTAACGCCCCGGTCTACTGCGGGCGCGCTACAGTTCTGCAGACTAGTGACCCCAACCCCTCCACGGATCTGATTGGCTGCATCCGCTAATTCCGATGATGGGTTATTGAGGCTGAGATTTGAACCCCAAACCTCCTAGATAAGGGATTTCTAAACTGGTCTTTATCACAAACTGAGGGAATTAGCGGCTGTGGACAATCATATTCGTGGAGAGGGGTTGGGGTCACTGGTTTGCAGACCTGTAGCATGCCCGCAGTAGACCTGGGTGTTATATAAAAAGTGCACTTTTTATATAATGCCCCGGTCTACTGCGGTCGCGCTACAAGTCTGCAGACCTGTAGCGCGCCACAGATCTGATTAGCCGCAGCCGCTAATTCCAGTGTCGGGTTTTTGAGGCCGGGATTTGAACCCCTGACCTCCCAAATAAGGGATCTCTAAACTAGTCCTTATCACCAACTTAAGGACCAGTCTAGAGATCCCTTATCTAGGAGGTCAGGGGTTCAATTCCCGGCCCCAAGAACCAGACACAGGAATTAGTGGCTGCGGCAAATCAGATCTCTGGAGATTTATTGGGGTCACTGGTTTGCAGGCCTGTAGCGCACCTGTGGTATACCAAGGCGTTATATCAGCTCAATTGGTGATAAGGACCGGTTTAGAAATCCCCTATCTAGGAGTTCAGTGGTTTAGATCCCAGCCTCAACATCCTGCCATTAGAATTATCGGCTACGGCCAATCAGATCTATGGATAGGGGTTGGGGTCACTGGTCTGCAGACCCACGCCTGTAGTAGACCGGGAGTTACGCACTATATGCCTGGGTACATGCCTTGGTATCCATACGGCCTTATATTGATCTACAGTGTCGTCAAGGAGGAACTTGATGACAAAGACCCAACGACAGCCAGCAATATCGCCTCCAATGGGTGTAAGAGTCCAAGTATCCCGTGATGTCAAGGTAGATATTTCCTCATCCATAGACACTTTTCTGGAATGTATACGAAGAGCTTCGTGATAGGTAGTAGGAATGGTGGTGGTTGATAGTGCCCTGATATATTTGATGCATGACAGATTTAGATTGACATATGAAACAACAATAATAAGAGAATGTAGTGTACTCCCCTTTACCCCCGATTGTAGAGTAATGAGAACATCCAGGTACGAGTCTGCAGTGACAAAGGAACCTTACAAAGAGGAGAGAGTTGGACAAGGAACTAATGGCGGGACTCTGGAGTTGGAACGAGGTCAAGTGGAGAAGTTTGGCGACAACGATAATAATAAGGAAAAGGTGAATTCAAAGGTATAAGTCAAGGAGTTGTGGGATATTTTGTGAATGAGCATGAATGATATAGAACGATGAAATTGAAGTGGGAGGAGAGGTGGTAGAGAGGAGGGAACTCTGGAGTAATAGCCCCTCTATTTTTGGAGTGTTAAGGGGTAGACTCAAAGTAGGTGACTTCAGCATAGACATATTGACATTTAGAGATTGGGTTGTAACATCGATTTCCTTTCTCAGTTGGATACTATTCCATGACGATACATTTGATGGCGCGAGCAAAGAGATTGTTGTAATCATATGCAGGAGTGTGGACAAAAGACAACCGAACACATGCGAGATTAGGGAAAAAGGTGTCCCAGACGGATAGATACAATAAAAAGGTGTCTTGACCTAAAGAGTAGAAGAAAGTAGACGGTTGATTAAAAATCAAGAAATGAGAATCACATGACTTCAATAGGATTGTGGAACATTCATTTGACATTGGAGTGTTCGAGCAACATTAAGTAGATGACGATTTTTTATTTCAGTCACTCCATTTTGTTGATATGTTTCACACAATTGGTCTGATGAATAATACCGTTGGAGGTGTAAAAAGATGAGTACTGCAATAATTTTCATCACATTAGCAGTCTGAATAATTTTTAGAAGTAAAGCAATCAGTGTGTGAATTTCATTATAAAATTTAGAGAAAATAGAAACAAGTTTTGAGCACTCCTTTAAAAGATACACACAAGTAAATCGAGATAAATCATCAATAAAAGTTACAAAGCACAGATTTTGTCCACCAACAGACTTGGTGGGACTAGAATGAACAAGGACAAAAGGACAAAAGGACAAATAGAACTCTTACGAAGTTAAGCAAGAAAAGTAGTACGATGATGTTTCTCACATTGACATGCCTCACATTCTAAAGTAGAATATTGTTTTAAAGATGATAAGAGCTTGCAGAGCGGTCGTGCTGGAGGATGGCCAAGACTATAATGCAACTAAAGCAGAGAAGTAGAGACGGTAGATGCAAAGAATATGGGAAGATCATTGAGGTAGTATTGTATGGCCCTTTCAGTCTCAGTAGTGATCGTGCTCTTCGATTGAAGGTTCCGAAAATAACATATAGTAGGAGAAAATGAGATAAAATATCGTCTTAGTCGTGAAAGCGCACTGGTTGATAACAAATTACAAAGAAAATTTGGGCTGAATAGGGTGTCATTCAACTGGAGAAGAGAGGCATCTGCCACAACTCCAGATCCATAAACTGGAAGGAGAGCCATCAACCACAAAGATTGATGGTAACCTGTTATGTTTTTTGAGGTGAGAGAAGACAAAAGTGTTCCTAGTCATATGACTGGTGGCATTAGAGTGGATGAGCCACTTATCATGGCAGCCACATGCGCACTATCTGAAGAGGTGGTAATGGAGGCAGATTGCTCAGAGACACCGGTGTAAGCCTCATATTTGCCGAAGAGAACCATCGGTCGGACTCTGGAGGCAAAGGATGGGGATGCAAAGGCTCAAACGTAGTAGTACTAACATGTTCCTAACGATGAAGGTGAGGATGCTTCCCAAGGAATTTCTTGACAAGATGATCGAGTCCTCCACAATGCGACGAAAGAGGGTGAAGATCCACGATTGACTGCTTGAGCAAAATTGTCAGAGGGTGGAGGGGACCCAATCAGAGGTCGTTGTAAAAGGTTGATAATAGAAAAGATGCGAGCAACGTTTGCATTTAAGATGGTAGTATCAGATTCTCCCAAGATCCATTGGTGTATCATCTCGTAGGAATCTCGAATACAAAGAAGACACCATACCTCTAGGTGTTCTTGAAAATATTTTTGTTGAGTGGCAATGTCAGTTGAGAAGGGGAGGAACCAGAGAAGTTCTGCACTATGAGATTGAACTTCCTGATACACAACATTGGGTGAGAGTGTTGGTCGAGCGAAATGATCAGAATAGATGGTGTATATGCGCAATGGTTTTGCACCCTTTGAGTGAAGGGAAAGAAGATCCCATGTTGCCTTTACAGTGTCATCTTGTTCATTGCAAGACAAACAAACATCAGAAAGACTATTTGCAAGCCATGTTCAAACAAGAGCATCACCGACGTCCTAGTCAACATTGGTGAGAGACATTGGGTCAACAGAGCATTAGTGAGATGGTGTTTGCATTGAGAAAGAAAGGTGAAAGAAGCACTCCAATCTGGGTAGTTTGAGCCCATTAATTCGGAAGCCATACCGAGATTTCCAGGTGCATTGTAAATATTTGTGGGTGCAGGAGCAGGAGTGTTTGTAGATGTTGTCATAGATTTGTGAGAGGAGCTTGGCGAGCCAGTCAATGGAGGTCTCTCAGGAGGGGGATAACTTGGAAGGTGGTTGTACAACAATTCGTTGCCTGCAAACCCGCAGGAGGAGAAGTGCCCTTAGAGTAATCCCAGGCCTGTACAAGCCACTATAAAAGGGGAGGGTTGGACAAAGAGCACGGGAGATCTGCAGGCTTGCGGTTGGAGTTCGCAGAAGTTGGCGCATGAGATATGTGGGTCAAACCACACAAGTTGCGAGTTTTGCAAGCAAGGGGTCGGTGTACGAGTTCTGCAAACTCGAAGATGAGAATAGTCGAAGATCGAAGACGCAAGATGCTATGCTTGATGAGTTCTCGTAGAGGAGGCGCCGAGAGGTCGCACGCAGAGAGCTCGCACGAAAACACGCACGCAAAAAGTTCACACGTGAATTTAGACGAGGTCGAGGCAACAACAATCGTAGTCGCGGTGAGTGCAGTCAGCGAGTTCGAAGATGATTCGAAGGTCACTAGCGGAATAGATATTTAGCAACCGCGCTGAGATCGGGATGGACTTGCAGGTTGAAGGTCTCCACTAGTCGTTTCTCTGTAAAAGGCGAAGCAGTAGATCAAGATTCTCGGGAAATTTTCTTTTAATATTAAATAAAAAGTTTTAATACTCGTGAATACTACCGGATATAGCCGAGTGATCTCAAAAATATCCAAAATTTGTGTGTATTATATGATGACATGGAGAAAAATGTGGAAGGGAAAGTGTTGTGTGATTGGTAGTGGGATCCAATTGATTGTATGCTTTTGTTTAGGGCTCATATATATAATTTGATGTTGTTTTGTAACACGAGCTTTGTATTCATTTAATAAACGATGTGCAAGATGCAATAAAAGCCCGATGCCCACAACATCCCCGCTCAACAAGGGCCCGAAAAAGGGTCCCACCATAAGGGTAAAATGTAGGAAAACCTTACTCTGTATTTATGCAAAATACAATGATTAAAATATTGAAGAGGACTTGCATGTTATGATGTTGCACATGCTTTTGTATGAATTTGTATTTTTATGTAGATAATTTAAATTTAAAAACCCACCACGTATCCTGGGTTTTTTTTAAATCATGAATCCCGTATTTGTATCAAATCTCGTATCCCGTCTTCGTTTCCATGCAATATAGCCTCTAACAGAGCCTTGTTCTCATGTAACCTTGATTGTGATAGTCAGATTAACCTATTGTATTTATTCATGCTGCTACATCCGTACGGCATGGAAAAAGGTCAAAAACATGATATCTTACTGAAGAATCTTGTATATTTGTGTCTATCTTCTGCTTTCTTATTCTGAAATTATGATTAGAATAAATTTTTGCATAAAAATTGATGGCTCACCAATTCAAAGTATTTGGCCACTGCCCAAAGCTTTTGAGCAAGCCCACTTACTTTTATTCACCTTATTTCTTAAGCATGTTTTTTGTGCACATTTTAATAACATTGATATGCTAGTTTGAATATGAAAATAACATTTTTCTGTTTTCTTATGTAGACGAATTATATGCCAATACTATAAAGGAAATTATCAAATGGGGGGATCTTCTCAAGCATTACCTTACAACCACAGATGAAGAGGTATGCTTCAAAGTTTAATTTCTGTTAGTACTTTCAGATATTTGTCATCTATCGTACATTTTTTTTTTACGTTGACCTAATTTCTTTGCTGCTGTTTGGGTGATACCATATCATATTTGCTTTACTATAGATTGCGATATGATATTAATTTCTATTTATGAATTGTAGTTAATTGGAATAGTGGTTCTCTGAGCAAAGGAAATAACGTGTAACATTATAGCAATGGAAATCAATGAAATAAATCCATGCTCTCCTTATTTATATTGAATGTGGTAATTTGCTCTCAAGTATGAATATTTTAAAACATATAGTTGCAGGTAATGTTCATTTGATATTAAGTTTTTGTTAAAGTTAGTATTGCAGTCATGGTTGTTACCTTGCACTGACTGTTCATTGCTCTTTTTGGTTTCCAACCACTAAGTTTGACGGTAGGGGTTGGGTTTCAGGTTCTGGGAATTGGATAGTCGGAAATATGCTTTCCACATCGATAAGAGATTTGCTTTCTTTTCCGGGTAAGAACCCAATCTCTTGTATTCAGATGACTTGTTCTGTATTACTGCATGCTCTTCCAAACATTGTTGTTTGGGCTTCTAATAGGTTAATTAAACATTTTAGCTTAGGAGGGGCTAGGCATGGTCTAACAAAGGTTTTGCAGCCGGATTGTAGATTTGTGTCTCAATTAAAACAAAGCATGGAAATTTTTTTTCAAAATAGTAATTTACCATTATAAAATTCAATGGGCGTATGTTGCTGATGATAGAGCAGGCCAGTTGGAGTTGAATGTACCCGGAGGAGGAGTAAATGTGAAAATAAGAGAAGAATAGCAAAACTCACTCTACAACCCATGGTGCTACAGATCCCGATGGAGCGAACGAGGGAGAAGGGCGACCGCCAGTGTGGCGGGTGTGTCAACGCTGTGAGCCCGGCACGCGTAACTTGCCGGCCTAGCCGACATAGTCGAGGGACGTTATTTTATCCTTTATATTATTGTTGTCTTAATTTCTGCTACCGTTATTTTATGTTGTGACCAACGACTATATAAGTCGAAAACTGGTATTTTGGGCATGCTTGAATGAATTTGGAACTTCTGGTTTTCCCTTCCTCTCTTCTCCTCTAATCTCTCCCTCTCTTTTTGAACCCTAACATTTGGTCCGACCTGTTGCCTTTCGGTCGCGGTCTTCGCCGCCCGAAAGTAACCGCGCCAAGGGAATCTTGCAAACGCGCTTCCGTCCGGTCTCCTCCCGCTTCACGACCCTACCTTCGCGCCCCTCGTTTGTTTCCCTGACATGAATCGCACTCCATGCAACCCCGATTCGTCCGTAGTCACACCTTCTGAGTTCCGTGGTCCCCTCGCGGGCCTTCGACGCTCCTATCCGGCTCCAGCGTGCTTCCTTCTGTCGCCCTAGGTCTTCCAGCGGTTCTCGCTCTCCTTCCCTCCAACCGGTCGAGTGCATGCCCCCCTCTTGCTATCAATGGTCAACAACAACGCAACATCGCTGCCCCCACCCATGGATCCCACCATCCTTCGTCGTTGGGATGAACACGACGGCTCGATTCCGTCACTGTAGGCTCTCATGCTATGCATGGACGCTAAGATCGACTCCCTCTTGGCCGGCCGCCCTACCCCATCCGCGACGTTCGTGGCGGACACATCGTCCCTCCTCGGAGCCCCCCTACCCCCCCCCCCCCCCCCCCCACACCACGGATTCGTTCTATACAGCAACCCCCCTGTCCAGGGCTCTCTCATCGGGCCCTCGTTCCTTTGATGTTCCCTCTTTCAACGACACCAATCCCATGGGATGGATTGCCTGGGACGAATAGTTTTTTGAGATACAACAGATCACGAAGCCATAGAAGGTCAGCACTGCCTTGATCGACATGGAGGGCTCTGCCCTCCACTGAGCGCGTTTGCTCCGACAATCCAAACTGACATGTCTTGGTTGGACCTTCAGCATGAGCTCATTCGCCGTTATGACACCCTCTACTCGTGCTCTGCGGTGCAACGACATTGTAGATTCCATCCGACAGTCTTCCTTGACGAGTGAATCAATGAGTTTATCGCCTTCGTGACACTTATGTCAGGACTTCCACCATACCACTACCTCAGCTTCTTCATTCATGAGCTCCTCCCCCAAATCTGTGCTCGGATCCGCACCCACCATCCGCCGTCGATTGAGAAGCCATGGATCTCACTCGCTTGGTGAAGCATAATTTCAGATCCGGCCTCTGGACACGAGCAAACCGCACCTCGTACCTCCGACGCGCCCGGTCAACCGGCCAGCAGCGGCCTACCGTCCTGCTCAGTTGGAGATACCCCGGGCCCCCGGCCGGGCCGCACCACCTCCCCGCTCTCCTAGGCCTATGACCCACCCCCGACTCTCCAATCAGGAGTACTATGATCTGCGCACCAAGGGGTTGTGCTTCCGCTGCAGGAAACCCAACTCTCCTACGCACGAGTGCCCGTCGAAAGACCTTCGAATCCTCATTGGAGAGGAGGAACCCGAGGTGACGCTTGCGGACTTAGAGGCCCTCGAGTTAGATATGGTGACCAAGGACCCCCCAACAGCCACCTTTCATCGTTTGGTTCTTCCACTATTTGTCGATGGCGGATTCTCTGGCCCACTGACGATGAAACTGCTGGGGACACTTCACGGGACATCTGTGGCGGTGATAATTGATAGCAGGGCAAGCCACAATTTCATCTCTCAGCACCTGTTGGATTGTCTGGTGTTGCCAGTGCAGGCTGGCGAGTGTTTTTTTGTCTGCTTAGGGGATAGGAGGCGGCGGTCTACAAGTGGCTTTTGTGCGGCCCTCACTCTCACCATCGACAGCACCTCATTTCAGGCAGAATTCTACGCCTTCTCTTTGGGCGGGGTGGATGTTATTCTCGTGGTAGCTTGGCTTCGTACCCTGGAGGGTGATTCGGTGCTACTTCGTCGGTCTGTCTCCTTACGGTCGCTCCAGAAATCCACCGACGTGGATTAGGTGAGCACCTTGTGGTACGTGGAGGGACAATACGCCCAATGCTCTCTGAGCGCTCCGGCGCTGCAGGCTATATTGAACTTCTTTTCAGACGTCTTCGCCGACAAGACCCGCTTTCCCCCAGCCAGGCCGACAGATCACTGCATCCCCCTGCACGGGGGTGTGTTGTCCATCTCAGTCTAACCATACCGCTACGGTCATGCTCAGAAGAGCGAGATCGAGGCGCTGGTGGGCGACATGCTCATGGCAGACATCATTCGCTCCAGCTCTAGACTATCTCGAACCTAGTCCTCTTGGTCCGCAAGAAGGGTGGTAGCTGACGCTTTTGCATGGACTACCAGGAACTCAACAAAGTCACCATCCTGGATAAGTACCTTACTCTGATCATTCAGGAGCTCCTAGATGAGTTACAAGGAGCAGTTTATTTCTCTAAGTTGTACCTACACGCCAACTACCATAAGATACAGTTCCGAGAGGAGAATTTTCGCAAGACGGCGTTTCGCACGCATGATGGTCATCACGAGTTCCTGGTCATGCCTTTTGGCCTGACCAATGCTCCAATCACCTTTCAGGATACCATGAATGATCTGTTCCGTCCAGTCTTGCGAAGGTATATATTGGTTTTCTTTGATGACATTCTTGTTTACAGTTAATCTTGGTAGGACCATTTGGACCATGTTCGTGCCACTCTCACCACTCTCCTGGAGCACTCTTTTTGTGTTAACCCCACAAATATGTCTTCAGACAAACAGAAATTAGTTACTTCGGGCACACCATATTCGCAAACGGCGTATCTATGGATCCAGACAAGGTACGGGATGTCCTTCAGTGGCCCACACCGCGATCACTCTGCAGCGTCCGGGGATTCTTGGGTCTCATCGGATACTACTGTCGGTTTATCCGGGACTACGACAAGATCGCCAAACCGCTCTCCAGGCTGCTGAAGAAGTCAGAGACTGGCTTTTTTCAATGACCACCGGCGGCGGCCGCGACATTCCAGACCCTTCAGCAAGCCCTCAACACCACCCCTGTTAGTTATGCCAGATTTTTCATAACCATTTGTGGTGGAGTGCAACGCCTCCGACACAGGCATCAGTGCAGTTTTGATGTAGGCGGGCCAACCCGTCACCTATATCAGTCGTTCATTTACGACCACCATACTTCCTCGCTCTGCATATGAGTCTGAGTTGATGGTGTTGGTTTTAGAAGTACAGCATTGGAGGCCCTACCTACTTGGCCGCCACTTCACGGTTTGGACAGGTCATTACAGCCTGTGTTATCTCCTCAACCAGAAGATTAAGACCCCGCCGCAGCAGGTTTGGATGGACAAACTCTTGGGGTAAGACGTTGACATCGAGTATCGAGCGGGATCGTCTAATCGGGCGGTAAACCCCCTCTTCCGCTAGTCGCAGACAATGAATCTGACTGTCATTTCCCGACCGGTCAGGGAGGACGCCTCCATTCTTCAGCACGAAGTTTCCGCCGACCCCGAGCTCCAATCGATTGTGGAGACCTTGCGGCGGGACGCCACCACCTTACCGCCTTGTGGGCGACCACCTCTATTATCAGGATCGTCTGGGCCTTTCCGATTCCTCCCAGTTGATTCCCCGCCGACTCCTTGAGTTCCAGGCGACCCCGGAAGGGGGTCACGCAGGCGCCTTCAGGATGTATCTTCGCCTCCCTGTATTGGCCGGGAATGTTCTAACGAGTAAAGATCTTTGTCGCGGCTTGCCTACCGTGCTAGCGAGCCAAGTATTAGGCTACCTTTTCTGGGGGCCTTATCCAGCCGCTACCCATTCCGACAGGTCTGGGAAGACATCTCTATGTACTTCATCTTTCGGCTTCCCCGCTCTAAGACATGGCACTGCATATTGGTGATCGTGGACCGCCTCTCCAAGTATGCTCATTTCATCCCGCTTTGGCACCCAATCATGGCTCCCTGAGTGGTCGTTGCCTTCGTTGACGGGGTTGTCTGCCTCCATAGGTTACCTCGCTCCACTATGGGTGATCGCAACCCCCTCTTCCTGAGTTTTTTTTGGAAGGCGTTGTTCAAGATGCAGGATGCGCAACTTTGGATGAGCACAACTTACCACCCGCAAACGGACGGACAGTCCAAGGTCATGAATCGCTGCTTGGAGACCTATCTTCATTGTTTTGTGTGTGATTACCAGCGAGCTTGGGCCAAGTGGCTCTCTTGGGCAGAGTGCTCCTTCAACACGTCCTTCCACTCCAGCACCGTCACCACACTGTTTGAGACAGTTCATGGAAGGCCTCCATCCATCCTCACGCAGGCCGTGCCCGGCGAATGTGAGGTCGATGTCGTGGACGGCCTCCTCTGTGACCACGATGCCATGCTTTGTTAACTGCGTCAACACCTTCCGCATGCCCAAGATAGTATGGTGGCCTCAGCAAATCGCCATTGGCGCGACGTCCAGTTCACCGATGGTGATTCAGTGTTTCTGAAGATCCGGCCACACTGACATGTCACCGTGACCCCGCAGACACACTCCAAGTTGGCGGTTAAGGTCTACGACCCCTTCAAGATCTTAGCCCGGGTGGGCACTCAGGTATATCGCCTTCGCCTACCTCCGGAGAGCCGCATCCATTCGGTGTTCCATGTCTCGCAGCTCAAGCGGGTGATCGGTGATCGGTGATCATCCAGTCGAGGAGGCACTTCCTCAAATGGACCCCGACAGTACCCCAACGGTGTTCCTTCCCCGGGGCATTACAAACACGTGCACGATTCTCCGCACGGAGCAGCCAATGAAACAGGTCTTGGTGACATAGCAGGACCGCCCACTCTCGGAGGAGACATGGGTGGACCGAGCGGATATGCGACACCAGTTTTCAGACTTCTGCCTTGAGGACAAAACAAATTTCTCAGAGGGCGGTATTGTTACGGATCTCAATGGAGCAGAGGAGGGCCAAGGGCAACCTCCAGTTTGGCGGTTGTATCAACGCCGCGAGAGCGGAACGCGTAACTTGCCGGTCTAGCCGACATGGTCGAGGAGCGTTATTTTATCATTTATATTATTGTTATCATAATTTCCGGTACCGTTACTTTATGTTGTGACCGGCGAATATATAAGCCAGAGACTGGTATTTTGGGCATGCTTGAATGAATTTGGAACTTCTGGTTTTTCTTCTCTCTCTTCTTCTCTAATCTCTCCCCCTCCCCGCTCTCTCTTTTTGAACCCTAACACATGGCTTTTCCTTATTTTAATCAGGACACCCACTGTATGTATTACAACCCACGCTTATACAGACCAATAATCCTATTAAGGAAAAAATAAAGAAGACTCCAAATAAATACAATTCCAGTTCCCTGCACCAAATTGGCTAGCTTTCTATATAGCAATGTTCATTTTGGAAATTTTCCTTGTTCACAAGGCAAAAGATGCTTGAAACTGCTGTATAAAATTTACCCAATATATTCATGTCAAGTTTGTGTTCATTCAATCAAACCTTGGTCGATTGATCTGTTACTATGGTGGATGGAGTGTTATTTCTGAGGCTTAATTGGCTCATAGAGGCTAGTATTGTCGATTCCCATTTCTGGAGGTGTAGATCCTTTAGCAGATGTGACAATGAGCAAGAAGTTGAAGGCGAAGTCCACTTCTCGAATGTGTTGTTTGATGAAAAAAGATGTACTAATGGGTGGACAATTTTGGATGGAATTGTGGAGTAGCTGGTGTTTGTGGATGCGACCCATGTTTTATGAAGACAAGGTAACTGATTTCGAAGACTAGCTCTCGGAAGTGTTCATTGGCCCTGTAAACCATCCTTTGTTGTTCTAGTGGTTGTGTTGATGGAGGAATTATATGAATACTCCGAGCAGTTTATCTTATTAATCCACCACAAGGTGGTTCCGAACTTACAATAAACACATATATCTCCAAATAGCTATTGAGGATTCTTGTCTAGCTGTCAATTTGTGGGTGGCAGGCTGAGCTCATGTGAATTTATGCCCCTTGTAATTTGAAGAAACTTTGAAGGTGATCATAGTTATGGGGTTTCTATTGCTAATTGTTGAAAAAGAAAGCAAAGAAGTTTGTAGGTTGTATTTCTTGTATAAACTTTAAGTATAATATATAGGTAGAGAGGAAGAGAGAAATCCCAAGAATGCAATGTGGGACAAATCTTAAGACATACTTGGGCCAATAAATGGGCCAAATTACAATGCGCTATTACATAACTTTCTACTATCTTGTAACACTCCCCCGCAAGCAGGAGCATACAAATCGTAAAGCACCAAACTTGGATAGGAACTGCTAATATAATGGCCGATGTATAGCCTTGGTAAAGATGTCTGCAACTTGCTTATAGACTGGAACATGTTTCAATTCAAGTTTCTTCAGTTTGACCTTCTCCCAGACAAAGTGACAATCAAACTCAATGTGTTTTGTTTGCTCATGGAACATAGGGTTCTTCGCAATATGTATAGCAGTCTGAGTGTCGCAGAACAGAGTTAGCAGGTGAGGAAAGTTTGACACCCAAATCACAAAGAAGACTCTCTAACCAGGTAAGTTCAGACACGACAACAACCATAGCATGATACTCGGCTTCAGCAGAAGAGCGAGTAATAACTGATTGCTTCTTGCTATGCCATGTGATGAGATTTCCTCCAAAGTAGGTACAGAAACCGGTGGTGGGTCGTCTATCATCAAGTGAGCCCGCATAATCAGCATCAGTATAGGCAACAAGTGATAAAAAGGAGGATGACTTGTATACCAACCCTGGCCCCGGGGCAGCTTTCAAGTACCTGAGGATGCGTTCGACGGCCTGTAGATGAGATATTCTTGGTGAATGCATAAAGTGACTAACCACTCCAACAGCAAAAGAAATATCGGGACTTGTAACTGTTAGGTATATCAATTTTCCTACAAGGCGCCGATAATATTCATGATTGATAAGCTGAGAATCTGATTCTGTTCCATGAGCACTTAGCTTGTGGTTTACATCCGGAATAACCAGCATCTTGAAGAAGGTCAAGACAATATTTCTATTTAGATAGGACCAGACCATCAGGTCGGCGAGCAACCTTAAGTTCAAGAAAGTACCGAAGGTTTCCCAGATCTTTTGTTTAGAAGACAGAATTTAAGTGTTGTTTGATCTGTTGTATCCCGGTGGAGTCATCGCCCGTTATCAAAATATCATTCACATAGACTAAGAGAATTACAGTCCTTGTTGATTGATGACGGACAAAAAGAGAGAAGTCAGCCGAGATTCGCTGAAAACCAATATCACGACTAGCCTTGCTAAAATTTTCAAACCAAGCCATAGGGGACTGTTTGAGACCATAGATGGATTTACACAGTCGGCACACCCTAGACTCTCCCGTGGTCTCAAACCCGGGAGGTTTGTTCATGAAAACCGTCTCATGTAGATCATCATTCAGATATGTATTTTTAATGTCCAGCTGATGTAGTGGCCAGCGGCGGTGAACAACAAGTGAGATAAGAACCCGAACAGAATTGAGTTTGGCAACAGGTGAGAAAGTCTCCTCATAGTCCAAGCCCTGTTGCTGAGTAAACCTAAGAGCACCAGACGGGCCTTGAGGCGATCAATTGTCCCATCCGGAGCATGTTTAATGACAAAGATCCATTTACAACTAACACAGGACTGGGTGGAAGGAAGAGGAAGCAGATCACAAGTATGATTAGCCCAAAGGGCTGACATCTCAGCCTTCATTGCCCCACGCCACCCAGGGTATTGAAGAGCCTCCTGCACAGTGTTAGGCAGAGAAATAGAATAAAGAACAAGAGAAAATTTGAGCAGAGGAGGAGAGAGCCGATCTAGCGAAATATAGTTGGCGAGAGGATGAGTCGTAGAAGCGGGGGCAGGGTTAGCTGGTCGCGAGATAGTACTAGTAGATAGTAGCAGTGACTGGGCTCCAGAGTTCGGAATACAGCGAGTTTAGACACGGAGGAGAGGAGGTTTGGGTGCTGGTGGTTTCACGTGGGGTGTTGGAAGTAGAAGAGGTAGAGAAGTCGTGATTGGGATAGCAGGATGAGGCACATGGTGCACAAACAGAGATACTGAGGTGGATGACAAAAAGGGTTGGTCTTCCAGCAAAGTAACATCAGCTGACACCACCACTTTTCGGTCATTTGTAGAATAACACACATACCCTTTTTGAGTGCGAGAGTACCCTACGAATATACATTTTGTTGCACGGGGTGCAAATTTATCCGTAGGGCGACCAAGATTATGGACATAACAATCACACTCAAACACCCGAGGTGGGAGAGGAAACAGAGATTGAGAAGGAAAGAGGAGGCTAAACGGAGTGACGAAGTTGAGGACGGAGGAAGACAGACGATTGATGAGATGACACGCAGTCGACACTGCAAAGTTCCAGTATTCGATGGGTACCTGCATCTGAAGCATTAAGGAACGAGCAACTTCCAGAAGGTGCCGATTTTTGCACTCAACAACACCATTTTGCTGAGTAGTGTAAGCACAAAATGTTTGATGTATAATTCCAAACTCAACACAAATGAAGGAGAACGTTCTACTCGTATATTCTGACGCATTGTCAGTTCAGATGATTTTAAGCGGAGAAGAGAACTGAGTACGAAGTTCAGTAACAAACGTACGGAATATAGAAGTGAGTTCGATACGATCCCTTAGTAAATATAACTGTCACTCGAGAGTAATCATCAATAAACGTAATAAAGTAGCGGTACCAAGATATACTAGGGACTTTATAAGGGCCCCAAATGTCAGAATGGACAATAGATAAAGGAGAATTACTCCGATCACAGATAGGACTAAAGGACACGCGATGTTGTTTACCAAAGATACATGACTCAGAAGTAAACTCATGTAAGGAGAAATCCAGAAGAGCTTGCTTTAGAATCTGGAGGGGGACATGTCCAAGACGACGATGTCACTCAACTGGGGAGACGACATAAAGGGTAGATGGAAGGACATCAAGGAGCTAGAGCCCATGAGACAGTCGTCCGTAACCAATAATATTCCGCGTTCGTCGATCCTGCACAACAAAGGGAGATGTTGAGAATGTAACATGACAATCAAGATCCTGTGTAAGTCGGCTAACAGAAAGCAAGTTGAACGGGGAGCCCCGAACATGAAGAACCGAGGTTAGGGTGAGGGTGGATGTGAGATGGATATCAACAGCTTCAGAGACAGGGGTGGAGTCACCATTAGTGACAGTGATGAACTTGGGATGAAGAGAGGCCAAGTATTGCAACGGCTTCTGACAAGTAATATGATGGGTGGCACCAGAGTGCACAATCCAGTGGGAACTCCGAGATAGACAAGTTATACCTTCATTGACGATGGAAGCCATAGAGCCCGAGGAGCGAGCAATCACCCCTTGGAGTTGCTGAATCTGGGTGCGGATGGCATCAATGTCAGACTGAGCATTGGAAGAAGTCGAAGTAGAAGCCAAGGGCGGAGACTCGGCCTTAGTAGAAGCCGCAAGGTGTGGTGACAGACCATGCTTACGATAGCAGGTGACCTCCAAATGATTTTCCCGACCGCAAAAATTGCATTTAGGGGGGGGGGGGTTTCTAGTATGTCCTCGTCCCCGAGACGAATGGCGACCCCCACGGGTTGAGGTACCACGATTGGAAGGATGTGGTGAAGGTAGCTGGAGAAGAGCTGGAGAGGGAGGCAAAGGAGCCTTGGGTGACGGAGTGACCTTCAGAAGCATTGAGCAGACATCAGAGAGAGGGAGTAGTGGCAGAGGAGAGTATCTGAGCTCGAACACTATGCAGATGCGGAGGAATCCTTGCCATCATCATGGCAATCCTGACTGCCTCTTTTTATGCTCGTTGGGCAACCAGATCTATAGTAGGCGGCTGGTGTTGTATCCATGCCTCAACAAGCGTCTTGGCCTTGACAACGACGGAAGTCATATCGCCAGGTATCCCAAGATCAAAGGATTGAAGATCAATGATGATGTCAAACAAATGTTGGAGGTTGTTTTGGCCAGAATAGAAGGAATGAAGTTCCTCCCACATGGATTTAGCCGTGTCATGATACATGGTCATCCTGTAAGGCTCGATATCCATGGAGTTGAGAAGCTAGGATTGCACACGGTCGCCATCACGAAGCCACTCATTAGTGGGAAGGGTAGGAGTGGCCCGGGTCAAGTGATGAAGAAGTCCTTTCGTCTGGAGCACCCGACGAACTGAATGTACGCATTCCACAAAGTTACGTTTGCCAGTGAGAGATATAGTGGTAATTCTGAGTTCACCCTGAAGCTCAGTAGCAGAGGTAGCAGCCTGAGGTGGCAGAGATGAAGCACCAGCGGACTCGCTGGAGGCAGTAGTGGAACCCATGAAGCCACATGAAGAAGCAGAGACCGCAGAAAGAAGCTAGCCGTAGCGGACTGATAGCAGCTGAGAGAAGCCGCATCGGACTGATAGCAGCAAGAAGAAGCCGCAACAGAGAAGACTAGCCGCAGCATTCTAAAAACAGCAGGGGCCAGAATAGGCCGAGCGAGAAGTGGCTGCCCTGCAAACAGGCACATGACCAGGCGGACAGAGACAGACCACAACTCAAAGAAAGCAGAGTGGATAGAGAAGAGAAGCCGCCATGACTAGAGAAAAAGAGAAGCTGCACAGTCTCGGTATCAACACACCAGCGGCACGAGGGCGCGACCAAGATGCGGAGCCCGCAGCGGGAAGAGAAGCCGCAGAGGCGCGAGAAACAACAACGGGAAGGGTGCCTGTTCGTAGCGGGAAGAGAAGCCGCAGAGGCGCGGGAAGGGTGTCAGTCCGCAAAGGCAAGAACCCTCGACGCGAGAATAGAAGACGCAGCGGGTAGGGAAGCAGTAGCGGGAAGGGGTACCAGAGCGACTTAAGCAAAGCAGACCGCGCAGTCACAATGAGGACACTAGCGACACAGGAGGAAGCCGCGACCAAGATGCGGTGCGAAAATGAGGGAAAAAGAGGATAGAGATGCCGCTGCGAGAATAGGAGGAGTCGCGAGAAAGAGGAGAAAGGTGAGACAGTGGGTAGGAGAAGACAGGAGGAAACCGCCCGGTTAGGGGGGAAAACGGGCCCCACTGACCGAGAGGTTTATAAAAGGGAATGAGAGGAAGAAGAGGTGGAAACCACGAGAGAGAGAGCAAGAGGAGCGGATAGAAAAAAAACTAACCGCACGGGAAGCCGCGGTTAGAAACAAGAGGAGGCCGCAAGACGGTGGTTAAGCAGGAGAACAAGCCGCCCTGTTTATCAGGAGAACCAGGCGTACAGAAACAGACAGGCCGGACCTTATCCCTCTGATATCATGTTGAAAAAGGAAGCAGGGAACCTTGTAGGCTGTATTTCTTGTATAAACTTTAAGTATTGGTACAAATATATAGGTAGAGAGGAAGAGAGAAATCTCAAGAGCACAATGTGAGACAAATCCTAAGACATACTTAGGCCAATAAATGGGCCAAAGTTACAATGGGCTATTACATAACTTTTTACTATCTTCTAACACCAATAATGAACCGTGAAAAGCCATATAAATAATCTTTTGGATGAATGTCTTTGTGATAGGATGAATAGTAAATGCAAGGTGTAATGGAATCAAGTTGGCATACTTTGAGAGGCAATGTAGAGCGACAAAAATGTGGGTGTAACCATTGGACTTGGTTGTTATGAGCTTTTAGATACACGAGTTGGAGAAGTCCTCCAAGACCGTCATTTTGCATTTGATGTGTTAGCTTTAAGGCATGAGGCCACAAAAGTGTTCTGATAAGTATATCATTTTTGTTGCAAAGGGGGATTGCGATAAGTCTGTAATTGGGGAAAACTCTTGAGTGCCTGCCATGTGGGGTGGAGTGGAGTTCGACCAATAATTTCGGAATGTAAAAGGAGGAAATATGTATGACTAAGCTTCCTTGGTGGAGACGCTCCCCAATGAAGGTTAAGGGTGGATATGTCTTGCGTGTAGTCCATATTGCATGAGCGATGTCTCACAGGTAAGGGCCTTGAGCACCTTTCCTTTGGATCAATTCAGCATTCATCCATAGGGCTTGAGAGATGGTCTTTTTGTTGGTTTGGCACAAAATTTGCCGCCTGGTTTGTTTTGCTTATATTGTACTTGACGATAAAATTGTATCTTAGGAACTACATAACCTATGTTTGTTGACTTGAGGTTAAGAATTTTTGGATCATCATTCCAAAAGTGAAGGCCTTCATTACGGCCAGAAGTAATGCTATTAACTCATTTTATTAGGCCAACAACAACATTCACTATAGTGGAGTTGGTTATATGGATCTTTTGTCGCCATTGGTCCCTATCTTTAATCATAATCTCATCAATGCCCGAGTACATTATGTCTTTCCTTATAGTTTCATTCGAAGTCTTTTTTGATCTACCCCTCCGTTTAACATGTCAAGTGACTAAACTCTCACAATGCCTAACAGGTGACTCTAATGGTCTCCTTTGTACGTGGCCAAACCAGCTTACCCGAGCTTCTTGCATCTTCTTCGCAATGGGTGCCACTCCTTCCTTATCCCTGATACAATCATTCCTAATTTTATCTAGGCTCGTGTGTCCACACATCCACCTAAGCATTCTCCTCTCCGCAACTCCCATTTTTCGCTCATGTACGCAATTCACTGCCCAACACTCAGAACCATAGAACATCAGTTGTCTAATTGCAAAACTATAAAACTTTCATTTAAATTTTAATGATACTTTACGATCACATAAGATCTCTAACCTGCATCTCCACTTCAACCACCAGCTTGGATTCTATGTATCACATCTTTATCAACACCTCCATCTTTTTGAACCTTCAATTCAATATATTTAAAGCACTCACTGAGGGAAATATCTTGATCACCCAACTTAATAACCAAGTCATCCGTCCTTCTTGTACTACTAAATTTAAGCTCTATATACTCTGTCTTTGCCCTGCTCAACATAAAACCCTTCTTTTCTAAAGTGTCTCGCCAAGATTCAAGTTTTGCATTTACACCCTCGCACGTCTCATTGATCAAAATGATATCATCCGCAAACAATAAACACCAAGGTTTTGCTTGTTGGATATGTTCGGTGAGCTCATCCAAGATAAGGGTAAAGAGATAAGTGCTTAAAGCTGAACCTTGATGTAACTCAACAATGATAGAAAATTCTTGTGTTAATCCTTCAGATGTTCTCATCCTTGTCACTGAATTTGTATACATATCTTTGATTATGTCAATGTTGATACATTTACACCTTTCTTTTCTAAGACTCTCCATAAGATCTCTCTTGGAACTCTATCATAAGCCTTCTCAAGATCGATGAACAACATATTCAAATCTTGTTTTCTTTCTCGACAGTTGTCTATTACTCGTTCTCATAGTTTCATGGTATTACTCATTAATTTAATTTTTTTATAATTATCACAATTTTATATATCTACAAAGGTATCATGATACTTTCTCTCCATTGGTTCGACATTCTCTTTGATTTCAGTATCTTATTGAAGAAACATGTAAGTCACAAAACTCATTTTTCCCTAAACATTTTCATATTTTGATGGTTATATCGTCTGCCTCAACCGTCTTTTCATTTTTCATCTTCTTTACAACGTCATTTTACTTCGATACTTAAATTTTACGAGCATCATTTATCATCTTCTTTAGAGCATCACTTATCTCATTTTGTTAGGCCGATCGTAGAAAATATTGTTGGAATTTGTGCAGCTGAAGCATGTGATTGGTCACCCTATCTTGCATCAGTATGTCCTTTATTTATGAGTTGGAAGCGGACTTGATGTGTAGGGGTTTGTTGAAGTCCAGCATTGTGAGTATTAGGGCGTCAATGATGGCTTATTGGAGTGTCGAGATTGCTAGCAAGGCTTCTAGTGTCCATTTAAAGATAGGAATTGTTATCCATTTGAGGATGGTCTATCAAAAGTTGCGTGAATTTTCGTAGTGCCTGATAATCTTGCGGTAGTATCCTGTAAGCCACCAAAACCTGTGTGCAGCTCATGGTGGTGAAAGATTCGGCCAGGTGAGTATGAATGAGATAATTGTTGAGCAACTTGTTTCATTGGCTTAATTTTATAAATAACGAAATCAACTTGTCATTGAAGTATTTATTACTAGATACATTGCAGAGAGCCATCCATTCTTTATTCGTTTATCTGAGAAGCAAGAAGGGCAGTAATTGAAAAGAATTTAATTTTTCAATTTCTTCCCTAATCAAGATTTTATTTTTCAACGTCTCTCTCAAATGAAGAAAGGATGTATATACAACTGAAGATATAGACACAACAAGTATACATTATGACTTATCCAGGTACCCTGCAACATTGCTGGCAGAAGTCAAGTATTCTCTTGAAGAATTTTGTATACCAAGCCCAGTCAACACCCAGAGTTATTACATTGTGAAAAAGTAAATTTTCGTCAACTGAACGTCGTAGGAGTCACAAGACTCTAAGTAGGAGTACAATGGGTTATGCTCTGGGTTGTAGGAGCATGGTGAAACTGCTTTCATCAAGCAGACACTAGCTCCAGAATGCTACTTCTTTGAAAATATTCTGTCTTTTGAATGGAGTTTCCACGAGTGATGAGCAAAGGAGAAAAAGAAACGGACCAAATCTAAGGAGAAGAATATTGATCTAATAGACAAGAGTGTTGATGAAGAAGGTTTGGATTATTAGGTGGGTTTCTTTTCCAAGAGATTCCTACAGTAGATGCCCAAAAAATTCCAATTTTAAGTCCAGGACAAAACCAAGTCAAGGTTTCAGTGAAAATCTAAATTTTAAACTATATATTGTGGAAAGACGGATCATTTGATAGCTTACTGCTCGAAAGCCATCGAAGAGAAGTGTGTTAAAACTGAGGGGAGAGAAATAAAGAAAATAAGAAAGAATAGAGGCTTATTGCAACAAAATTGGAAGAATTATCTGCAACAGAAAGTGATAATGAGGCAGAAAAAGCCAATGCTTCCAAATACTTAATGGCCATAGAAGCTCCCTCAAGTGACCAATTTGACCAGGTATTGCCAATGTTTTAATGAGCCAATAATTAAATTTCAGTTTTGAAGGCCACGGGGTCTTCTCTATGAATTTTAGATTTGTTTGTTGGATTTAAAAACCTCCATGGAAGGGGAGCCTTGACGCACCGGTTGAGGCGTTCCCATGTGACCTTGAGGTGATGGCTTCGAGTCCTGGAAGCAGCCTCAGGGTAAGGTTTGCCTACATTTCATCCCTCTAGGGGGACCCTTCCCATGTCCCTCGCTCCACGGGGACTCTTTGTGCACCGGGCTGCCTTTTTTATTTAATATTGTTACGATTGCGCATGTCAACGAGACGCGCATACGCCGATGAGACGTCAGGGCGAGTCCACACGCGGATGAAGACGATGACGGACCCGTCGAGAGGAGAGACCGAAGACGCGCGCCTATGACGTGATTATCTTATTTGTATTTTATGTTGTAGGTTTTGCTTGGCACCCGCACTTTTGTTATCCACACTCCACACCTATATGGGGTTGTGTTGTACTATTTTTTGAGGATCTTTGGATGAAAGTGTTTTAGGGTTACTACTTAGAGTGTCCTCTTAATCTCTTCCCCTCTCTCTCCTTGTCTCCACCGACCCTTCCCCTCGTTGGATTCCTCTCTGAGAACATATCATTTGGTCCGACTTGCCTCACTGCCCGCCATCTAGCCGCCAATGCTCGATATTGTGCTTCTTCTGTGTCCTTTGCTTTTTTGTGCCTCGATCCTGTCTGCGCCATCCGCTAACCGGGCACGTTTTCGCTTCCGCGCACTTCCTCCTGCTTGCCGCATCCCCGATCCATTTTTCCCAGCTTTGGGTTGCCAATCCGCCATCCCTACCGCCCACGTCCACCAATTCGTCTCTCCCAGTGACTGTGTGTTTGCCGATCCGCCGATTTCAGCTTCGCTCACCTGTTTCACCCGACCAACTATAGTGTCGTGGCACACCCGCCTCAATCTGACCAGTCCGGCGCCTATTCCAGCCCGATCCGCCGCAGGTAGGCCGCCGGCCCTCTGCCTCTGCCAATCCCAGCCAGATCTTTCATTTCCATATGTCGTTCGATGAATCCAACCCTATGGCTCCCAACACTCGCTCCTCCGGTGACCCCGCTTCAGATACCACCTCTGACACCCTTAGTCGTCGCATCGAGGCTCAATAACTACTTGTCGCCTTCATGCACGCCTCCCTCTTCGCCCTCCACTCCAAGATCGACTCCCTCTAGATGTCCACCGCCGTCCTTTTTGCCGTGTCTGCATCTGGCTAACCCGCAGATGGAGGCTCTCTCCTCGACACCAGGTCGCCGCTCATTCCCTCTGAGATCACTCCTCTGCCCATTCTGGGCCAGTCCGCCCTCTCCTTCGACATTCCCTCATTTGTCAGTGTTGGCCCGATGGGTTGGATCGCCAAAGCGGAGCAATAGTTCGACCTCAACCACACATCGGAGCAGGACAAGGTGTCTACGGCTGTGGTTAGCTTGGACAGCTCATCCCTCCACCGGACTCGGTTGTTCCGCCAATCCAACTCGTTCCTCTCCTAGCCCAAGCTCAAGCACGAAATGATCTGGCTTTATGACACCCGCTATTCGGGCTCCACCATCGAGCGGCTATGCAACGTTCGTGTTACGGCACTCGGCACACCTACGACACTCGACGCACCAGATCCATTTTGGGGCTACACTTATCAGCGCCGCCCACCGGTCGGGACAACATGATATTTTATCCTATGTTATTTTTTCGCATTTTGTATTTTTATTTAGCTTTTGATCTCACTTGTAGTTAGCCCAGGTGAGGGGCGCGAACAATTAAATTTGGGTTTGATGTTGGTACCTATAGGGTCCGGTTTTGGGGGGTAAAGGAAGCAATCAAGTATTTTCTCCTCAAATCTCTCTCTAATCTTTCTCTCCTTCTCTCTCTATTCCGAGCGGAACCTTAGCATTGCCAAATTCCAGAGTCCAGGATTCCTCCGACGCCGGGGCCGAGCTCCTCTTCCCCGCCCCCCTGCCTTCTCCTCCTCTCTTTTGATCTCTTCTTCTTCCCTCTTCTCCTCCTCCTTCCTCCTCACAGGTACCGGAAGCTTCCAACCATAGCACCGTCGGGAGAAGATTCGGCCCCTCCTCCGGGGAACTCCTCAGTCGGCCCCACCACAAGATCCTATTCAAGAGGTCATAACAACTTGGTATCAGAGCCAAACATCGAGATCTCTCTACCCGACACTTACCGTGCCGCCCTCACCGGATTTTGCCGACCGACCACACCTTCCGCCCGCCAGAGATTCCGTCGAGCTGCTACCGCCTCCTCCCATACCTTCTTTTCCCATGGCCAATGGTGGTTCTTCTCTTGCCCAACTCATGTATTTGTTTCAGTCAATGTTCACCACCCAAAGTGACAATATGGACGCCCTAAATTCACGCTTGGACACCCTCCACGGAGCCTCTCCTCCACCGCCGCACCCCGCAGCCTTCTAATCCAAGAGTCGGGTGGACTCGGCTCCTCCTCGCGGCAACACCTACTCCTACAACCGTTTCGTCTGTATGGATTTTCCCCTATATGAGTGCCGCAAAGATCCCCTACCATGGCTAACGCGTTGCGACTTCTTCGCTAACCAACACACTCCGGACGAGGAGCGTGTCAGCATCGCCTCGTTCCACATCCTAGGACCGGTGCAACTATGGGTCACGCAACTCCTCCGGGAGCACCTTACCACCTCGTGGAAAGAATTTCGGGCTGCCTGCTCCCTCCTCTTTGGACCGGCCATGTCGAGCAACCCTCTCGGTGACCTTATTGCTCTCAAGTACACTGGCTCCATCGACTCCTACCTGGAGCAATTTCAGATGTTACTCTTGCGCGCCAGGACTGTGTTACCGTCCCAACAAGTCCCACTCTTCACCGCCGGATTGCCCTACCGGCTGCGTTGGGATGTGGAATTTTAGAAGCCACCAGCCCTCTTGACGGCTATAAGCCTCGCCCGTGCGTTCGACCTTCGCCTCGCGTTGGATCGGCCTCCCTCGACCACCACCATAGTTTGCCAACTCTCAGCTGTCGGAGGGGGACCAACCCCCGCGACCTACTTTTCGCCGTCGTTTGTCCCATCCGGAGATGGCGGCTCGTCGTGAGGACTTATGCTTCAATTGTGACGAGTTGTACACACCCACTCATCGGTGCAAGAGCCTTTTTTGGTTGGAAGTGGATGACCCACCAGAGGATGACGATGACGGGTTCAACAATTCGAGCACACCACAGCTATCTTTCCATGCCTTAACCAGACCGCATGAGGGCCGCACTATTTAGCTTTTTGTGATGATCGCGGGTACAACACTCCTCGCTCTTTTGGACGTCGGTAGTACTCACAGTTTCATCCGCAATGACAGGACCCTCCACCTTCACCTTTCATATGTGTCGCGTAGCCACGTCAAGGTGGTGGTGGCCAACAACTAACAGATCCCGTGTCTGGGGGTATGTCGGCACGTAGCTTTCGATGTGGACGGCTCTTCTTTCCAGATAGACCTTTTTCTTGTCGACCTTCGGGGCTTTGACATAGTGCTGGGGGTTCTTTGGTTGCGCACGTTGGGGCCTCTCACGTGGGATTTTGATCGTATGACCATCTCTTGGCGTGCGGGCTCTCGTTTGGTACAGTGTCAAGGGCAGGTTCCCCAGCAGTCTTTGTCCTCCTTTCCAGTCCATACTGAGCCGCCGACCGTTCCAACACTCCAGTCGGGGGACCAACCGACGGATCTTGTTGCCCTTCTTCAGTCATTTCCCGAGCTATTCAGTCCGTGCTTGGGTCTTCCATCGCGGAGCCGGCAGGACCATCACATTTGCCTCCTTCCAGGGGCGGCTCCAGTGGTGGTGCGACCATACCACTACCCCTTCCTCCAGAAAGACGAGATCGAACAACAATGTGATCTCCTCCTCTAGCAGGGTCTCATTCGGCGCAGCGTTTTGCCCTTCTCTTCTCTGGTACTGTTGGTGCACAAGAAGGACAACACATAGCGCATGTGTGTGGATTACCACGCCCTCAACGCAAATACGGTCAAAGACAAGTTTCCTACTCCGGTAGTCGAGGAACTTATGGACGAGCTACATGGAGCATGCTTCTTCTCCAAGCTCGGCTTGTTTTCTGAATGCCATCAACTCCGCATGACGTATTCGGACGTGGAGACAACGACATTTCGGACGCATCACGACCAATTCGAGTTTCTCGTTATGCCATTTGGCCTAACGAACGCGTCATCTACATTTCAAGTTTTGATGAATGAGGTATTCCAACCCTTCCTCCGCAAGTCCGTTCTGTTTTTTTTAACGATATTTTGGTGTATAACAAATCTTGGGAAGAGCACCTACGTCATCTTCGTTCCGTCCTCAGTCTGGCGCACGCTCACCAATTGGTTCTCAAGGCTTCAAAGTGCTCGTTTGGGTAGAGTTCGATCACTTACTTGGGCCATGTGGTGGATCAGTCTGGGGTCTCAACCGACCCGGCGAAGCTCGAGAGTGTGGCGTCGTGGCCACTGCCGCAAAATATCACCAACCTCCGAGGCTTTCTCGGCCTCACGGGCTATTACTGCCACTTCATCCGCGATTACGACAGCATCGCCACCCCCTTGATCAGCTTGCTTCAGAAGAACGCATTTGTATGGACTGATACGACGACATAGGCGTTCCATTATCTTCAAGCGGCATTGTTGTCCGCTCGTGTTCTGCGTCTTCCAGACTTCACAGTACTGTTCCTCGTCAAGTGTGACGCGTCCGGTTTAGGCTATGGTGTGGTGCTGCAGTAGGAGGGCCACCTCATCGCCTATTTCAGCCGCCAAACTGCCATTCACCACCGAAAGTTACCTGCGTATGAGCAAGAGCTCATCGGGCTCGCCAAGGCTATCCAACATTGGCGACCTTACTTATGGGGTCGTTCCTTCATCATTCAGACAGATCACTACAACCTCTAATACCTCCTCGAGCAGCGCCTCACTACCTGCCACACCAGAGGTGGGTCAGCAAGTTACTCGGCTTCGATTTTTAGGTGGAGCACAAGGCCGTGTCAGTGTCACTCAACCGCACCGCCAACGCGCTATCCCGCCGGGACACTCCAACGGATGCCTCCATCCATGCCATCTCCTTCCCCACGGCCGACCTCCTCCTTGCTTCGTCAGGAGATCCATGCTTCTCCAAATATGTAGCATGCTATCTCCTCTCCTTACTGGTATCCCGACTTGCTTTATAGCATGTCATTCTTTCTTTAAGAAAGAGAATAATGTGTCCAAATATGTACATTTGACACATAATAGAAAAGCGGTGGAAACCTCTTTCTGAATTTTGGGTGGACACTTGCTGGAATAGGAGGAACTAGTAGAAATAATATTTAACTTTTTATTCCATACAATACACCATACGCCTTTATATAGGCTTACATTAGAGCATAATTCTAAATTAACAAGAAAAGGAAACATATTAAAATATATTAAATAATAAGACTAGATAAAATGGATGCCCAGCCCATAACACAATCTTACCCCCTTGCTTACAAATGTACTATTAAATAATTGCGGCTAGTGCTCATTGCTGAAGACAATAACATTACTTTTGCTGACTTTGAAGCTCTCGTGCTCTACGATGACACCACCAGACTCGACTATGAGGCGGAGTATTGATTTTTATACACACCGGTGCATATGTATTCAGATGACTGCCCTTGGCAAGTGGAGATCAATATCTTATCATTCGAGAGCATCTATTACTATTGCATGATTTATTAGTGACATTTTTGGATAGTTAATAATAGTACCCCTTCTTATATAAGGTGTGGAGACTTTGAAAGGTCATGGGTTCTTGACTTGAAATCTCTCTGTAAGGAGGACTCTTAGCGGTAAACATCCTATAAGGACTTAACGTGGGCATGCTTCGTGATTGTATTGTGTTCTACATTTTAGTGCAATTTATTTTTTTGTGTACCATGCTCACTTTCACATTCATTTTTCCTGGCATTTATGAGCTATTATAAACCAACTCTGTTTTTTTACCTTTCATTTGATTGTACCTCTATGAATATCATAATTTTGATAATATACATTCATAAAAACTTTTGATTTCTAGTTTAGATAATTATATGTATTATCTCATTGTTGTTCAAATATCATTTGTGGTTATGTTTTTACATGTTATCTGCATTATTTAAATTAAATGGGTTTATGATGTGTTGGGCCTGTTGGCTGGCTGTTTGTTCTGGCTTTGCAGTTTGAGGTCATTTTAAAATTTGAAGATATTTGCTCGGGGACAACAAGAGATTTTGCTCCTTTGTTTTCAAATGTAAGTAATTATGCAACACATTAATCTTTTCCTCAGTATGTGCATTTACTCAATTTGTAAGTTTTTGTTTGTATTCTTAAGGTTATTAATTTGGCATTTAAAGTTCAATTCATTGATACTTAAAAATGCATTGCTATCAGCTCGAATGTGCATTGGATACGGGAAACGCACAGAAACACGCGAAAACACGTTTCCGAAACGTAAGAAACACAATATTTAAATAAAATATTAAATTTTAATTGGGAAACACATATCCAGCTTACGGGAATACGCGTTTCCCTCTTTTCTCGTTCATGCGTCACGCACGGCGTTCACGACTCAGTAGTCAAGCCTGATATAATTTGAGTTTTAGGGTTCTCGACTTACGCGCACGACCCCCACAACTCTCCTCGCTCTGTGTCATTCTCCCCGGACCCCCGCAGTCGAATCTCTGTGTTGAAAACCCTTTACAGCTCTCCTCATCGTGTCGGCTCTGAATTACCAGCTAATCTCATCCACTCCAAATATGCAACACCTTCCACCTCATCCTTCGTTCTACTCGTTATCTGCTCGACCTTGCTCGACCTTCTCGGCCGCTTCTCGCCCAAGTCGACTTCTCCCCCGCTCTATAAAGGTATCCATGTCTGTGCAACGCACGTCTTGCTACTCGGACTTCTCTCAAGCATGGAACCAAAGACCACATTTTTCTCCTTAAACCACTATCGGCCTACCCTTTCTAGGGTTTACCAGTATTGATCTTCTTTTGCACGTTACTTCTCTTTTTTGTAGTTCTTCCTTCCTAATTTCCTCAGCTTTTTCGTCCAACCCATCGCTACCCTACCCTCCTGTGGAGACCATTGCCCACAATGTTACCTATATTGGATTTGAAGAGACATCTCCATCAACACTATGAGCATAGTTACATTTGATGTTGTTTAAGCTCATCCTGTACAGGATGTTCCATGGAACAAGTCTAATGATGTGACAGGTGGTCATAAGGCAGAAAGGTGGATATCAAGAGAAGATGCTGGAAAGACAGGAATTTGCCTAAGTCAATGAGTAGTTGACATTGCACCTAAGTCCACAGACGTTGAGTGAAGCAAGCTCACTCAATGTCAGAGGTAAGAAAGAATGTTGATAAGCCAGAAATATGACTAAGTATTTTGGCGTTGAGTGATGAAGACACTCTCAACGCCATACAACAAAAAGGCTGTAAAGTTGAACTTAGTTCAAAATTCGTCGAATTAAGTCCAGAGGTTGTCGAGCTGAGCTCACCATTCGTCGAGCTAAGTTCACAGCAAAAAGGCTGTGAGCTGAACTTAGTTCAAAATTCGTCGAACTAAGTCCAGAGTTTGTCGAGCTGAGCTCGCCATTCGTCGAGCTAAGATCACAGCAAAAGGCTGTGAGTTGAATTTAGTCGAACTTCAAAATTCGTCGAACTAAGTTCAGAGTTCGTCGAGCTGAGCTCGCCATTCGTCGAGCTAAGATCACAGCAAAAGGCTGTGAGTTGAATTCGCCAATTCGTCGAACTAAGATCACAGTTTGAGATTCTTAGTTCGTCGAGCGCAGTTAAGAATTCGTCGAACTGAGTTCAGAGTTCGTCGAGCTTAGTTCAACATTCGTCGAACTCAGTTCAGAGTATGGCAGGCTGATTCAGTCAATGCCTAAAGTTAAGAGGAAGTGTTAGTCTCAGCATAACCGCTGAGACAAGTGTTTGTCTCAGCATAACCGCTGAGACAAGTGTTTGTCTCAGCAAATAACAAGAAAGCGCTGAGACAGTTAAGCGAATGTTTTTAAACACATAAAATTGGTTAAGGCAAAAAGAGTTGAGTGAGGCGTGCTCACTCAACGCTCTCAACGCCTAAGATACTGCAGAGACAAAAATATGGCTAAGGCAAAAAGCGTTGAGTGAGGCATCCTCACTCAACGCTCTCAATGACAAAGAAGCAGAAAGATTTTGGCTAAGGCAACTGACGTTGAGTGAGGTCTGCTCACTCAGCGCTCTCAACGCCTTGATAGACAGAAATCTGTCAAGTGTTTTGTCATTGAGTGAAGATTACTCACTCAACGTCTATGCTATTGTTGCTTGATTTTTGGCTAAGTCCACAGCTGATGACGTCAGTAAGTCAACATATTTCAAAATAGTGGCGGGATGACTACAGTACGCGACAAATATTGTCGCAGACCTACTATACGACAGTTGACGTTAAAGCAAGATTGCTGCTGGACATTAAATGTGTGAGGCTCACTGCACAAGCTTGTTGCTGGCCATGAAATGTGTGGGGCCCACTGCTAAAGAGCAGTTGGGTCAAACTAAATAAAAGTAAAAAGGCGTACAGAAGAAGTAAGACTTCGGGAAAAAGCAATCAGACAGTTCTTCTCCGCTATTGTTGTGGAGCAAAAGAACAGGAAGCTCAAGTCAGTAAGACGAAAAGCAAGATAGTTGATGATATCATCATCGTTAACGACAAGATAGCTGGTGTGATCTTCATCTGCAGCAGCAAGAAAGTCCAGAGTATTTCCCTGAGGAAAGAGGAAGCAGCCAAGGGCCGACTCTTGCTACAGTTTCTTCACAGTTCCAGCTGTACAAACATCTAGAAGATTTTAATCTGGAAGCTGTGAAGAGAAGAAGCTTGAAGAAGCAGAGATCTGAAGGAAGACCCAGGGGACTTTTTCACAGGAGTCAAAGTCAGGGCTGAATCACCTCAGCCCGGAAAAGGAAGAAAAGATAGGGCTATCTTAGTCTACAAAGTTGAGCTGAGATTTTCTCAGCTCAGGTAGCAACAATTAGCTGCAGCAATTTCACTGACCAGCAGGAAAAATCCCTGGAGCTGTGAAGTAGTAGTTAGGGCTGAGCTTCAGGATCTGTTCAGAAAGAGGCAGAACATTGCTCTGCAAGTCACTTCCAGCTCAAGTAATTACTTGTTGTTGTGGAAGAAGTTAGGACTAAGTACTTCTTAGTTCATTGGAGGTAGACTCAGGAAATAAATTCATGTAGTCATTGTTGGGCTGAGTCTATCTCAGTCAAGAAGCTTGACACAGAGAAATATCTCTTGTGTCAAGAATATCCACCAACCCATCTTCATCTTGTAGGATCCAATTGGGGATCTAAGTTGTAGGGTTTAATTGCCTGAGGTAGGAGAGTGCTGCTCTCTGAGTGTATGGCCTTTGTGCGTGAGGTAGGTGACAAGTGTGTCACTGAGTTGTAGGCCTTGGAGGAGGCTGAGCTGTAGGTGCCTGCAAGGGCATTGAGGTAGGTACCTGTATAGGTACTGAGTTGTAGGAGTGCTGCAGCACTCTGAGAGGAGGGCTTTGTGCCTTAAGTTATAGGGCTGAGAAGCCTGAGCTGTAGGTCTTAGAGATAAGACTGAGGTAGGTGGCTTGAGGGTCACTGAGTGTAGGAGCACTGTAGAGCTCTGAGGTAGGATCATTTGTGGATCTGAGGTAGGGCTATCCTCCCAGCCTGAGTGTAGGGCTTAACATCCTGAGGTAGGTGGTCTGCTGACCACTGAGTTGTAGGCCTTTGTGGCTGAGAAGTAAGTCTTGGAGGAGACTTAGATATCCTGAGGGATCTGAGGTGTAAGCTCTTACGAGCAGTTTGGAGGAGTTTGTGCCTACTCCAACAAGATAGTTGGATAGGTGTGAGGGAAAGTTGATGTACTCAATTTGAGAACCACTATAAATCACTGTGTTTTTCTGTGTTGTTTTCATTGTGCAGGTTGTGTATATTTTGAAAGCATAAAACAACTAAAAACTATAGCTCTTAAAGAAGATATTTAAAAGAACTCGAAAAGAGATCAATAACCTATTCACCCCCCACGCTCTAGGTGATTTAGCTATCCTTGAATTAAAGATTTTCAAGTGGTATCAGAGGAAGGTTGCTCAAAAAGGACTTGGCAGTCTGAGTAGACCTCAAAGGATAGCTAAAAGGATTATACTTGTGGGTTCAAAAGAGAACCACAAGGAATGGAGCTCCAAGACTGCAGAAAGGAGAACTTTGGGACCTGGAAAGAAAGGGTCAGACAAATCATGGAAGCCTCTGATCGTAGGGTCCTTGCAACAGTTTAAGAAGGACCTTTCATCCCCATGAAGGTCTCTGTCTTAGATGCAAAAGTCCAGACTCCAAAGAGTTATGCAGAAATGACTGAACATTAAATCATCTTAGTAACTATGGACAAAAGGGCACTACACATCATAATAAGTCACATGAATGACTCTACCCTCATGAGAGTTGTTCACTGTCAGACAGCTAAAGAAATGTGGGACTCACTGACTGCCTACATGGAAGGGGCAGAGGAGGAAAGAGATGACAGCAATGTCAGTCTATCAAACAATGAATCAGAGCCTGAAAAAGAACAGGAATCCTTCATTGGGCTACATGCTGCTATTGCAGATGAAGATGAAGACCATTCAGATACCAGGATAGAGACCAGGGCCCCTCTATCGCACTCAGAAAGTGATAATGAGGTGGATGAAAATATCAGTGGCTGCTGTGAGGGGATGGCTTTGACAGAAGAAGAATCCTGTCAGGATCATCCTGGTCCAGATCAGGTACAATCTCTGTCAGGTTCTTCTTATTGCTCAGGTCATGAGTCTTGCTCAGACTCTGATGCTTCCTCACCAAGTGATGATGAGGGTCCTTTGACAGATGATAATATCAATCAATTGATTGACAATCATGTTGTACTTTTGAAAGCTTTCAAGGAAAGCAGGCTGCTTGTTAAGAAACAAGCAGAGGAAATTGCCTCCCTCCAGCTAGCTGCTTCCTAGTAAGATGAGACTTCATCCTTGCTATCTTTGAAAGAGAGGGAAGTTGCTCATCTGAAGATCATGGTAGATATGCATGTTGAGTCCATCAAATATAAGGACTCTATGATCAAGGTTCTTGAAAAGAAACTTGAAAGAGAGATGATGATAGTGGCCAATTTCTGTAAGATAGATACTATCAAGAGAAAATCTGACTCTGAGTGGATTATAAAAGTTATCCAATCTCAGAGGAGAGGACAAGCTCCTGTTGTGCCACAGTCAACCTTTCACAAGGTAATCCTCCCTTTTCATATGTATGACCAAGGCGGCATGCATGGTCACTGGGAGAATGAGAATTACTCTTGTAAAAGTACAAGAGTATCTTCCAATGGAAGAAGAAAGGGTAGGGGAATGAGTGTCTTTAAGCCTCCTCATGAAAAAGTACAAATGGCCTATGCTGGACCATTTATATGTGGTGCCTCAGCCCCAACTCACATGGGAAAGGCAGTGGCTTTCACTCAAGCCGATCCAGCAAGGACTCAGACCAAGTGTCAGTCTACCAGTAAGCCTAACTTGGCTAGTTCTGATGATATAAACAGCTTGTCTCCTACAAAGAAGACAGTTGTAAATACCATTCAGGGCAATCAAAGAAAGTCTGCTGGAAGAATGACCTTCAGTCAGATCCTTGCTGACAGAAACCTGAAGAAAGTTGATGCTCTTCCTTTTGTTCAGGCAGCAGTTAACCACACTGTAAGACCTGCTCAGAAAAGAAGATATAATATTCATGAGTGTTGGTATTGTGGTAAGGTGAGACATTTTGCCCTAGATTGCCGACACAGTTCTTCTGTGTCTAGAGCAAGAGTTAGCCTGCCTATCAGAAATGCTGCAGGTAGGCAAGTTAGATTTCAGTCTAATCAGAACCTGGGACCCAATACCTATTGGGGTCCTAAGGTAAGATAATTCTGCTTTGCAGGTTAGTCCAAGTGCCCATCCCGCATGTGGTACTTGGACAGAAGATGTTCCAAAACTTGGATTGGAACAAGAAAGTCATCTTATGGATCAGACTCCAGTGTGGAAAAGACCTAAGATCTTCCATTAAGAACAAAATGTATGGCTGGTTGGACAAAGTTTTGCTGCCACACCAGCAAACTTGTGTGGAAAAATAGGCTGTAATCACTGAGGAAAGCTGTAAAGAATAAGTTATTCTGAGAGCAGTAGGGAGGGAGCACATTATGCTCAGCTGAAAAGTTTCTCAAGTGATATCATCAGTTGTCTGACACTTCAGTGAAAACCAGAAAAGAAGTGTGCTCATGTGCAACATTATCTGAACCTATAGCAAAGGATGTCCAAGTCAGTGGGTTGAACACAGTTGTGTTGCTGATCAGAAAGCTAAAGCCAAAGACAAGTTTGTTGCTAAAAGGAAGAAAAAGACCTTGCTCAGCAAGAAGTGATCATGGTGCAAGGGAGCTACTGTGATCAACTTATGAGAATCCAGCTACAGCTCCAAGACCATAACTCCCTGAGTTGGTTCAGAAGGAATTCCAGAAAGAAGTTGCAGGAACATGTTCAGCTTCCTGTTAAGAGGCAGCCAACTGCTGAAATGGATCAAGAAACTTCACAGCTGATCAGCAGGTCCTCAGGACTATGCACAGTCTGAGGGGGAGATCAACTCCAGTTTATGGCAACTGTTGTACAGTCTGTACTGCTGCCATAAGAATATGCTGCTGCAGGACAAGAGTAAAATGTCAGCATATCCTAAAAATGCATGAGGCCCTAAGCGGTGGAAAAGGCCTTCAGTATTTTGAAGACTTTTCAAGTGGGATACCTTAATTGGTATCAAGGCTGACATACAAAATCCTACCAAAACAGTCCAAGTAGTATTCAACCAACTCAAACAGTCAGGTTGATTTGTCAGATGCATATCTGGTGCTGAAGAAGTGAGTACAGTGAAAGAACAACTCTTACACCTCTTCACAGTACAAAGAAGAACACAACAATTCTGGGATGATGCTCTCCAAAGGAGACAGCTGACTGCCCAGTTAGATGAAAGGAGAACAGGTAAGAAGATGCACCTCCACCACAGAGTGCAAGGTAGATAGGATGAGCAAAGACGGAACCCATCAAATACTATAAAGAAGACTGACTACTTGGAGCTGCAAGAAAGAAACCAATCATGCAATATCAGCTCCATGGTACATATTTTGAGGTAGATAGGTTCTTGATGTAACATCAAGACTATAAAGAACATCAAGTGGTATCCAGACTGGCATAGACTGGAATGTCTACCAAGAATCTGACAAATGATGCTTCAGTTGAGGGGGAGCTGGAAGCAGCTGTAGTAGATCAGCTGTCACAACTGCTGATCAGTTTGTCTTAAGGACAATGCATAGACCAAGGGGGAGAGTATGAGAAGAGGAAGAACTCGCAGACAGCTCAAGTGGATCCATGGTTCATTCAAGTGCCAAGGGGCTGCAGTGATGTGGTGTATCAATGATATCACCACAAGTGGATGCTGATTTTGTAGATAAAACATCAGCAAGTGGAACTATGTGTGCAGCAAGTTCAGGTAATACAGTGTTGTGTTGTTTCAATGTATCAACACAAAAGGTATGACTCTTAATCCGGTAGATTGATCATTAGGATAATTTTCTTAGTGTTATTAACATACGACTTTGACTAGAATCAATAGATAATCTCTCCCATGATCCTCCTCCCTCAATAGATATTCTTGTTGAAAAAGACAGAAAGGGGGAGATGTGTAGCAATACATAAGGGAGAGATATATAAGCATTACTTGACATGACTAGGTCATGTTGAGTCAGTGCATATTACTTGAATCTTTTCAGGTAGTATGAGAAATGCAATAACTGACTACATGTTAAGTCATAACTGTGTCAGTGCATAGTGTGAGGTAAGTGCTTCTAGTGGTGCTTCATTTAAATATTTTAAATATGCAGTGCTAGAAAGGAGAGTGCATATTACTTGAACAATTGCTCAAGTAGTATGAGGATGCATTGACTCAACTTTTTGAGTCAATACAAATTAATGGAGCACATTGAATTAATATATCATAAGCTAGCTGTTGCAGCAGATTATACTCTACAGCTGCATGAATGTATTCTGCCTATTATGTTAATGTTTCTTAGTATTGCTGGGTGTTCTGCCTTATTCAAATATAGGGAGATTGTTGAGATCAGTGTCCACAATGTTCCCTAGATTGGATTTGAAGAAGCATCTCCATCAATACTAAGAGCATAGTTGCATTTGATGTTGTTTAAACTCATCCTGTGCAGGATGTTCCATGTAACAAGTCTAATGATATGACAGGTGGTTATAAGACAGAGAGGTGGATACTAAGAGAAAATGCTGGAAAGGCATGAATTTGCCTAGGTTAATGAGGAGTTGACATTGCAGCTAAGTCCACAGGCGTTGAGTGAAGCAAGCTCACTCAACGCCAAAGGTAAGAAAGAATGTTGATAAGCTAGAAATATGGCTAAGTATTTTGGCGTTGAATGATGAAGACACACTCAACGCCGCCATACAGCAAAAAAGTTGTAAAGTTGAACTTAGTCGAACTTAGTTCAAAATTCGTGAAACTAAGTCTAGAGTTCGTCGAGCTGAGCTCACCATTTGTCTAGCTAAGTTCACAACAAAAAGGCTGTGAGTTGAACTTAGTTCAAAATTCGTCGAACTAAGTGCAGAGTTCGTCGAACTGAGCTCACCATTCGTCGAGCTAAGATAACAGCAAAAAGGCTGTGAGTTGAACTTAGTCTAACTTCAAAATTCGTCGAAATAAGTTCAGAGTTCGTCGAGCTGAGCTCATCATTCGTCAAGTTAAGATCACAGTTTGAGATTCTGAGTTCATCGAGCTCAGTTAAGAATTCGTCGAACTGAGTTCAGAGTTCGTCGAGCTTAGTTCACCATTCGTCGAACTCAGTTCAGAGTATGGCAGGCTGAGTCAGTTAATGCCTAAAGTTAAGAGGAACTGTTAGTCTCAGCGTAACCGCTGAGACAAGTGTTTATCTCAGCAGAGAACAAGAGAACGCTGTGACAGTTAAGCCAATGTTCTTAAACACAGAAAATTGGCTAAGGCAAAAAGCGTTGAGTGAGGCGGGCTCACTCAACGCTCTCAACGCCTAAGATACTGCAAAGACAGAAATATGGCTAAGGCAAAACGCATTGAGTGAGACATCCTCACTCAACGCTCTCAACGCCAGAGAAGTAGAAAGATTTTGGCTAAGACAAATGACGTTGTGTGAGGCATGCTCACTCAACGCTCTCAACGCCTTGATATACAGAAATCTGTCTAAGTGTTTTGACGTTGAGTGATGATGACTCACTCAACGTCTATGCTAATGTTTCTTGATTTTTGGCTAAGTCCACAGCTGATGACGTCAGCAAGTCAACATGTCAACATATTTCAAATTAGTGGCGGGATGGCTACAGTACGCGACAAATGTTGTCGCAGACCTACTGTACGACAGTTGGCGTTAAAGTAAGGTTCCTATTGGACATAAATGTGTGGGGCTCACTGCTCAAGCTTGCTGCTGGCCATTAAACGTGTGGGGCCCACTGCTCAAGAGCCGTTGGGTCAAAATCAATAAAAGAAAAAAGGCGCACAAAGGAAGTAAGACTTCGGGAAAAAGCAATCAGGCAGCTCTTCTTCTCCGCCATTGTTGTGGAGCAAAAGAACAGGAAGCTCAAGTCAGTAAGAGGAAGAGCAAGATAGCTGCTGATATCATCATCGTCAACAACAAGATAGCTGGTGTGATCTTCATCTGCACCAGCAAGAAAGTCCAGTGTATTTCCCCGAGGAAAGAGGATGCAGCCAAGGGCTGACCCTTGCTGCAAGTTTTTCACAGTTCTAGCTGTACAAGCATCTTGAAGATTTTATTCTGGAAGCTGTGAAGAGAATAAGCTTGAAGAAGCAGAGATCTGAAGGAAGACTCGGTGGACTTTTTCTCAGGAGTCAAAGTCAGGGCTGAATCACCTCAGCCCACGAAAGAAAGAAAAGACAGAGCTATCTTAGTCTGCAAAGTTGAGCTGAGATTTTCTCAGCTCAGGTAGCAGCAATTAGCTACAACAACTTCACTGACCAGCAGGAAAACTCCCTGGAGCTGTGAAGTAGTAGTTATGGCTGAGCTTCAGGCTCAGTTCAGAAAGAGGCAGAACATTGTTCTGCAAGTCACTTCCAGCTCAAGTAATTACTTGTTGCTGTGGTAGAAGTTAGGACTAAGTACTTCTTAGTTCAGTGGAGGTAGACACAGGAAATAAATTCCTGTAGTCATTGTTGGGCTGAGTCTATCTCAGTCAAGAAGCTTGACACAGAGAAATATCTCTTGTGTCAAGAATATCCACCAACCCATCTTTATCCTGTAGGATCCAATTGCGGATCTGAGTTGTAGGGCTTAATTGCCTGAGGTAGTTGAGTGTTGCTCTCTGAGTGTAGGGCCTTTGTGCCTGAGGTAGATGACAAGTGTGTCACTGAGTTGTAGGCCTTGGAGAAGGCTGAGTTGTAGGTGTCTGGAAGGGCACTGAGGTGGGTACCTGTATAAGTACTGAGTTGTAGGAGTGCTGCAACACTCTGAGAGGAGGGCTTTGTGCCTGAAGTTGTAGGGTTGAGAAGCCTGAGCTGTAGGCCTTAGAGATAAGGCTGAGATAGGTGGCTTGAGGGTCACCGAGTGTAGGAGCACTGCAGAGCTCTGAGGTAGGATCCTTTGTGGATCTGAGGTAGGGCTGTCCTCGCAGCCTGAGTGTAGGGCTTAACAACCTGAGGTAGCTGGTCTGCTGACCACTGAGTTATAGGCCTTTGTGGCTGAGAAGTAAGTATTGGAGAAAACTTGGAGATCCTGAGGGATCTGAGGTGTAAGCTCTTAGAAGCAGTTTGAAGGAGTTTGTGACTAGTCCAACAAGATAGTTAGATAGGTGGGAGGGAAAGTGGATGTACCCAATTGGGGAACCACTATAAATCACTGTGTGCTTTTCTGTGTTGTTTTCATTTTGCAGGTTGTGTATATCTTGAAAGCATAAAACAACTAAAACCTATAGCTCTTAAAGAAGATATTTAAAAGAACTCGAAAATAGAGCAATTACTTTTTCACTCCCCCCCCCCCAGGTGATTTAGCTATCCTTGAATTAAAGACTTTCACCTCCCTCCATATGAAGCTGACCACCGGCTCTACCTGCTACAGTTATTGTTTTCAAGTTGTCGGTCAACCTGCCCTTTCTCGGCACTGCAGGTAATCAACTTTTTCGTTCTTTTGGTTTTCCCCTTTGTTTTGTTTATCTACTGATTGTATATTATCCTCTATTTTTTTTTATTTTGTTTAGCCACTGACTGTATATCAACCTCTATTTTTGTTTTCAATTCTAAGAACAAGAGAAACCCGAAACCTATATTGAAAAATACTCAAAACAAACAAAGAAACTCAGTTGTCGTTGGTTATTTTTATACGTCATTAGGATTTTAGTTCTACATAATTTGAGGATTACATCCATACAAACTCGGTTATCTCACTGAACCAAACTCAGTAAAAACTAAAAATGATGTTATGGAAGCATACTATAATGTCTTATAATTCATTATATTGTCATTGTAATCGTCCTTATCCACTCTGCTTGTTTACATTATATATCATCATAGTTAGGGTCATGTTTACGTTATTTGTTAGTTTACATTTTTATGCTTCAAATTTGGGTACGAAATTAGTTTATATTTTTATATTAATTAATACTTATATTAAAATAATTTAAAAAAATTAAAAATATTTCTCGTATCCTTACAGCAGCAACAACAACATTCACGCCTTTATCCTACTATAATGGGGTCAGCTATATGGATCCTTTGTCGTCATTGTGCCCTAGCTTTTGTCATAATCTCACATTTCTCGTTTCCTTATTTTAAAAATAAACTCTCACGTGTCTCGTATCCGTTTCATATCGTATCCCGTTTTTATCCCTGTGCTACATAGGTTGCAGTGAGGAAACACTGGAGAGGAGCAGTTGGAGTAGGGGAATCATGCAAGCGGTGGGATGTAGCATGGAGAAGGCGCTATTGTTTTTCTCTCAGGCTCTCAGCACTCCTCCGCAAGCCTGTGTATGCCCCAAACATATGCAATGGAAGTCACTCACATTGATGTCATGGAAAAGCCCCTCTCCCGCCTACTCGACTCTCATGAGTATCTCTTGGTCTCCATCCAAGCCACCCTCTTGCGAAATATCTCTTGCTGGATCATTTTTCCCCCATCGACTGCCGCTCTCATTGGTTTTCTCCATCGAGCTGACTTTATCTCTGGCCTGCTCTCGAGACCGCCACTTGTTTTTTGTTCATGGTTGAGGCATCGAGCCATCCACCTTCCGTCCTCGAAGTTTCATATTCCAATTTCCATCGGATCTGATCATATGGGGTGTATCACCAAGGCCGAATTCAACCTCCTCCTCACCCCAGAGACATCGAAATTATCAGTCTTGTTGGGCATGGAAGGATCTATCCTACACTAGGTATGCTGACTTCGATATAACGACCTCGAGTAAGAGCTTATCATGCGTTACAACATTCCGCTGCTCCGGGAATGTGGTAGAATGATTGGCTGGCGTTCAGCAGACCGGTTTCTTAGATGAGTCGCATATGTGTTTGGTTTACCGCCTGACCGTTACTTGGGCTTCCTCATATATGGTCTCCTTTCCCTTATCCGCTCCTTGCTTTGAACAGACTTTCCATTCCCGACATCGTGGACATTGCCTGCTTAAGTGAAGCTGATTTCAAGACCTCAAACAACGACTCGTTCACCATCCACCAGGTCGGTTATCACTGTTGGTCCTACCAACCATCAATGCCTACCAAACAGTTGTTTCCCAACACTCATAACATTCCTCCAACTGGAGTAAAACTACCTCAGGCTCAGGTGCATGGTACTATGTTTTTGTTGTAAACTGACACATACTTCTAACCATGTGTCTTATGAAAGAGTTATGGGCCATCATTGGCGATGAAGAGTCAGAGATTACTTTGACTCAGTTATCTTGTGATACCTACTCAGCCACAAAATCACCACACCTGCACAGCTGGTATGAGTTGCCAAAATTTTTGGTATGACTTTATCATTGAGTTCTGATCCAGTAGTGGCCGGTGAAATTCTTGGTATTCCTCCTTGGGGTCGTGAACTAAGATGAGAGGAGATCGTCAATAAAAAATAAACTAATTACTTCATTCTGTAATCTCAAAATCATCCCACTAATATTTATATAATCCTTGCAAACTAATCAACTTGAAACAAAATAACCTATTAGGCACAATCATAACTAACTTGACACAAGCAAAAAATTGCAAATAACCTTTTGATTTAGAAATGAAATAGAAGCCAAAATTAAGGGCATGTTTGGGAGAGCTTTTCGAAAAGGAGTTGTTGCAATAGGAGGGTAGGAAAAGGAGCTTTTGGAAAATGAAATAGAAGCCAAAATTAAGAATAAAAATTGCTCCCGTACCACTTTAGTTCCATGCTTTGGCTTAGAACGTGTCAATGCTTATGCAATCGATCAACATAACGTAGATTATCAATATTTTCCATTGCTAATGGATAACTCGGTGACTACATTAGTTCTTTGAAATTCCTTCTTTTAACGCTTGTGTATGGCTGTATGCTTGCAAACATAAGCATCTTATATTTTACTTGGAATTAGTTGCGAATGAATGGCTTTTTGTGATATTTTTACTTGTATTGTTATTGCAGATCCTGACCTTCCTCTATGACAAAGAGATTTTATCCGAGAAGGCAATTCTATCATGGGCACAAGAGAAAGAAGGTGCGGATGAGTCCGATAAGATTTTCACCAAGCAAGCAGAACAATTTATTAAGGTACGCATTGGAAGTACTTTTTACCGAACTACTAAAGGCTCTGTCTAGGGGTGTCGAGAGCCAAATTGTCTCGGAAAATTTTTAAGCGGCGGCATTTTGTGGTCCATGCAAATGTCGGTATACTGTTGGTCGCTAATTTCACAAGCTTGGGCATAGACACGACACATAAGAGTAAAACAAAATAATTGCAAGCCTTATTTAACCACACATAAGAGTAATTTTAGTGAATTGAAAAAATTTGTATTTTTAGTTTTTTCAATAAATTGGTAAACTAAGGGTTCCAATTTTCTTTTTAAAGCTTCACTGAGTCCTAGTATTTTTGTATATTTAATCTCATTAGTTGAATGTAATTTATCCTATATTCCTACTATTTTCTTAAGCTTAGCGATTGTCTTTATATTAGTAGGAGCAGTCATGCATAGGGTTTCTCACACACTCCACTTATCACTCTCCATCCCTGTTTGCAATCAGTGGGGGCAACAGTAATGGACCATTACTCGATTCTCACAATACTCAATCTTACGAGGCATCTTACTCGAAGATCGTTAAGTTGGCGACTGTCGAGCCAGCATGCAGCTTAATGATCCCTCTCACGCTTGACAGTCGTCGATTGGGCTAAGAGCGAGCGTTAAACTGTCAGGTGTTTCGCTGTTGCATGGGATCAGAACACAGACTGGATGGGGAGAGAATTTTAATATGATGTCTATGTTTTTTCTTTTCTTCAAACCTCCTTTATATAGTAGTATGGATGTGATAGACAAGTTAATTATTAGAACCTCTCCTAGGAGTTTACATAATTGCAGAGTCCTCCCCTCTATGTTTCAAAATTACAAATATCTCCTCTATGAATTTGCTCTGTTTACAGAATTGCCTTTCAGTTAAAATTGTTAGATGGCAAGATATAGAATCAACTAAAATATTTTTTTTGTTTTATTGGTAAATTTGCAAAGGATGTGGC
>CM077167.1:155869544-155922279 GCA_039583875.1 Platanthera guangdongensis
ATGACATGTTTCATCTACAGGTCCCGTTGGCGAAGTTGATCGTATGACCAAATTTGTCATGCTCCTGAAATTTGGGCCTAACTGGACTCGGGAGCTTGTTTCGACACACAAGACTTAAGGTGTTTTGATAGTGTTGAATTGTCGGTAAGGGTCAGCAACTTCGAGCATAATTTGTACTGCGCCTTAAATTCGGCGCCAACTTGAACATTATTGAAGTGCTCCCAAACTGCCGCCTTACGATTGTGCTCCACCACTACAAACGTACTCTGAGTAGACGACTCAAGCGTTGAGGAGGACAACGTCATGCTGTCGTTGAGGTAGTGAGAGCCTTGGAGAGTGAGAGATTGAGTGAGTTGGAGAGAGAAATAGAGAGAGTGAGAGAGAGAGAGAGCTGAGAGTGAGTGAGTGGGAGAGAGAGAGTGAGAGAGTTAGAGAGAGTGAGAGAGTTAGAGAGAGAGAGCGGGGGGTGCTCGGGTTGGGGATTGGGGAATGAGAGAGAGAGTGAGAGAGAGAGAGAGTGAGAGAGAGGGGGAGCAGGTGTGGGGGGGGGCAGGTTTTATAAAACATAATTAAATTATTTTTTTTAAATAATGAGCCTAGGGCCTAGGCTGGACAGCCTAGGCTCTAGGCTTTGTACAGCTGCTGTACTGTTGTATAGCTGCGGCCAGCAGGGCAGCTGGCCGCTGCTAACAGCTCTTATTAGAGATGTTAGCAGCTAACGGCTCTAATAAGAGCCGTTAGCAACGACTCTTATTAGAGTCGTTTAATTAAGAGCTCTAATAAGAGCCGTTATGCTCTTCTTTTCTGTCGGGCTTTGCCCGACCCTAGCCCGGCACGGGAAAAGCCCGAAAATTAGGCTTTGCCCGGGCTGGGTATTGGGTCGGGCAGTGGCTCTAAACATGAGTCTTGTAAGGGCCCTGGTCCCGGCCTCGACCCGGTCCGGGCTTTTGCCGGGTCGGGCCGACCCACTGGGCCCGATCCTTTTGTACAAGACTGTGTGTGTGTGTGTACTAGCATCTTCACGTAGGTTTTGTCTATGCTCGATTCGTCGCTGGGAACTGCGCCTGCATTCAGGCGGGTTGCACCCGCATCCAGGCGGGTTGCGCCCACCTCAAATTTCTCCATATTTTGTTCAGCACGGCGCATTCACTTTAGCCTCGGGGAAGCGTGCATAATATTGCATTAATCAATCCAAGTAAACTGCATGTTAAAGTCTTTGCTCTGGTAGCATGATGGTAATATGAACTTGACTGCAATCCGTAAAACGATGCATAAAATTTGTACCAAAGTAAACATTCATCGTCGTCAGACAACCAACCTCCTCCACCACTGTGAAGAGATCTAAGTCAAGACTTGACCTCTCCGTGGATGAGTAGCCTGCCAACGTCACCACTTGTGCATAGCCACAACTTCCTGTGAGCATGCAACCATCGAACACTGCACACCTTGCAACAGCCCGCGAATCTGACGCATTGTCTCTACCTGCACGATTTCACTCTTCGTTGTCCATGCAACTTGCAATTGGATGCCGATGCCCATGTTGGGAATATTGCTCTCAATATTCTAGGATTTGAAGAAGCATTACTTGCAATGATAAATGCATATTGTATTTGATGGAATATCTATTTTATATTTATTCAGGAGTTATCTCTAAAAAATAGGTTTAGAGAAGAGTTAGTGAAGATGGAAAATATCATTGAGATCGGTATATGGTTCTCCATGGTATTGGAATGATTGTGAAAATCTTCGAAACGATATCGTGGAGAAGACTCAAAAAGAAGCTGATTTCAGCACTAAGGATGATCCCGTTGAGAAAGAAGAATTTACTCAACGATATTGTGTTGACAGGGTTTTTATTACCATTGACCACGCGCAGTGGCGGGATTTCAAATTTGGCGGCGGCACATAAAGACCTGTAAGTTCTTTCTATTCCTACCCATACTTTGACAGGACTTATTTTAATCAAACGACCGTTAGAAATATCAAATGTATACAGAGAAAAGTTAGGGCAATGAAATAACACTTTCATTTTGCTCAATCTTGCTAAATTGTGAATAACCAGAGACGGTGAAATCAGTCTTTAATGAGCACGCTCTCTCTGAAGATCTAGCACTAAGGGAGAGGGTAGGAAGCTCACATGATTTCCAGCCATGGCCCGTGTCCTTCTTCTTGGCGGCATATCGCACTTGATTTTTCGGCGGTATTGTTCCCGTTCGTTGTTCTTCAGGGAGAGGAGAAGAGTCGGTCGATCCAAAAGCTTTTAGGGTTCGGGTTATCCTTATAAAAATGTGGCCGGTGATTTTAGGGTTGAAAGTCTTTATTCGATGTGTCATTCTCTCATTGGACCACCCTTTTTATAATATAAATTGTCTTCTGAAAAGACAAGTCATTAATTTGTCATTCTATACAGTATTGAAGTACTGTAAATCCGTGACTAACCAGACAACACCGACAGAAAATGCTAAGCCCATTCGTCGTATGTACCTGATGAATCGTCCTAATCACTCGACGAATCGTCGAGTGCATTAAGTCTGTTACACTAGTCATTTCGACGAATGCACGAGTCCACTCGATGAATCTCTCGGCGAATTTCACAAGTCCACTCAAGTTCACTTGACGAATTTGTCGAGTCCTCTCGACGAATTCACGAGTCTTTTTTGACGAATATCCCGACAGATTTCACAAGTCTACTCGAGAGTTCACTCGACGAATTCGTCGAGTCTTCTCAAGGTCACTCGACGAATTCGTCGAGTCCTCTTGACGAATTCACGAGTCTTCCCGACTATTTTTCGAGTCATCTCGACGAATACCCTCCAAGACTCTTGACGAATTTACAAGTCTCCTCGACGATTTCACGAGTCTTCTCGACGAATTTACTCCAGGCCTGCTCTAACTGCTGAATCAAGTCATCATAGTGACACCGCAGCACATACGAGGTGTCTAGCTTGAAATGGGACGTTACAAATCCTATAGACAAACAAAAGAATTCGTCCCCGAAATTGAGCTAAGTCCGCGGATAACAAATTACGAGGTATATAAGGCAAGTGTTTAAATTTACCTTGGGGAAATAACTTCGGGTAGCGCTGCCACATAAAGTACATAGGCTCCCAAGTGCACTCCTCTTTTTAATGGTTGGACCACAGGACCTTCACTAATGGAACACTTTTTCTCCTCAGCCTTCGTACTTCAGGATCTACTATTTGCACAAGTTCTAGTTGAACAGATCTGTTAGATGCCACAAGGCTAGATGTAGCGGTGACATACTGCTCAGGCCGAAGTAGTGTTTTCCTAAGGGAAGACACATGAAAGACATCATATAGATTCTCCAATTCCTGTGGTAGCTCCAGCCAATAAGCCAAGGGACCGATCTTCTCCAAAACGGTATAAGGACCCGTGTATCGTGGGTTGAGCTTCTTCCTTCCACGAATACGTGATACTCCATGCATCGGCCTGATCTTTAGAAATACCTTGTCGCCCACTTGGAATTCCACCATCTCGTGCTTTGCATCATAATACTTTGTCTGCCGGCTCTGAGCCTCTAGCATGCGATCTCGGATCAACCTAATTAGAGTATTGGTGGCATCGATGTACTCCACTTCTAATACCTTGGGATTCTCATCTTGAACCCAAGATAGAGGGGTTATGCACCTCCTATCATAGAGTGCTTCATAATGTGCCATTCTGATGCTTGTTTGGTGGCTATTATTAAACGAAAACTCTACCGATGGTAGAAGTCTATCCCACGGTTCTACCCTATCCAAAACGCATAGCCTCAACAAATCCTCCATGGTTCTGATTGTTCTCTCAGACCGATCTTCAGTCTGAGGGTGAAAAGTCATTCTAAAGGTAAGACGAGAACCCAAATATACTTGAAGTGCCTTTCATTACTTATAGATGAAGAGACTATCACGGTCCGAGACTATGTTTTGGGCACCCTATGGTACCAAAAGAACTGCTCCACAAAGAGACGCATCAACACATCAACATGTGCTTCCTTCCTCACCAGAATAAACTTGGAAACCTTTGTCAAGCGATCCACAATCACCCAAACTGAGTCATTCCCTGAGCAAGATCGGGGAAGACCGTGAACAAAATCTATGGAAATATCCTCGAACTTCCACTCTAGAATGGGCAATGACTGCAATAATCCACCAGGGCACTTTCACTCCATCGTTACCTTCTGACAAGCCTCGCAGTGTGTAACATAGTATGAGACATCTCTCTTCATTCCCGGCCAAAACATGATCTTTTGCAAATCAGTGTATATTTTGGCAATTTCGGGATGCACCGAATATTTGGTGCAATGAGTCTCTCTCAAGATATCTTCCTGAACCCCACTACCCGCGGGAATGTAAAGTCTGTCGTGGAAATAAATGAGGTCTTCATTTAGCGTATATCCCTGTGTTGATCCTACCATAATTGCTTGGAACATAGGTGCCAAAGCATCGTCCTTCCCTTGCTTTCCCTGAATCTGATCTCGAATGTCACAAACTATACTCATGGTGGCCTGATACTTCGTAGGCCTCGGGACAAGCCTTAGACACCAGTGAAATCTCCATCTGTTCAAGTACTCAAACCAACTTTATCGCCATTAGTTGGGATTCAGAAATTGACACGGGTGCCTTCCTACTTAGAGCATCTGACACTGAGTTTGCCTTCCCGGGGTGATAGTTCAATGTAAACTCATAATCACATAAAAACTCCAGCCATCGCCACTTCTTCAAGTTCAGATCCTTCTAGATGTGGATGTACTTCAAGTTTTTATGATCTAAAAAGATCTCGCAATGGACGTCATATAGATAATGTCTCCAAATCTTCAAAGCGAAGACAAAAGCTCCCAACTCCAAATCATGCACTGGGTAATTCACTTCATGCTTCTTGAGCTGTCTAGAAGCGTACACAATCACATGTCTGTATTGCATCAACACCGCCCCCATGCCCTGATTGGATGCATCCATTTAAATTTGGAATCCTTCCATCCCAGATGGTAGGGCAAGGATTGGCGCAAAGGTAAGAAGGTCCTTTAGCTCTTGGAATGCAGCTTCACATTCGGGTGCCCACACAAAAGGTACACCCTTCTTCGTCAATGCAATGAAGGGAAGGGCGATCTTTGAAAATCCCTCAACAAATTTACGATAGTACCCAGCAAGTACAAGAAAACTTCGCACATCGGTCGCTGACCTTAAAGTCGACCACTCTTTCACAGCCCGCACCTTGGCCGGATCTACCGATAATCCAGCGTGGCCGGATCTACCGATAATCCAGCCCCACTTATAATATGGCCCAAGAAAACCACTTCTCGGAGCTAGAACTCGCACTTGTTGAACCTAGCAAATAAACAGTGCTCCTTTAGTTTCTTTAAAACTAAGGTCAAGTGCTTCGCATGTTACTCTTCCGTCCTTGAGTATACCAAAATGTCATCAATAAATATGATGACAAACGCATCCAAATGCGGCTCGAACACTCTGTTAATTATACTCATGAATGCAGAAGGGGCGTTTGTGAGCCCAAATGGCATCATAGTGAATTCGTATAAGCCGTATCTTGAGCTAAATGTTGTCTTCTGAATATCTTCTTCTTGTGTCCTTAATTGATAGTACCCCGCGCGCAAAGCAAGTTTGGAGAACCAGTGTGCTCGCACCAGCTGATCGAATAACTCATCAATCTGGGGCAAAGGATAGGTGTTACACACGGTCAGTCGGTTGAGCTCTCGGTAGTCTATACACAACTGTAATGATCCATCCTTCTTCTTAACAAACAAAACAGGGGCTCCCCAGGGTGATGAACTGGGACAAACAAACCCTGATTCCACCAACTCTTGCAACTGAGCCCTAAACTCGGCTAGTTCCTTAGGATCCATTCTGTAAGGTGTTCGAGAGATGGGCTTGGCACCCGACACTAGCTTAATCTGGAAGTCTACTTCCCTAGGCAGGGGCAATCCAGGTAGCTTTTCGGGAAAAACCTCAGGAAAATCCCACACCACTGACACGTCCTTCATGTTAGTCCCCATCTCTTTGTGCTTGTAAAAAAAAGCTAAATAAATGCAAATTTTATTGCTCCAAAAACATAATCATTACATAGGTATCTCCCCTTATTTATAGAAATGGGAGAGATGAGAGAATACAACAAGTGATGTGGGACTAAATACAAGCCGTGCGAGCTGGGCAGTTTGTCCCTATCAAACTGTCGGACTATGCAATAAATACAACCTCCTTAGAAGCCTCTGAACACCTGTTGCGGCTAACCGTCAGACCGCTGCAGAGGCTAACCATCACACCACTGTTGTGCCTAACCATCAGACCACTGTTGCGGCTAGCGATCAGACCGTTGTTGCGGCTAACCTCCAGACTGTTGTTGTGGCAAACCACCAGACCGCAGTTGCGGCTAACCTCCATGTCGTTGCTGCGGATAGCCACCAGGCCGCCGCTGCGTATAGCTACCAGGTCGTTGTTGCGAACTCATACCAAGCTGCTGGGAAGGCTACCAGACAGGCCGCTGGTCCAAACCATCAAACTGCTGACCAGACAGGCCGCAGTGACTAGAAAGGCTAACCGTCGGGTCTCAGGTTCCAACACTCCCCCTCAAACTGGAGCATATATGTCAACCATGCCCAGCTTGCTACAAACTTCCGAGAATGACGTAACTGGCTTTGTGAAGAAATTGACTAGTTCCTTATCAGAGGTAACAAAAGGAGTACATATTTGATTCTTCAATATCTCTCCTCTAATAAAATGGCAATCCACTTCAATTTGCTTTGTTCTCTTATGAAAGGATAGATTCTTTCAAATGTTTATAGCCACCTTATTATCACAGAACATCGGTAGGAGATGATCATAAACCTCTCTCAGATCCAGCAAGAGTGTTTGTAGCCACTTCAGTTCGCAAGCAGTCAGAGCCATGCTTTTATATTCCGCTTCTGCACTCGATCTGACAACTACAGTCTGTTTCTTGCTCTTCCAACTGACCAGGTTACCTCCAACAAAGTTACAAAAACTAGATGTAGACTTCTTATCCTCCTTATCATCTACGTAGCTAGCATCATAATAAGCCTCCACCTTCAAATGTCCCTTTCTCTGAAATAAGAGCCCTTCTTCTGGTGCACCTTTTACATACTCTAGGATCTTTAGAGCCGACTGCATATGACATTCTTTGGGGGCATGCATAAATTAGCTCACTCTCCCTACTGCATAACAGATATCTTGTCTTGTGATTGTCAGATAAATGAGTTTACCGATCAGACGTCTGTACCTGGTGACATCTTCAAGATGAGGAGAAGTCTCACTCCAGCATTTGTCATCTCCAACAGCCATATGAGACCGAGCAGGTTTATTCCCGAGAAGAACTGTCTCTTCCAAAATATCCAAGGCATACTTCCGCTGTGAAAGAATAATAGAACCAGGTTCCTAGATATCTCAATCCCCAGAAAGTATTTAGGAGACCTCATATCCTTTGGTAACAAAATGCTGAAACAGATGCTTCTTTGTCATGTCAACACCTTTCCTATCATCGCCTATAAGAAGAATGTCATCCACATATACTGCAAGAACAACAAGACCAGCCGAGGTTTTTTGAATAAATAAAGAGTGATCTGCAGCGCTCCAAACAAATCTAATAACAGAAATAACTTCGTTGAATTTGTCAAACCAGGCCCTCAGGCTTTGCTTAAGACCATAGATAGCCTTCTTTAATCTGCATACCTTAGACTCCCCCTAAGCAACATACTCAGGAGGTTGCTCCATATAGACTATCTCATTCAAATCATCATAAAGAAAAGCATTATTTACATCCAACTGGGACATTTCCCAATCCCTGTTTACTGCTACAGAGAAAAAAACACGGATCGTAGTAATCCGAGCAACAGGAGAGAATGTATCAAATAAATCCACACCATAGGATTGAGTAAACCATTTGGCAACAAGTCGAGCTTTGTATCTGTCAACAGTACCATCAGGAAGAAATTTTGATGACAAAGAACTAGCGACAGTCAACCACATCAACTCCTGGAGGGGTAGGAACAAGAGACCAAGTACCCCGTTCAGTAAGAGTTTTCATCTCTTCATCCATAGCAGCTTTTCAATGAGGACAAACCAGAGCATCATGATAGGAGGCAGGAATAACATGTGCCGAGAGAGTAAGAGCAAAGCTCTTAGACAGAGGAGACAGTTGTGCATAGGAGACCACATTCCCAAGAAGATGTTGTGTGCATGAACGAACACCTTTTCGAAGAATAATCGAAAGATCAAGGTCTGTCTTGTCTACTGTATCAGTTCCATCCGAAGGAGAGACTACTGCACCAGGAGCTGTTGTCAGCGGCTCAATATAAGAATCAGAGACAATATGAGAATAAGAAATAGAAGGAGAAGAAGGAATTACAGGATTTGGAAAAGGTGCTGACACAAGGGGAAAAGAAGCAGAATCATTAGAAGAAGGGAGAATAGAGGAAGGAGAAAAGAATGGAGCATCCTCAAAGAAAGTAACATCTGCATAAACATACTGTCGTCGGAGAACAAGATCATAACACTTATATACTTTCTGTGTTAGAAAATAACCCAGAAAGATACACTTAACAGAACGAGGAGAGAGTTTGTCATGACCAGAAGAAGGAGAGTGGACAAACGCAGTGCATCCAAATACACGAGGAGGTAAAGGAAATGGAGTCTCATTAGGATACAAGATAGAAAATGGTGTCTTGTCATGGAGAACTGACGACGAAACTCGATTAATGAGAAAACAAGAGAGAAGAACAACATGACCCCAATAAGACTTGGGAACATGCATATGAGTGAGAAGACTACGAGCCACATCTAGAAGATGACAATTCTTACGTTCAGCAATGCCATTCTGTTGAGATGTGTAAGGATAAGTAGTTTGATGAACAATGTCATGATGCATACAAAATGATGTAAACTGTTGACTGAGATATTTCTTAGCATTGTCAGTGTGAAGAACTTTAACAGGGGTATCAAACTGTGTACGAATCTCATTATAAAACGCAGTAAAAATAGAAAAAAGTTTAGAGCGTTTCTGGAGCAAATATAACCACGTACATCGAGAAAACTCATCAATAAAGGTAACAAAATATAAACTACCCCTACCAACAGTTTGAATAGGAACGGGACCTCATATTTCGGAATGAACAAGTTCAAAAGGACGAGAAGAACTACGTCCATGCTTAGCAGGAAAAGTAGATCGGTGATGTTTGCCAAATTGACAAGCCTCACAATGAAGAGAAGAGTCTCCTCGAGGTAAATCAAGTAGAAGCTGATAAATAATGCGAGAAAGAGGATGTCTGTAACACCCCTATCTGTTACAATAAATATAATAGAGGGTCCGACCGGAGCCTCACACCATATTCCACGAATAGGCAGCGGAGTTACTAGATAATATCAAAAGACCAACGAATCCTAACACGGAACATTCTAGTGGAAGCTTCATGGTTGAAAATACTGAACTCAAGAATCACATAAATGTCCACTATTAAAATAGGAATGTTTACAAAAATACACAAAAGTGCTTGGCCTTAAGGCCTTACAAATTCTCTTAATAAAAGTGTGGATTACCAACATCGACATACAAGCCGTCCACACATGATAAACATGAACAAAACACGGCCTTCGAGGGTCAGTATAGTAATAAGGGCTTCAGTCCGCTATTTCCCACTTGGTTCACCATTACCTGCAAAGGAACATTCCACCAAGCGGTGGAAAACAGGACAATGGTCAGCATTCAGCCGATTAATTAAAACGACCCTGCCCCTGGCTCGGGGCAGCGGAATTCCTTCTCTGCAAGCATTGCATCCACACAATTTGTGTATATATACAACAAGAAAGTGCATGACCGCACAAATCAATACATATCACAAACGCCAACACGGCGGCCAGATGCTCCGTGCACTCATGGCACATTATCGGTGTACCGGAAACCCCAGGTCCCACCACCGTTCAGAGGTCCCAGACATGATGTCCCATTATGAGCATTCCTAGTATTTACGTCTCACAGGCCAAAGACTCTCGCTATGTGATCCTAACAGGGCCTTAAGTACCCGCGGTTAGACAACCATAATGCGGGTATAGATCCACCTTTCCCGTTGCCCAAAATCGTTAGCCTCAAGACTGGAATGACGCAGGTATAGCTTCACCTTTCCCGTTCGGCCACACAGGCTTTCCACAGTTGCAGCACAACGACTTAACTTCACACAAAATGGCACTCACAGCCAAAGGAGTTGAACACCAAGTACCAACTCCCAAATATTTTTCCTGGACTTCCTCCAGTACTTCCTGTTATAAAACGTCACAGGCACCACCAAGGATTCCATGCCATACTCAAAGTACACTGAGTCTTCTCCGGTTTGTAACTAAAGCATCACCAATCCAGACCAACTTGTCCGGATGAGCTTCACACAGCATGCCTAACCGTACTACACATTTCCGGTTCTAAATGCAAATCCAATAAGGGATGACAACAGCGTCCCAAAGGAATCCCTTCGATGTCCACCTTTTGGTGGGGTATTCCATGCAATATGCAGAAAAGAGGACTTCACTTGTCCAAGCAGGAGATCGTTACCCTTGGAATACATTTCGGTACCATTGGAGGAAGAACTACTCGGATGAGAAGAATCCCGCCGACTTTCCTCGCCCAAAACTGCACCCAGATCTCGAATACACCCACCAAATCTCCTTAGCAAGGCACGCCAGGCACCGACCCAAACACCGTCATTCTAGGTTTTCCTCTCTTCTGGGGAAACGGCAAGAAGATGTGATAAAAGACAGAATAAGTTACTTCTCAACCCTCTCAGGAAATGTGGATTCGGGAATCAACCCTAGCCACACGATTTCCACCGCCCAGTGGCAACGACCTGGATGAAATTACATTTCCAACCGCATCATAAAAGTCACATCAACATTAAAATCTCGGTAACTGCGCCTATATAGAATGACGCAAACATCCGCTGACATTTTGTCGAGCTCAGCTCGACCATATTCGTCGAGCTCAGCCCGACGATGTTCGTCGAGCTCTTCCCGACGATGTTCATCGAGCTCTTCCCGGCGATGTTCGTCGCGCTCTGCCCGACGATTTCCTATCGAACGTTCAGGCCAGAGATTTTTGGGGTGTTACAATCCTCCCCACCTTAAAAGAATTTCGACTCGAAATTTTTATATCACACAACAACTAACAACCAATATGTTACAACATATTTTCTCTCTTCAAAACAAAAGGTTATAACAACTTCATGCAAACAACTCGGAAAATTCAGTACGCATGGTTTGCTCCCGCTCCCATGACAACTCCTCACGGCCACAATTGTCTCACCGGACCTTGACAATCCCGATTGTTTTGTTTCGCAGCTGTCTAACCTTCCATCTCCTCGATCCGAATAAGCCTAACCTTCGTTGTTAGCCCACTATCAACTGATACTTAACCTGCAACAACCACTTGCAATGGCTCTTTAACCGCTTTCTGTAATACTGAGACATGAAATACATCATGTAAACCACTCAGCTCTAGTGAAAGTGCTAGTCGATAGGCAGCTTCTCCAATACGCTCCACCACTTCAAATGGACCAAGATACCTCGGGTTCAGCTTTTTCAAGCGTCGTATTCTGGACCACCTTTGAAGGGTTTGATCTTTAAATAGACACAATCGCCCACCGCAAACTCCACGTTTCGGTGCTTGGCATTGTAATATTTAGCCTGACTATCCCGGGCTACCTACAGCCTCTCACGTATTAATCGAATAGTCGAGTTAGCATCCTCGATTTCCTTCCGCTTATACAACTTTGACTCGCCAGCCTCTGCCCAAGCTAACGGTGTACGACATTTCCTATCGTATAAAGCCTCAAAGGGCGCCATCTGAATACTAGCTTGGTATCTATTATTGTAGGAGAACTCAATCATAAAGAGGTGGTCCTCCCAACTCTTACCAAAATCCAAGGCGCACATTCAGAGCATATCCTCCAGTGTCGTGTTGGTCCTTTCAATCTGATCATCCGTTTGAGGATGAAAGGTTTTGCTGAATTGTAATTTTGTACCCAACATTTGGTGGATTAGCTTCCAATCGCCCGAAGTGAAATGCCTGTCACGATCACTGACGATACTACGGGGCACACCGTGCAATCATACTATGTTATCCACATACATCTTTGCCAGTTTCTCAACTGACTTATCCTTCCGGTTCGGGATGAAATGTGACACCTTAGTTAGTCGGTCCACAATCACCCAAACAGCATCATTTCCATGTTGTGATCTCGGCATCCCATGCACGAAATCCATAGAAATGTCATCAAATTTCCACACGGGAATTGATAATGACTTCAGAAAACCTCCAGGTTTTTGGCATTTGGCCTTTACTAAGGCACAATTTTGACATTTAACAACATAATGCGCTATATTTTTCTTCATTCCTGTCCACCAGAACATTTTCTTCATATCCTTATACATCTTTGTGCTCCCAGGGTGAATAGAATACTTGGTAAAATGAGCTTCATACATCAACTCCTCACGCAGCTTACCCCCACTTGGGACGCACAAACGACCATCTTTCCGCAAAAGGCCGTCATCGAAGGAAAATTGGGATTCTGAACTTTCCGCTGCATATCGTTGTAGACTCTCATCTAGTTCTGTTGCTCGCTGAACCCTGTCTGCGAGGTCATACTGCATCTCCGTCCAGTTCAGACACACATTTGCAGTGGCATTCTTATCAACACAGGTAATCTCTAAAGCCTCCAGCTCTTGAATTAGACATTCGTCATGCCTTTGCAACCAATTAGCCCTTAACGGAGTCCTACGACTCAAGGCATCTGCGACTACATTTCCCTTACCGGGTGTATAATGAATTTGGAAGGTGTAGTCCCCAAAAAACTCCATCCACCTCCGCTGTCGCATATTAAGATCCTTCTGATCCAAAAGATATTTAAGGCTCTTATGCTCTGTGAATATATCAACTTTCACGACATAAATAATGACGCCACAGTTTAAGCGCAAATATCACCGCCGCCAAATTATGAACGGGGTAATTCCGTTCATGCACTTTCAACTAGCGTGAGTCATATGCTATCACTTTTCCAAACTGCAGAAGAACGCTGCCTAAGCCGCTCCCTGATGCATCACTATAAACTTCAAAGCCGTCCAGACAATGTGGCGAAGTTAAAATTGGCGTCGTGGTCAAACGACTCTTTAGCTCTTCGAAAGCTCGTGCGCACTCGGACGTCCAATCGAACTTCTAATCCTTCCTCGTCAGTGTGGTGAGAGGCAAGGCTATCCACGAGAAGTTCCCTACGAATCGCCTGTAGTAGCCCGCAAGTCCATGGAAACTCCTGACTTCTGCTACAGTAACAAGTACAGGCCACTCCAGTATAGCAACTATTTTTGCCAGGATCAACCGCAATGCCCACTCCACTAACCATATGGCCAAGAAAGGACACTGACGATAGCCAAAACTCACACTTAGAGAACTTGACGTAGAGTCTGCTTCTCCTCAAGGTATGCAACACCATCCGTAAATGATTTGCATGATCTTCTTCGGATTGGGAGTATACCAAGATATCGTCAATAAAGACGAACATAAAGAGGTCCAAATACTCCCTAAAAGTCTGATGCATCAAGTCCATAAACATCGATGGTGCATTAGACAGCACAAACGACATTACCGTAAACTCATAGTCACGATAGCGTGTTCCAAACACTGTTTTGGGTATGTCACATTCTCTAATCCTCAACTGATAATATCCAGATTTCAGATCCAGCTTGGAGTAGACTGTTGATCCAACTAGCTGATCGAACAAGTCATCAATCCGTGGAATCGGACACTTGTTCTTTTCCATCAACTTGTTCAGTTCTCTATAGTCGATGCATAGACGCAAGCCACCGTCCTTTTTTCACAAAGAGAACTGGCGCGCACCAAGGTGACTTACTTGGGCGTATAAAGCCCTGCTCTAGCAACTCTTACAATTGAACTTTCAATTCCGCCATCTCCTTTGGCGCTACTCTATATGGCGAGCGGGTCACGGGTTTCGCACCTGGTACCAACTCTATAGAGAAGTTGATTTCTCTTTGGGGAGGTAACCCCGGAAGGTCTTTTGGAAACACATCAGCGTACTCCGATACAATCGACATATCTCTCACACTGGACTTAGGCTCCACCGCCTCTATAAGTGTGAAGAATAACTTTGCACCCTTCCGAACAGCCTTAACGACTTGGAGAGCAGATATCAGTATCGTGCTTGAACCTCTCATACCATTGAATTTAGTCTCCAGTTTGGTATTCCGTCCCAGTGTGACTTATTTTGATGAGCAATCTATACAGGCATGCTGCTCTGAAAGCCATTCCATACCAAAGATTATGTCAAATTCTGATATCGGCAACACCGATGTTTCCACCATGAAATCTCGACTTCCTATTCGAACCTCAACATAACAAGATTTATCAGCGCACATCAAACAACCATTAGTTGATAACACCTTCACCCTATCTGTCGTGGTACGCGTAGACACCCCGATCATTAGGACAAAGTCCTCAGATAGGAACGAATGTGAAGCACCCGTATCAAAAAATGCTCTTGTCGGATGATCCCGTATAAGAACAAAACCCAAAGCACCCAACATAAGCAAGCATATCATAAGGCATAACGTAAAAGTACAAACTACTCGTACCTGTGACGACATCGGCCTGCTTAATGGCCTCCTGCTGCCCAAGATTATAGACTCGGGGCAAAGTCTGCAATGTAGAAGACTCCGCCACGGACTTCGCTTTCTCCGCATAAGACGCACCCGGCACCTTCTCGACCTTTGGAGGACCAAAACGACAGTCACGAGCATAATGTCCTGGCCTGCCACACGTGAAGCAAGTGTGAGGCCCACGTCCAGAAGTTGCCTCAGAAATGACAACAGAAGGGGTTTGTCCAAAAGAGTTGGACTTCTTCCCCATTTCTTTCGGTATCCAAACTTTTCCGGACGCGGCGTCTTGAGCTCTGGCTTTGTCACCGCCAAGTCCCTTTTTTCCCTGCACCCTTTTCATGTCTTTCTCCAAAGACCGAGTCGTACAAACCAGTGCTTGAAACCCTTGGCTCACCGAACTCGAGAGCAGAAATCTTAACTCATCCCGCAGTCCCTCATAGAACTGACTGGTCTTATGCTCCTCTTCGGCAAAAGTAGAACCCGCATAACGTCCCAAACCCGTAAACTCATGTAAGTAGTCATCAACACTACTATCTCCTTGAGTCAGACGTTGGAACTCCATCTCCATAGCAATTCTTTGCGACATCGGCAGATGCTTTGCTAAAAACAAACGCGAAAACTCCTCAATCGAGATCTCCGCTAACTGTCTGCCCGCTAAGTGATGCAGCTCTATCTCGTCCCACCATAGCCGCGCCTCTCCCTCCAGCAGGAAGGTGGCTAAGGTTACTTTTTGTCCCTCCTCTACTCCGATAGCTGTTAAGATTCTCTTAATCCTTGAAATCCAATCCTCAGCCTGCGTTGGGGAACCCGTCCCTGAGAACGTAGGAGGCTTAAAGCTCATAAACCTCTTCAATTGTTGATCTGTTGCTCGCAGATCAACTATAACCTCAACCGGTCCTTTCCTTAACCCAGCATGCGTTGGCACCATATCAGACCGCACCTGCCCAGCTTGCTGAGCATTCATAACAGCAAGTATTGTCTCCGTAATCAAACGTACAATTTCGGCAGATGGAGGAGGTGTGGGCACCTCAGCTGGTGCCGCACTTTCAACTGAATGTTGGGGTTCCGACTGACCCGCAGCACTACTAGTCACCTATATGTGTAGAAAACATAATTGAGTGACCAAACAAAAAGGCAAACATACAAAAAAAAACGCAGGTTCCGCAAACAAGTGTATTTTCATTCCTAAGTGGACATTCTTGAGTTCATTTTGTTTTGTGTTATAACGACAACACTTACATGTGCTCGCCACCTCCCAAAAGAATTCAACCACGAATTCAGAAGAGAAAGACCTGTAATGTTTACAAAAATACACAAAAGTACTGAACTCAAGAATATCAAAAGACCAACGAATACTATCACGGAGCATTCTAGCTGAAGCTTCATGGTTGAAAATACTGAACCCAAGAATCACAGAAATGTCCACTATTAAAATAGGAATGTTTACAAAAATAAACAAAAGTACTTGGTCTTAAGGCCTTACAAATTCCCTTAATAAAAGTGTGGATTACCAACATCAGCATACAAGCCGACCACACATGATAAACATGAACAAAACATGGCCTTCGAGGGCTAGTATAGTAACAAGGGCTTCAATCCGCTATTTCCCGCTTGGTTCACCATTACCTACAAAGGAACATTCCACCAAGCGGTGGCAAACAGGGCAACAGTCAGCATTCAGCCGACCAATTAAAACGACCCTTCCTCTGGCTCAGGGCAACGAAATTCCTTCTCTGCAAGCATTGCATCCACATAATTTGTGTATATATACAATAAGAAAGTGCATGACCGCACAAATCAATACATATCACAAACGCCGGCACGGCGGCCCGACGCTCCGTGCACTCAGGGCACATTATCGGTGTACCGGAAAACCCAGGTCCCACCACCGTTCAGAGGTCCCAGACATGACGGTCCTATTATGAGCATTCCTAGTCTTTACGGCTCACAGGCCAAAGACTCTCGCTATGTGATCCTAACAGGGCCTTAAGTACCCACGGTTAGATAGCCATAACGCGGGTACAGATCCACCTTTCCCGTTGCTCAAAATCGTCAGACTCAGGACTGGAATGACGCGGGTACACCTTCACCTTTCCCGTTCGGCCACACAGGCCTTCCACAGTTGTAGCACAATGGCTCAACTTCACACAGAATAGCACTCACGGCCAAAAGAGTTGAACACCAAGTACCAACTCCCAAATATTTTTCCTGGACTTCCTTCAATACTTCCTGTTATAAAACGTCACAGGCACCACCAAGGATTCCATGCCATACTCAAAGTACACAGAGTTTTCTCCGGTTTGCAACCAAAGCATCACCAATCCAGACCAACTTATCCGGATGGGTTTTACACAACATGTCTATCCGTACTACACATTTCCAGTTCTAAATGCAAAGCCAACAAGGGATGACAACAACATCCCAAGGGAATCCCTTCGATGTCCACCTTTTGGTGGGGGATTCCATGCAATATGCAGAAAAGAGGACTTCACTTGTCCAAGCAAGAGATCGTTACTCTTGGAAGACGTTTCGGTGCCATTGGAGGAAGAACTACTCGGAAGGGAAGAATCCCGCTGACTTTCCTCGCCCAGAACTGCATCGATTCTCGAATACACCCACCAAATCTCCTCAGCAAGGCACGCCAGGCACAGATCCAAACTCCGTCGTTCTAGGTTTTTCTCTCTTCTAGGGAAACGACAAGAAGATGTGATAAAAGACAAAATAAGTTACTTCTCAACCCTCTCAGGAAAAGTGGATTCGGAAATCAACCCTAGCCACACGATTTCCACCGCCCCGCGGCAACAGCCTGGATGAAATTACATTTCCAACCGCATCATAAAAGCCGCATCAACATTAAAATCTCGGTAACTCCGCCTATATAGAACGACGCAAACATCTGCTGACATTTCGTCGAGCTCAGCACGACGATGTTCGTCGAGCTCAGCCCGACGATGTTAGTCGCGCTCTGCCCGACAATATTCGTCGAGCTTTGCCTGACGATTTCCTGTCGAACGTTCAGGCCAGAGAGTTTTGGGGTTTTACAATGTCCAAGCCGAAGATTTCACTGAAGTAAAGAAGAGGAGACAGAAAAAGCAGAAGAAGTATCAAGATATAACAAGCCACCGCTTTCAGTCCCAGTAGCAATCGTCTCCTTGGATTGAGGAACCTGAAAAGCACAAGTAGTTCAGTAAAAATAGCTTCACAATTCAACTATTTGCAAAGAGCAGTGACAGAAAGAAGATTGCACGGAAAATTTGGGACATAGAGAGTGTCCTGAAGCTGAAGAGGAGTAACATGCATTGTGCCAGACCCATGAACCGGAGACGGAGAACTATCAGCAATAAGAACCGGAGGTAACCGGTTACTCTTATCAAGAGAAGAGAAAAGATGAGAATTTCCTGTCATATGATTAGTAGCATCAGAATCAATGAGCCACCTACCCGTAGTAGCCAACTGAGCAACACCAGAAGTAGCAAGGTAAGAAGTAGATTTCTTGGAGGAATCAGCCGAAACGGGACGGAGGTGAGGATGTTTGGCCCAACAACGATCAACCAAGTGACCAACTTTACCATAATGAGAACAGAGAAACTTAGAATAACCTTGGCCTCCAGTACGGCCAACTCAACCACCAGAGTTGTCATGACGAGCTGAATGAGCAACAAAATCAGGAGAAGGAGAGGGAAGCAAACGATGCTGAAGCAGAGTTGTAACAGCGGAAATGCGAGCAGCAGTAGCATCTAGAGTCGGAGTATCCATCTCTCCTAGAATTTGTTGACGAATCGTATCATACGAGTATGGTAGACGAAGTAAGTAGCAAACCACTAGAAGCTCCTGAAAGTGTTTATGTTGCTTGGCAAGATCAGCAGAAAAAGGTGGATGTTGAAGAAGTGCAGCACCAAAAGTTTGAACCTCCTGATAGGCAGCAGCAGGAGTCATGACGGGTCAAGCAAAAAGATCAGCATATAAAGTATAAATGCGCGAAGTCTGTGCTCCCTTGGAGTACAAAGCAACAAGATGATTCCAGGCAGCCTTGACCATCTGATCATGTCTAATGACAGGAAGGCACTCATCAGACAAACTGTTGACCAACCAAGTACGTACCAAAGCATCAGTAGAATCCCTATCATCAAAAGAAGCAGAGTCAAAAGGAGGGGGATCATCGGTCAAATGATGGCGCTTACGCTGAGAGCGTAATAGGAAAATAAAAGACACACTCCTAGTCCGGGTAATTTGGACTTGTAAGCTTAGAAGCAGTACCCAAATTACTAGAAGTAAAAGTGGAAGAAACAGAGAGAGGAGCAGACAAAGTGGAAGAAGAAGATGGAGTGTACATATAGAACAAAAACAAGCCGAACAGTTTAAGCCAAACAAACCACGCAAACAAGAAAAAGAGAGAGACCACGCGAGTAAAGAAAACAAATCGTGTGGGAAAAGAACCAACCCGCAAGGGAGAGCAGGGTGCGCAACAGCGAAGCCGCGCGAACAGGGAAAGAAGCCGCGCGAACATGGTGAAGCCGCTCGAATAGAAAAGAAGGCAAATGAACAAGTCGCAGGAAAACCGACAAGCAAGGGAGGGAGAGCAGGGAGGGAACAAAAGTTGCTCGAACAGAAAAGAAGTCGGAAGCGGTTAGAAGTGAAAACCGCGAACAAATTGGAGTAAAGGAGCGATTAGCTCTGATACCATGTAAAAAAGAGCTAAATAAATGCAAATTTTATTGCTCTAAAAGGATAATCATTACATAGGTATGCCCCTTTATTTATAGAAATGAGAGAGATGAGAGAATACAACAAGCGATGTGGGACTAAATACAAGCCACGCGGGCTGGGCGGTTTGTCCTTGTCAAACCGCCGGATTATACAACAAATACAACCTCCTTGGAATCCTCTGAACACCTATTGTGGATAACCGTCAGACCGATGTGGTGGCTAACCATCAGATGGTTGTTGCGGCTAACCATCTGACCGCTGTTGCGCCTAACGATCAGACCGCTGCTGCGGCTAACAACCAGGCCGCTGCTGCGGCTAACCTCCAGACCGCTGCTGCGACAAATCACCAGACCGCAACTGCGGCTAACCTCCAGGCCGCTGTTGCGGATAGCCACCATGCTGCTGTTGTGGATGGCCACCAGGTCGTTGCTGCAAACTCATACCAAGCCGCTGGGAAGGCTACCAGACAGTCCGCTGGTCCAAACTGCCAGACTGCTGACCAGACAGGCCGTTGCGACTAGAAAGGCTAACTGCCCGGTCTCAGGTTCCAACAAAGCTCAAAACATATTATGTACACCTCATCCCCTTGCTTATGGGTCTTAATGGCCTGAATAGAAGACAACATTATTCGGGGTGTGAATCTAATACATTGAAATATGAACTCTGAATCTCCGTGTCTCAAGGTGATTTGCTTTGTCGCACAGTCAATCTTGGCATGATCCAAATCCAGTCACGTCATACCCAGAATAAGATCAAATTCTGGCATCCCCAACACCGTTGCAGGGGTTTCAAAAAGTTTTCCTCCAATACATACCTACATGTCGCACTTGGCGTCCGGGGTCATATCAGAGCCGTCTGGGAGGCATACTCTCCGAGTGACTCCAGTGAAATGTTGCACACTGTTTAGATCTTTTATGAAGTCCGCTGAGACAAACGAATGGGTGGCACCGGTATCAAATAAAGTATGGGCAAGTCTCTCGTTAACGGTTACGATGTTCAAAGGTTAGGTTTTAACAATTTCAAAGCTAGATTCTTAGGATAATCTTAGACATAATAAGGATGAATTCTTATAAACATATCAACTTGACTATGAGATACCTGCAATGACGTCCTGCGGGTTCCGTTCTCGAGTCATATCCAAGGGAAACACCTGCTCTCGTGCGGGTCCAAGGTTCCTTCCTTGGAATTCTCGTCCTCGACCACATCCTTGTCCTTGCTAAACTGTTAGAGGAAACACTGGTCGATTCAGAACATTCCGAATTAGCTGCGGGCAGAAACACCGGATGTGGCCCGGCCGGTGACAGTGGAGGCAACCTTCCCTGAAGTGCTCCATGGGATATCGATATGCTTGATTCTGTTGGAATGGGGGTAGTGCTAACTATGAGGTCAGACACTCCATCCTAAAATTCTGTTGAAAACGTCTGTCGCTTCCTCCTCGGTTTCCACCACTGTCTCTGGCAAGATGCCTCCTCTGACTAGGCCTCGCCTCTACTACTCCTATCGGTCTTTTACCGCTAGCGTGGACCCCAAGATGGTCCGCCTCTAATCGTTTTGCCATGTCAATTATCTTAGCCAGGCTCGAGTCAGCTATAAACAAAAGAACCTGCCTTAGAGGGTCTCGCAAACCTTTATAGAATCGCTTCGCGTACCCGGGGTCATCCAGGTCAAAGGAGCCAACAAACCTGGCAAGGTGCTGAAACTCCCGTTGATACTCCACAACTGACTTAGATCCCTGTTTCAGCTACAGGAACCTTTCTTCGAGTTCATCTTGAGCAGTAGAGGGAACAAAATGTTCTGAGAAGGCATCAGAGAACTCATTCCAACTGATGTCAGTGTATACTCGTCCTTCAAAAGTGGAGCTCATAAGGGACTTCCACCTCCTCTTTGCGGACGATTCTAGGACAGATACCGCTAAGGTGAGAGCCATACTGGCTGGACATTAGATTCCGACCATCAGTTCCTGCACAGATTCCAACCACTCCTCTGTGCGAACAGCCGACTTTGTCCTGTAGTAAACGGGTGGAGAAAGAGCTTGGAAGGTACTCAGCCAATTGGTGCCCGGGGCCTGTTGCTGCACCGGGGCCTGCTGAGACCTGAAGGCATCTAAGATTGCAGTTAGGGTCTTCCCCAGCTCCGACTGTTGGAATGGAGTATGGATCGGAGGAACGGGAATGCCTGTCATTGGCTCTGTATCTACCGAAATCTACGTATAAATCACAAATTTGGGGTCATGTTGGCTAAACGTAGGGTAACAGGTGGACCTACTTAGTATGTATCACAAATGGGCATACCACTACTTCTGTTAATTCAGTTTGTCCGCAAAATGAATAATCGAGTGGGGGGTAACGTCATCTTCAATGACTTCTGCATCGTAGGATCGTTGCAATCTGATACCAATTGTAAAATATCCCTCCCGAAACACAAGACACGACCGAGGGGAATTTTATTCCCAAAACTACCGCCTTGTGGTAGCATCAGCACACATGCTAATCTGTACCACAAGTCACATATTCTGCCGGCTAATTTCTGATATCAAAAATGTCAACCCAACAAATAGAAGCTCATAGAAGTCATGATTCACATAAAGGTAAATTTCCAAAATAGTACAAAAATATAAGAAGCTACATCAGCTCCATCAATATCAGAGTATGTAAATCTACCCAAAGGATACATCTCACAACTCTCATCAGTCACAGAATGGAGTGAGGGTATCGTCGTATCAGGCCCTGTCCCCCTAACCTGAATGTCCTCATGCACGAGGGTTGTTGTTGCTCCATCTGTGGGGTATCCTCCTAAAATTGTAGACATAGCAACCCTTAGTCATAAAGACTATGTGGCTTTACATCCACTCACCTCGATGACTCTTAGGCACACGGTGGAGAAAATGGAGGATCACAATATAATAGCAATATAATATCAAACAAGTGGCAGAAGAGTGTTAATGATCTAGCATTTCATATATATATCAGCACATTCATAATAAACATGTAACAACAGTAAATATCTACATGTACAAAAGCATATCAACTCTAACATCATATCAACTCTAACAGCATATCAAATATAAGTACAGAATTTAGCTTAACTTATAAAAATGCTCATACAAATTTATAAGTTAAGGATCGAGTACATCAAAGTAACTTATTATATAAAAGTGCTCATATAAATATATATGATGAGGATCTTATGCGGTGCAATGCAATGAAATGAAATGAATGCATCATGATGACACACGCACACATTTGCTATGTTGACATAAAACATAGTTCCCACTTTTCGAGAGGTAGCAATCCTCTCCGGCATCACCCGTCGTGGCCCAATGGGTATAGTGGAGTGAGCATCTTCACTACTAGCCGGGTATCCACACTAACAGGTCTAGGCTTCTATACGTCTCAACGCTATCGTCCTCCAACCAGCGGAGCTCCTGTGTATACGACACAGAAGGGGTCTTGGGTATATGTGCACCAAGTGCCTAGCCTAACTGGCCTAACAACACGGAAGGGGTCTTTGGGAAGTAAGCACCAAAGAGAGCCCAGCCCAACCCACTCAACAGGCTCGGAAGGGGTCTTTGGGAAGTAAGCATCAAAGTGCCTAGCCCAATCGTTCTAGGTTCAACTGTCGGCTTACGTCGGTGTGACGATTGGCAAGCCTGTTTACCTGCCACATTAATTCTCAACACAAGTCAAACATTGTGTGGCCAAACACACACATGCACATACAAACCTCTCACATTCCCATGCTCCCAAGCATCCAAGGGCTCCAACCGAGTCCCTTCACAATACGTCTTACCAGTGCCCTTAAGCACGCAAGGGTACCACCCCAAGTCCCTTTTTACCTCAACACAGGTTGCCTCAACCATTGTATCTGCCATTATTGATGTTAGATTCAGCTTAACGAAACATCATTGATCATTAGAAAAATCCCAGAATATCAATTAATCCCACATTCATTATCTCAATCGTCTTGTATTCCCTCATAGCTCAGATCTAGCGTTTTGATCATGTTCACAAATCTTTAACCCCATCGGGTTCAATACACTTATTCATGCATGTTAATTATAGATGTGATTAGCAAAACCTCAACACATTTTCTCTGAATCTTATGAAACTCAATGGGGTTATCAAAACATCATCAATTGCATGTCACCCAATTCATATGCATCAGGTAGATATTATTATTAGAGAATTATAAAAATCTGCACAAATATAATTTCAACCCAGCAATTTCAAACGCACTTCTAGGGAGCTACGAAACTCATCAGAAATCGTGCAAACATTCGTTAGAAAGATCTTTCTGAGGGCTACAACTTTAATGTTGAGCTCGAGACCTGAATCAGATCGGATCATACCTAAAATTGGCCTTAAAGTCGGTTGCGCACAGAAAACAGATTTTTGTACAGCACTTTTGCACGCATCGTAAAGATGGACGAACAACATCAGTTCATCTCCTTCCTCTAACCGTCACACAAAGCACATCCAACTTCTCCCTTCCCCGTTCTCCTTCATTAGACCGCGGATCTTCACGAAATCAAGTCTGCCATCTTCGTAATGAAGAGAGGAGATGATTGAAGATATTCATGCGGCGATCGGCGCCTTAGAACGAAGTTCTAGCGTGGTTCCTTCCTATGAAATCTCCATTAAACTCCCAAATCAGGTTCTCTTGAGCCGATGTCTCTCCTACACTAAAGATCTAAAGATCTAGCACCAAGGGAGAGGGTAGGAAGTTCACCTGATTTCCGACCATGGATCGTGTCCTTCTTGGCGGCATGTCGCACTCAATTTTCTGGCGGTATTGTTCTCATTCGTCGTTCTTCAGGAAGGGAGAAGAGTCGTCTGATCCAAAAGCTTTTAGGGTTCGAGTTATCCTTATAAAGATGTGGCTGGTGGTTTTAAGGTTACAAGTCTTTCTGCCATGTGTCATTCTCTCATTGGACCACCCTTTTTATAACATAAATTAAGTCTTCTGAAAAGACAAGTCATTAAACTGTCGTTCTATACAGTCTGGAAGTGCCATAAATCCGTGAGTAACCAGACAATACAGACATAAAATGCTAAGTCCATTCGTCGTATGTACTCGATGAATCGTCCTAATCACTTGACGAATCGTCGAGTTCACTAAGTCCGTTACATGAGTCATTTTGATGAATGCACGAGTCCACTCGACAAATCTCTCGGTGAATTTCACAAGTCCACTTGAGTTCACTCGACGTATTCATCGAGTCCTCTCGACGAATTCACGAGTCTTTTTCGACGAATATCCCGACAGATTTCACGAGACCACTCAAGTTCACTCGACGAATTCACGAGTCTTCTCGACTATTTCTCGAGTCATCTTGATGAATACCCTCCAGTCCTCTCGACGAATTTACAATTATCCTCGACGATTTCATGATTCTTCTTGACGAATTTACTCCAGGCTTGCTCGAACTGCCGACTCAAGTCACCATTGATGGATCAAGTGCATACCCAACTGTTACAAAAGTACGGACTGTTGGAAAGGGTGCTACTTAATTTTTTTAAATAAGTAGTAGAGCGCCACGAGTCAAGTGAAGGAACACCGGACCCAACAATACCCCCCCCCCCCCCCCCCCGGCGTCCAGCACAACCCGTCGGCTCAGAGGTGGAGTTACCACATGGCCCACATGGCTCTGAGGTGGGGTTACCACATGGCCCACACGGCTCAGAGGTGGGGTTACCACATATCCACGGTTGCACGGCTCAGAGGTGGGGTTACCACATGTCCACGGTTGCCTGACCCGCCGGACCCACACATTTAGAAGGGAAAAATCAGGATTTAATAGCGCCCCCCGGTCTTGAACCTGTGACCTGCTCTGATACCAAATGAAGGATCAAGCGCATACCCAACTGTTCCAAAAGCCCGGACTGTTGGAAAGGGTGCTACTTAATTTTTTTAAATAAGTAGTAGAGCTCCACGAGTCAAGTGAAGGAACACCGGACCCAACAACCATAATGACAACGCAACACGTATGAGGGGCCTAGCTCGAAATAGGATGTTACATAATGTCAGTGCATAGCCTAGCCTCCACCTTAAGACGTTTATTATGTTAGTTATTGCTGAATAACACAAGTTAAACATGATGTGATATTATAGTAATAAGAGTTCTTGAATATGATTGGGTACAAAATGTAATGAAAGAATACATCAAAAATCTCAAGTCTCATGTCGACAACAGAAGGAAGTGTCGATAAATGTTGTGTCGTAGTGTCAGGCTCTGTCTTCCTGACCTAGCTATCCTGCTACGTGGTGTGCTATTGCTGCTCCTGCTGGGTGTGCTCCTAAAATGATATGGTATGATGATTGTTAGTCAAAAAGTCTAAGTGACTTCACACTCTCTTTCCCAGCAACATGAAGTAGGAGGGAGGAATAAGGTGGCTACAATATAAGCAATAATATAACAAGCATGTGGCATATCGGTGTTCATAGTCTAGCAGTTATCATATGAACATTATAAATAAAGAGCAAAGGGAAGGGTCATCAAGAAAGTGAACGCTAAGACACCAGTTAAGTTAGCTCACAATAACACTTCCCTAATAGCCTAGAGTCTATCCATCAACTTTCATCAGTGTGATGAATGGTCAATCTTGTAAACTCGCGATAAGCAATCCTATCAACCATGATCAATATGCAAAAGTATATGACAACACCCACGTAATTCCCATGACTAATCCCATGTTAACCAACACCCAAGGACTACAAACTGAGTCCTTACCATAATACACTAGGATATAATCATATCCTTTAAACTACACCAGACCACCACTACAACTAGTATTGAGTTGTCATTACCCAAAACCCTGGGAGATCACTATAGTGTAGTGGGGTGTATAAGACATGGGAGTAGCTTCTCGTGATCCAATAGGACTACTTGTGCGTCAAGTGATGTAATATAGTCACTAAGTAAGTTTCATCATAAATTCCCTATCACCTCACTATGGAGTATGTCAGGGTTAGTTTACTAAGCCATCAACCCCTAACCATATTTAAACACTTGGGAAAAATGGTCAGTGTTACAAGATCACTCTTCATGTCTCTAAGAGACTAATAACTTGATCAAGTTACCTAAGAAAATCAGGTGAGCCTGTATATATGTTACTATAGAAAGAGAATGTATGAGAGAGAATATCACCCTCAATTATCTTATTATTCAAATAATATGAATACATACACTTATATATAGGTAGAAAGAGGAAGAGAACTCTACATTTACAATGTGGGACTAAAGAAGCTATACATGAGCCAATATACATGGGTCTCCTAAATGGGCTAATTTGATTGGGCCTCCTAAATGGGCTAATTTGATTTTGTCCTTAACACTCCCCCACAAGCTGGAGCGTATAAGTCATATGCGCCAAGCTTGGATAAAAATTGATAGTATAGAGTCCGAGAGAGAGCTTTAGTGAAGATATCAGCAATTTGATTGGAGGCCGCGAAATGTTCCAATACTATCTTCTTTGATTGAACCTTCTCCCGAATGAAGTGACAGTCAACCTCAATATGCTTCGTGCGCTCATGAAACACCGGATTCTTGGCAATATGTATGGCCGCTTGACTGTCACAGAGCAGGGTAGCAGGAGAGGAGAGTGTGAGACCCATATCGCTGAGCAGGCCCTCTAGCCAGGTGACCTCAGACACAACTGCTGTCATAGCACGATATTCAGCCTTGGCAGATGAGCGAGCAATAGCAGTCTGTTTCTTGCTGCGCCAGGTAATAAGATGTCCACCGAGTTAGGTGCAAAAACTAGCTGTGGAATGTCTCATCAAGTGACCTTGCGTAGTCTGCATCAAAGTAGGCAACAAGAGATAAGGAAGTTGATGGATTATAAACAAGTCCTTGTCCAGGAGCCTTCTTTAAATATCTGAGGATCCGCTCGACGGCTCGAAGATGAGAAGTTCGAGGGGTATGCATGAATCGGCTTACAACTCCAACATCGAATGAGATATCAGGCCGCGTAACTGTAAGGTAGATAAGTTTCCCAACCAAGTGTCGATAGTACTCTGGATTGGTCAGAACAGGGTCATTCCCAGAGTCATGATTTGACAGTTGATGATTCATCTCCATCGGAGTATCTGTAGGCTTGCATCCCGAGTAGCCCGCACTTTGTAGAAGATCTATGTAGTACTTCCATTGAGATAAGACTAGTCCATCAGGTCTCCTTGCAACCTCAAGTCCAAGGAAGTATCGCAGATTGCCTAGATATTTTATCTAAAAAACAGAGTTTATATGTTGTTTGATTTTCTGGATCCCGATGGCGTCATTTCCCATAATTAGGATGTCATCATCATAGACAAGAAGAAGAACTGTCCTGGTTTCTTGATGACGAGTAAAGAGAGAAATCAGCAAAACTCCGAGTGAATCCCATCTCGCGAACCACCTTACTGAACTTATTAAACAAAATGCGGGGGAATTGTTTGAGACCATATATAGACTTCCGGATAAGGCATACACGAGACTTTCTCGTGGTCTCAAACCCAGTTGGTTGGTGCATATACACAGTCTCCTGAAGATCGTCATTGAGAAAAGCATTCTTGATATCTAATTGATGAAGGGACCATTGGCGGTGCATAGTAAGAGAGATCAGAACCCGGATGGAACTTAGTTTGGCCATCGGGGAGAACGTTTCTTCGTAGTCGAAGCCATGTTGCTGAGTGAAGCCTCGGGCCACCAGACGAGCTTTGAGATGATCAACTATTCCATCAGGAGCATGTTTCATTGTAAAGACCCATTTGCAGCTAACACGAGATTGACCAGGAGGGAGAGAAATAAGGTCTCAAGTCTGGTTATCCCAGAGAGCTGTCATCTCGTCATCCATGACCGCACGCCAGCTCAGATGTTGTAGAGCTTCCTGTAAGGAGTTAGGAATGGAAATAGTGGAGAGAGAGGGCAAACATGCAAAGTGGTGGAGAGAGGCGATGGATGGAGACATAGTTTCCCATGGGATGAGCCATAGAGGGTGGTGCTGGATCATCAATGCGCAGAAGAGCATCAGTAGTAGGGGGTTGCTGCCGAGCTGCAATCTGGACGAGTGGCGAGTATAGACACGGAGAGGTGAAGGAGGAGGGATGGGTGGTGAAGTTGGTACGGGAGGAGCGGAAGTTGTAGGAGGCAGAGAGGTAACAGAACAGCTGGATGAGGAATAATTGACTTAGGTGGTAGAAGGGAGGTAGGAGAGAAGAAGCTTTCATCTTCAGCAAAGGTAACATCCGCGGAGACAAGCACCTTGTTGAGTGTTGGAGAATAGCAGACGTACCCATTTTGGGTATGTGAGTAGCCAACAAAGATACATTTGGTGGTGCGGGCGGCAAGTTTGTCGCTGGGTGGTCCGAGAGAGTGAACATAACAGACACATCCAAAAGTTCGAGGCATGAGGGGAAAGGGGGACTTGGAAGGAAATAGGAGGTTGAATGGAGAAGCAAAGTTAAGGACCGAAGAGGGCATACGATTAATGAGAAAGCAAGCAGTAGAGACAGCAAAGTTCCTATATTCAGCGGGGACCTGCATTTGAAGCATGATTGACCGATTGACATCAAGGAGAGGGCGATTCTTCCGCTCGGCCACACCATTTTGCTGGGGTGTGTATGCACATGAAGTTTGATGAATTATCCCAAAGTCGGTACATAAAGTGGAGAAGCTACGACTAGTGTATTCACGAGCGTTGTCAGTGTGAAGCGTTTGTACCGTAGTAGAAAATTGTGTACGTATTTCAATAATAAACGCACGGAAAACAGAAGTTAGCTCAACACGATCATGTAGGAGATAAAGCCATGTGAGGCGCGAATAATCATCAATAAAAGTTACAAAATATCAGTAACCATAAAGGCTGGGAAGTTTATAAGGACCCCAGATATCAGAATGAAGTAAAGAAAATGGAGTACTACTCCGGTTACATGCAGGAGGGAAAGAGATACGATGTTGTTTGCCAAGGATACATGATTCGCAAGAAAACTACTGTAAAGAGACATCAGAAAGGGCCTTCTTGAGAATCGGAAGAGGGGCATGGCCAAGATGATGATGCCAGTCGACGGAGGGAACATCAGAGAGTGAAGTGGGAAGGACATCCAGGAGATAAAGCCCGTTAGACAGCCGTACTCTACCAATGATAGTCTGTGTGCAGCGATCCTGCATGACAAAAGAAGAAGGAGAAAAGGTTAGACAACAATCAAGATCGAGAGCAAGCCTACTAACAGACAGTATGTAAGACCCCCCCCCCCTTTTTTCCTCTTTCAACACCGGGGTCTTAGGCCCAGAACCGCCGTTTTGCGGTGACTCCTTCACGCCCTGAAGGGTCATCACCACAAAGCGCCGATTCTGCCGGCCAATTCGATCGCAGAAAAGTAGCACAATAATGTAAATGGAAACTAACAGTCCACAGAAAATCACATATCATGGTAAATAAATCTCCACGAAGGGAGTGTCCACAGAATAATACATCAGAGTGCTAAAACAACAGGCTTAAGCCCGGTACATCATATCCTCACTACAATATCACTCATGCGGAAGCAAAAGCAGAAAAACTACTCAAGGTCGAGACTCACTGTCCCGGCTGTATGAACTCCGGAGCTAGACTGCCCCACCTACAAGCGCACCGGTCTTTGGGGCTGCTCCTCCATGCTGGGCTCCACGATCCCCTAAATGATGCGGTTTGAAAACCGTTAGTCTAAAAGACTAAGTCCTATCATCCCCCACCCCTTCCCCCATGGCTCCTAGGCACCGAGCGGAGAGGAAGAAATGGGAGGACTTGAAGGTGGAGAAATAATCAAACAGATGACAGCGGACATATACTAGCAATTCTATAATAGGTATTGACATTAAGAGTAAAATAAGAAAAATAACCTTCACTTGTGTGAGATCACATAAGCCAAGGGGTATTTTGCAAGGCTCCCATCGTATAAAAAGTCTCATACCAATTTATACGTTGGGGTGACAGTTATCAAACAGCAGTATATATATTTATATATCAAAATTGACCTTAATTTATAAACTTGCCCACACAAGCTTATAGACCAAGGGGTCGTTTTGCAGGGCCTAAAGTATAAGCGTCCCATTCCACTTATACTTTAGGTGTCCGGGTTAAATGAGACGATTATGCTATGACATGCAAGTGGGTATGATGGAACATCCAAGTGCAACACACACACCCGACTCTGTGCACACAGACCTTTAGTTCCCCCTTTCTGGAGTCGTAACCTCCCAGGATACCTCCGTAGTGGCAGAAGGAAGCGGTGGGTTGGTCCTCGCCCACCTCTAAACCAGTAAAGCACTACCGGTCAGACCTATCATACGCCTCAACGCTTGGTGCACGAAGCGGACTCCTGCGTACTCTTGCCGGCTGGCGCACCGGACTTCTGTTGGCGAAGTGCTAACCACACTTGCCGAGTCAACGTATTGGCGTCGGTGCATCGACCCTCCAATACCGAAGACCCACCACCTTAATTTTTCTTTCCTTTTATGCACATGCAAATTTAGCGTAATCAAAAACCGAGTCGAAGCTCCCCAGACCAAAACGTCTGTCTCAAACAATCGAGCCGAAGCTCCCCGGACCCAAAGTCCGTCTTTTAACCATCCGAGCCGAAGCTCCCAGCTATCTTCCTGTACTATCTGTGTTCGTGAAATGTGCAACCCTAATTACTAAGTTACTCTTTTCAGTTTGTTAATACAGTTTACGTTAACCCAGGACTCCCCCCGGTATTCCCTGTGAAGGGCTCTCAAGGGGCACTAGGAACTATGTTGGGATTACGCCCAGCGTTCTCTTTCGCAAGGTACTTAATATTGTTATTGGTTGATTCCCTTACCCATTACTTTCTCATGTTACGATAGACTGATCCTAGGGTGATTTGACTCTACTACACCTCGGGGAGGACGATCTTTCGTCGAACCCGAGCGCCTCTAAACCCTAGCCAAAACAACACTCTACTCATTTTATCTTCCAATGATGCTCTTAATTCTATTTATCCTTTCAAGCAAACCAACAAAACCCAACTCATGTGCTCTAACTCATAATCCAACTTATTTCCCGCAGTTTTACTAAATGCAGACCACTTAAACTATATGACCCGTAAAATGAGAAGTATACCAAATGATCATCCAGTACTCATATAATAATTATTAGAGGACTATACTGGCATTTGTAGCCTAAATCCATAATTTCCTAATTTTCATAAATTAACTGATAATTTGTTTATTTATTCTAATAACCAAAAGTTCCATGTTTGAACATGAAGTACAAGATTTAGAAAAGACAAAATTCCACTAAATTTTTGTTAAATGCAAAATGAATAATTATCTAAAAATTCATAATCTCCCAATTTTTCAGCATGGTTTAAGCCCTTAAATTTTATTTCAAATTTATTCCATAATAAATCATTTAAAGGGGATGTACAACAAAAATACTACCCAAAATTCAAAGAAAATTCCAGGATGATTATAAGGACACATAAAACCTATAAATAAAGTTTCCTTATTTTTTTTTGAAAGAATTATTCCCTGAAATAATTAAATATTCAATTCTCAAAATTATGGTCTTGTAAAGGCAGTGCTGTAAATAGCCCTCTAAAAATTATGAATAAATTTATACAAGTATAATTTGTCCTTAAATCATCAAAATCTAAGTCTCATGATTTTTTAACAGATATATCATCAATAATAAATTTTATTCTACCAAACCTCTTTCTAAAACTTGTGAAGAAAGTACTAAATAAACTCAGGTAAAAATTATAATAAAATTCAGGGATGTTCACTTAGGCCTTTAAGATATTCTGACCAAGTTTCATTAGATTCAAATCACAGAATAACCATAAGAAAATCAAACATCATTTTGGGCATTTTGGTGATTAACAAATGAAGTACAAGAAATAAATTCCATAAAATTCTATAGAAATTACCATGGGTTCTAGATGGCCTAAAACCTACTCTACCCAAGTTTCATAACTTTTGGGGAAAGTTTAGTGGCTGAATCATCAAATTTGTGCTCCTACCCTAAAACTAGGGTTAGGGTTTTGAGGTGTCTACCTTGCTCCAACTCCTCTAAGGTTCCTACCAGAGAACTTATGTTACATTACCCTCAATTCTACTGGGTTTCCAAGGCCATACAAGGGCATTTTCCCCCATGTCCTTCACAACCCTCAAAAGTCCTTTCTTAGAGTTTGAGGTTGAACCCTAGGGGAAATCAAGCCTAAATCATCCCATTTTCCTTAAGAGGGTGACTTTGACCATGTCAAGTCAGTGTCCAAAACCTCAGCCTCTGTTGATGGGAGGGGACCACCCTAAGTCCATAGTGCACTTGTAATCAAAAATACCCCCTTAAAGCCAAACTAGGGTTTTTGTGATTCCCTAACCAAAACATATCCAAATGAGTCAAACTTTTGTACAGAACTAGGTCTTGATGTCAGGGACCACTCTCCAAAATTTGGGAGGGTTTGGAGGTCATTTGACCACTTAATTAAATTACCCTAGCATTATTAAATAAAAGTAAAAAACTTTAGGCAAAGTATCTCCAAAAATTCTGAGTTTTGGGCAGGCCCAGGTATAGCTAGGTTAGACTCCCTGCCAAAATTTCAAGTGATTTGGGCCAGGGATAAGGTGTGGGCACTCAGTTTAATGACTGCCTAGCCGTAAGTATATGTCCCACCAAAATGGGTGCCATGGTCAGACCATGCACCCAAATGGGTTCAAACCAATTTTAAAATAAAGTAGATACAAATGACTACAACTTTCATGTTGACGATTTTTCCACCAGGTGAGCCTAAGTATTTTTAAAATTTAAAACCAAATAATACTAAATCTGTGACATAAATCAAAATATCAAAATTTAATATCCTATAGTTTAGATCAGCAGAAGCACGAATCTTAGCGCAGATTCAACGGAATCCTATCGTCTTCTTCCTTGAGCCGACGGCCAGGATCCATCCCGCCTGGAGCCGCTTCCAAGCTCTGTCGCCGGCGATCCAGCCCCTTCCCCGGCTGGCCACCGCCACCACCACCTCCGTTGAGGTGGTGGCTATCGCTAGGCGGCGGCTCAGCCGCCGGAGAGGTGTTTTCCGACGGTTCTAGTACGATGCTTTTTTGCCGAAAAACCTTGAAAATCATGGTTTGGATCGGGCTCAATTGAGCCCGAACCTTTAACCTAAGGAGACCTATGATCTACCCGTGAGTTAAGGAGAGGGGTAGGACCTTCCTGGCGGCCTGAATGCGGGAGGAGCGGCGGGATACCATTGTCGACGGCGGCGGCGCTCGGCTTCTGCAACAACACAGTGGGACGGCCTGTCTCCTCCAGGTAAAAGCTCGAAAATGTTCCCCTCTGCCCACTGATGATGTTTAAATGGGCAATTGGGGAGGGGGCGGTTGGTTCTTCAATGCCCTTCAACACCATTAATGGTGTGGCTCGGGCTGAGTGGGGGGGGGGGGGGGCTGAATCTACCCCTTGGTGGCCGGGAAACGGCTGGAATCAACTCCTCTTCCCTAGAGGAGTTGATTGCAGCCATTGAAAGTGGCTGTTGGCCTCCCTTTGGCCGGCTCCCACTCTCCCCTTCCTCTTCCCCATCTTCTCTCTCCACCATTAACATGAAGGGAAGCTCCCTTCTCTCTCCTAGTCACCCATGTTGACTGGTCAACACCATAGGCTATATGCAACCCACTTAATCATAATGATAATGAAAGTGAGGTTAGCCTAAGGGAGAAGTGGCTTGGGCTTGGGTTAGCCCATTTGGGCTAGGTTTGACTTGGCTTAAAATTAGGGTTGACTTAGTCAATTTGATCATTTGGGTTGACCCCATTGGGTCCTTGGTGACCCATTGGCCTCCCCTAAGGTCTATGTAGGGTTGGGTATGGTTACCTTACACTTTGGAGGTCACCTACCCTTAGTAAGGGCACTTTGACCAAATTAGGTGCTTGAGTTGACTTGGGTCAACTTGGCCTCTAGGGCTGACCCCAATGTGTCCTTAGTGACCCTTTGACTTCACTTTAGGGTTAGGAGGGCATAGGTGGGGTCCTCTAGGCTAGGAGTAGGTCATTTGACCCTAAGTAGGCTAGTTTGACCCATTTTGGGTTAGGGTTGACTTTGATCAACTAAGTCTCTTTGATTGACCCCAGTGGGTCCTTATGGCTCTAATGAGCCTCCCAAGGTATTAGGGGGTGTTGTGGTAGGGTCTTGGGGTCAAGGTGTAGCCCCATGTTCATCCTAAACCATTGTGCAGAGTTCTGCTATTGCAGACCATGATGATTTTCCACACTTTGTCTCCTATCTCTTGGCCCATTTCTGGCTTCCTAGGGTTTGTCATGAACTAGCCATGGACAAAACCACTCCTAGGGGTCTAGTTGGAAATGAGATGTTACAAATCTCAATAAACAAAACAAAGATTTCGTCCCCGAAATCAAGGTTAAGCCTACGGGAATTTCTACCGTAGAAAAGAACTTGTAACATCCCATCACGATGCCAAGTTTGCTAGATTAGGTTTTGAGGGAAACCTAAGTATATACCCAATTGGCCTAATTGGTGTGCCAAGATCCCAATAAACAAAAGATAAGCCCCTAATAAATAAAGGATAAGCCTCTACCTGCCTAAAGCATCCCTACTAGTTTAAAGCAGGAAAATAATTTAAACATCTTGGGGGGTTTGTGAGGTATACCTAACTGAACAGCTCTGGGTATCTTTGCCGCATCAGGTCCTGCGGCTCCCAGGTATGCTCCTCCTGGCCGTGGTTCCTCCACAGGACTTTGACTAATGGGACCATCTTGCGACGCAGGACCCGTACTCCTCGGTCGTCGATCCTAACCGGCTCCAAACGAACTGACCGGTCTGAAGCTACCGGCCCTTCGGTGGTCAAAATTTGCTGCTCCGGGCATAGCAGAGCCCTCCTCAGCGAAGAAATGTGGAAGACGTCGTGCAGAGCTGCCAGCTCTGGTGGAAACTCCAGCCTGTAGGCTAGGGGCCCGATCCGCTCCAGGATCCTGTAAGGGCCCATGTACCTAGGGCTGAGCTTCTTCCTCCGACCACGCACCCGCGAGACTTCATGCATGGGCCGGATCTTCAAAAACACTCGGTCCCCTACCTGGAACTCCACCTGCCGATGTCGTGCATCATAGTACTTAGCTTGTCTGCTCTGCGCCTCTAGTATCCTGTCTCTGATCAGCCTCACCTGAGCCTCGGTGTCTTCAACAAACTCTGACCCCAACACCTTCGGATCTTCGTCCTGAACCCAAGAAAGCGGGGTATGACATTTCCTTCCATACAAGGCTTCGTAAGGCGTCATCCTGATGCTGGACTGGTAGCTGTTGTTATAGGAGAACTCGACCAGGGGTAAGCACTTCTCCCATGGTTCCCCGCGGTCCAAAATGCATAGCCTCAAAAGATCTTCCAGCGTCCGGTTGGTGCGTTCTGTCTGCCCGTCCTTCTGGGGATGGAACGCGGTGCTGAAGGTCAATCGCGTGCCTAAGTAAGCTTGCACGGATCTCCACTCCCTGGAAGTGAACCGGCCATCCCGATCCGACACGATCGTCTTGGGCACCCCGTGATATCGAACGAACTGCTCCACAAATCTCCGTACTAATACTCTTACAGCGTCGTCCTTCCTGATCGGAATGAACCTGGCTACCTTTTTCAACCGATCGACGATGACCCAAATCGAGTCATTTCATGTTCGTGATCGGGGAAGTCCATGAATAAAGTCAATCGCGATGTCTTCAAACTTCCACTCTGGTACCGGGAGTGGTTGCAACAAACCCGCGGGGTTTTTGCACTCCGCCTTCACTAGCTGGCAAGCTTCGCAGTGGGTCACAAACCGAGTAATATCCTTCTTCATGCTAGGCCAGTACATAGTCTTCTTCAAATCTGCAGTCATCTTCGTGATGCCCGGGTGCACCGAGTATCTGCTGTGGTGGGCCTCCGCCATAATATCTTCCCGGACCTGGCCTCCTTCCGGTATATAAGTCCGACCTCTAAAGCATACCACACCATCCCTCATCGTGTAATCCCCTGCTGCACCGTTCTACAAGGCCCAGAATATCGGCTCCAATTTGACATCTCGCCTCTGTCCCTCTCTGACTCGGTCCCGGATATCGTCGGTAGCACTCACCGCAGCTAAATACTCCATGTAAAGCTCGGAGTCCTCGGATGACACTAGTGTGATGTGCATATCCTCCAATCTCCTCACCAGCTCCATAGACATAACCTGGGGCCCGGTCTCGGACGTGGCAGCTCTCCGACTCAATGCGTCAGCCACCACGTTTGCCTTCCCTGGATGGTAGTGCATCTCATACTGATAATCTGCTAAGAACTCTACCCAGCGCCTCTGCCTGATGTTCAGTTCCTTCTGCGTGTCCACGTATTTCAGGTTCTTGTGGTCGGAGTAGATGTCGCAGTGGACTCCATAAAGATAATGGCGCCAGACCTTCAAAGTAAAAACGACCGCCCCCATCTCAAGGTCGTGCACCGGATAGTTCTGTTCGTGCTTCTTCAACTGGCGAGACGCATATGCAATCACATAACCCTTCTGCATCAGTACAGCTCCCATACCCTGGTAGGAAGCATCAGTGTAGACCTGAAATCCTTCTCTCCCCGAGGGAAGAGCAAGTATGGGAGCCGAGGTGAGTCAGTCCTTCAGCTCCTGGAAAGCTGCCTGGCACTGCGGGGTCCACATGAAAGGTACCTCCTTCTTCGTCAAAGATGTGAGCGGGAGGGAGATTCGAGAGAATCCCTCCACGAACTTCCGGTAGTAACTGGCAAGTCCTAGGAAACTTCGTACGTCGGTGGCTGTCTTCAGCTGCGTCCAATCCCGAATTGCCCGAATCTTTGCCAGATCCACTGCCAACCCGGCTCCACTGATAATATGGCCTAAGAAGCCCACCTCCTTCAGCCAGAACTGACATTTACTAAACTTTGCATATAAATGATTCTCCCGCTGTCTCTGTAGGGTCAGTGCCAGATGGCGAGTGTGCTCCTCCTCCGTTCTTGAGTAGATGAGAATGTCATCGATAAACACAATGACAAACACATCTAGATACTCTTTGAAAACCTGGTTCATGAGGGTCATGGATGCTGATGGGGCATTGGTGAGCCCGATGGGCATCACCGTAAACTCAAATAAACCATATCTGCTACTAAAAGCAGTCTTCTGAATGTCCTACTCTCGAATCTGAAGCTGGTAGTATCCCGACCTCAAATCTAATTTCGAAAAGAACTGCGCTCCCTGCAGCTGGTCGAACAGCTCGTCTATCCTTAGCAGTGGATAGGTGTTCCGGACCGTCAGCCGATTTAGTGCTTGGTAGTCGATGCACAATCTGAGAGTCCCGTCTTTCTTTTTGACGAACAATACCGGGGCTCCCCATGGTGAAGAGCTTGGCCGGACAAATCCGGCTTCCACTAACTCCTGAAGCTGGCTCCGGAACTCTGTCAACTCCCTTGGGGCCATCCGGTAAGGTGCTTTGGACGCTGGCTTGGCCCCCGGCACAAGCTGTATCTGAAAGTCCTGCTCCCTGCGCGGGGGTAATCCGGGTAATTTTTCTGGAAAGACGTCCTCAAACTCCCGCATCACCAGGATATTCGATATAGAATTCGTGGCCTCCGTCATCTCAAACAGCACCTCGTAGACCTCCTCCCCCTGTAAAATAGGCCTTAATGGCCTGTACTGAAGATAAGGGTATACGTGAGGCAGGTCTTATACCTTTGATGATGATGATAGTGTCCCCGGGCCTCACGATGATCCTCTTCGCTTGACAATCAATCTGGGCATGATTCCACTTTAACCAAGTCATGCACAGGATCAGCTCGAAGCCTGGCATCCTCAGGACCGTTGCCGGAACTTCGAACGACTTTCCTCCAATCTCCGCCTCCATGCTGCAGTGGGCTGAGGTGAATATCTCCGACCCATCGGGTAGACGCACCCTCCTCATCCGGCCTGTGAACTGTTCCACTCCTTCCAGCCCTACCAGAAAGGCCTCCGACACAAACGAGTGCGAGGCACCCGTGTCGAACAGAGTATAGGCGGGCTTGCCGCTGATGAAGACTATACCTGAGACGATTAAATGTCTTAGTATTTTTTAACGCGCTTTCTTTCCTATTTATCCTACTTAGGGCAGTTCTACTTGTTGGGGAATTGAGAACAGGAATTTAATTTAAACAATTTAAACATCTTGACTTACCTGTGATGACCCGCTCTGGATTTCGAGGTTGTGCCAGGTCCAAGGCATATACCTGCTCCCTTTCCTGTCTTCGATCTCCTCCCTGGTAACCACGTCCTCGGCCGCGTCCTCGGCCTCCGAAATGCTGGGTAGGTGGGCCACCCTGTGGTGCTGGAGGTGGTGCCCGCCTCATGGGGTAGTTTCTCCGGAGGTGTCCCACCTGATGACAGTGGAAGCACTCCGGTGAGGGATACGCCATACCCCCGGGTCTCGGCATCTCCTGTATCCGAAGAGGTTGAGGGGCCAATATCACATGCTCTCTCGTCTCCTGCGTCACCTCCTGACGAGACTGGTCCTCCGTCCTTCTCCCATCTGGTATAGCGCCTCGCCGTTGATCATTTCTGGCCCTCCGGCCCTGATCCTCCGCTTGCCGCTTCCGGCCCCGAGTGGTGTGCCAATCAGCCTCAATCCTCTTTGCCATCTCCAAAATCCGGGAGATAGGCCCGTCAGAAACAAATAACAAGGCCTCCCTCAACTCCTCTTTCAGACCCTTATAGAATCTCTTGATGTATCCTGCTTCGTCCAGCTGGTAAGAACCTGCATATCGAGCCAAATGGTCGAACTCTCGATAGTACTCCACCACCGTCCTGGTGCCCTGCCTCAGCTGTAAGAACTGCTCCTCCAACTCGTCCCTGGCCGACTGCGGAACAAAATGCTCCAGCAGCATGGCCCTGAATTCCTCCCAAGTAATTTCTGCAACCTCCCTATCGGCAAACGTTGTGTCCAACAGCGTCTTCCACCACCTCTTGGCATGGGACTCTAAGCAAGATACCACCAAAGCCACCCTCTCCTCCCAGGGGCACCGTATCCCGGTCAACATCTCGTACATAACATCCAACCACTCCTCTGTCCGCACTGCTGACTCTGTCCCCAAGTAGGATGGGGGAGAGAGTCCTCGGAAGGTGCTCATCCAGTTGGCCCCTGGGTTTGGCTGCTGGGCCGGAGCCTGTTGAGCCCGGAAGGCCTCCAGGATAGCTGTAAGAGTTTGCCCCATGTCTGACTGAAGGAAAGGTGTGGGGACCATAGGAGGTGGTGCAATGTTCGTAGTCTGCTGAGCTCCGCCTTGTGGGGTGGGCTGAGCTGAGGGCTGCAAAACGAACTACATTAATAGGTAATCGACTCAATACCTAATAAGAAGTGGACAACTTACATGTGATCCCTCATATGGGCACACCACTGCTTCCGCTACTTAGTTTGTCCCCAAACTAAACTCGCGCGGGGGTGACCCAGGGTTGTGGACTGCTACTTTTTCGATCGAGGTCTGCTTTGATACCACTTGTAAGACCCCCCCCCCCCCCTTTTTCCTCTTTCAACACCGGGGTCTTAGGCCCAGAACCGCCGTTTTGCGGTGACTCCTTCACGCCCTGAAGGGTCATCACCACAAAGCGCCGATTCTGCCGGCCAATTCGATCGCAGAAAAGTAGCACAATAATGTAAATGGAAACTAACAGTCCACAGAAAATCACATATCATGGTAAATAAATCTCCACGAAGGGAGTGTCCACAGAATAATACATCAGAGTGCTAAAAAAACGGGATTAAGCCCGGTACATCATATCCTCACTACAATATCACTCATGCGGAAGCAAAAGCAGAAAAACTACTCAAGGTCGAGACTCACTGTCCCGGCTGTATGAACTCCGGAGCTAGACTGTCCCACCTCCAAGCGCACCGGTCTCTGGGGCTGCTCCTCCATGCTGGGCTCCACGATCCCCTAAATGATGCGGTTCGAAAACCGTTAGTCTAAAAGACTAAGTCCTATCATCCCTCACCCCTTCCCCCATGACTCCTAGGCACCGAGCGGAGAGGAAGAAAGGGGAGGACTTGAAGGTGGAGAAATAATCAAACAGATGGCAGCGGACCTATACTAGCAATTCTATAATAGGTATTGACATTAAGATTAAAATAAGAAAAATAACCTTCACTTATGTGAGATCACATAAGCCAAGGGGTATTTTGCAAGGCTCCCATCGTATAAAAAGTCTCATACCCATTTATACGTTGGGGTGATGGTTATCAAACAGCAGTATATATATATATTTATATATCAAAATTGACCTTAATTTATAAACTTGCCCACACAAGCTTATAGACCAAGGGGTCGTTTTGCATGGCCTAAAGTATAAGCGTCTCATTCCACTTATACTTTAGGTGTCAGGGTTAAATGAGACGATTATGCTATGACATGCAAGTGAGTATGATGGAACATGCAAGTGCAACACACACACCCGACTCTATGCACACAGACCTTTAGTTCCCCCTTTCTGAAGCCGTAACCTCCCAGGATACCTCCGTAATGGCAGACGGAAGCGGTGGGTTGGGCCTCGCCCACCTCTAAACCAGTAAAGCACTACCGGTCAGACCTATCGTACGCCTCAACGCTTGGTGCACGAAGCGGACTCCTGCGTACTCTTGCCGGCTGGCGCACCGGACTTCTGTTGGCGAAGTGCCAACCACACTTGCCGAGTCAACATATTGGGGTCGGTGCATCGACCCTCCAATACCGAAGACCCACCACCTTAATTTTTCTTTCCTTTTATGCACATGCAAATTTAGCGTAATCAAAAACCGAGCCGAAGCTCCCCGGACCAAAACGTCCGTCTCAAACAATCGAGTCGAAGCTCCCCGGACCCAAAGTCCGTCTTTTAACCATCCGAGCCGAAGCTCCCAGTTATCTTCCTGTACTATCTGTGTTCGTGAAATGTGCAACCCTAATTACTAAGTTACTCTTTTCAGTTTGTTAATACAGTTTACGTTAACCCAGGACTGCCCCCGGTATTCCCTGTGAAGGGCTCTCAAGGGGCACTAGGAACTATGTTGGGATTACGCCCAGCGTTCCCTTTCGTAAGTTACTTAATATTGTTATTGGTTGATTCCCTTACCCATTACTTTCTCATGTTACGATAGGCTGATCCTAGGGTGATTTGACTCTACTACACCTCGGGGAGGACGATCTTTCGTCGAACCCGAGCGCCTCTAAACCCTAGCCAAAACAACATTCTACTCATTTTATCTTCCAATGATGCTCTTAATTCTATTTATCCTTTCAAGCAAACCAACAAAACCCAACTCATGTGCTCTAACTCATAATCCAACTTATTTCCCGCAGTTTTACTAAATGCAGACCACTTAAGCTATATGACCCGTAAAATGGGAAGTATACCAAATGATCATCCAGTACTCATATAATAATTATTGGAGGACTATACTGGCATCTGTAGCCTAAATCTATAATTTTCTAATTTTCATAAATTAACTGATAATTTATTTATTTATTCTAATAACCAAAAGTTCCAAGTTTGAACATGAAGTACAAGATTTAGAAAAGATAAAATTCCACTAAATTTATGTTAAATGCAAAATGAATAATCATCTAAAAATCCATAATCTCCCAATTTTGCAGCAAGGTTTAAGCCCTTAAATTTTATTTCAAATTTATTCCATAATAAATCATTTAAAGGGGATGTACAACAAAAATACTACCAAAAATTCAGAGAAAATTCCATGATGATTATAAGGACACATAAAACCTCTAAATAAAGTTTCCTTATTTTTTTTTGAAAGAATTATTCCCTGAAATAATTAAATATCCAATTCTTAAAATTATGGTCTTGTAAAGGAAGTGCTGTAAATAGCCCTCTAAAAATTATGAATAAATTTATATAAGTATAATTTGACCTTAAATCATCAAAACCTAAGTATCATGATTTTGCAACAGATATATCATCAATAATAAATTTTATTCTACCAAACCCCTTTCCAAATCTTGTGAAGGAAGTACTAAATAAACTCAGGTAAAAATTATAATAAAATTCAGGGATGTTCACTTAGGCCTTTAGGATATTCTGACCAAGTTTCATTAGATTCATATCACAAAATAACCATAAGAAAATCAAACATCATTTTGGGCCTTTTGGTGATTAACAAATGAAGTACCAGGAATAAATTCCATAAAATTCTATAGAAATTACCAGGGGTTCTAGATGGCCTAAAACCTACTCTACCCAAGTTTCATAACTTTTGTGGAAGGTTTAGTGGCTGAATTTTCAAATTTGTGCTCCTACCCTAAAACTAGGGTTAGGGTTTTGAGCTGTCTACCTTGCTCCAACTCCTTTAAGGTTCCTACCAGAGAACTTAGGTTACATTACCCTCAATTCTACTTGGTTTTCAAGGCCATACAAGAGCATTTGCCCCCATGTCCTTCACAACCCTCAAAAGTCCTTCCTTAGAGTTTGAGGTGGAACCCTAGGGTAAATCAAGCCTAAATCATCTCATTTTCCTTAAGAGGGTGACTTTGGCCATGCCAAGTCAGTGTCCAAAACCTCAGCCTCTGTTGAGGGGAGGGGACCACCCTAAGTCCATATTGCACTTGTAATCAAAAATACCCCCTTAAAGCCAAAGTAGGGTTTGGTGATTCCCTAACCAAAACATATCCAAATGAGTTAAAATGTTGTACAGAACTAGGTCTTGATGTCAGGGACCACTCTCCAAAATTTGGGAGGGTTTGGAGGTCATTTGACCACTTAATTAAATTACCCTAGAATTATTAAATAAAAGTAAAAACTTTAGGCAAAGTGTCTCCAACAATTCTGAGTTTTGGGCAGGCCCTATGTATAGCTAGGTTAGACTCCTTGCCAACATTTCAAGTGATTTGGGCCAGGGATGAGGTGTGGGCACTCAGTTTAATGACTGTCTAGCCCTAAGTATATGTCCCACCAAAATGGGTGCCCTGGTCAGACCATGCACCCAAATGGGTTCAAACCAATTTTAAAATAAAGTAGACACAAAGGACTATAACTTTCATGTTGAAGGTTTTTCCACCAGATGAGCCTAAGTATTTTTAAAATTTAAAACCAAATAATACTAAATCTGTGACATAAATCGAAATATCAAAATTTAATATCCTATAGTTTAGATCAGCAGAAGCACGAATCTTGGCGCAGATTCAACGGAATCCTATCGTCTTCTTCCTTGAGCCGACGGCCAGGATCCATCCCGCCTAGAGCCGCTTCCAAGCTCTGCCGCCAGCGATCCAGCCCCTTCCCCGGCCGGCCACCGCCACCACCACCTCCGTTGAGGTGGTGGCTGTCGCCAGGCGGCGGCTCAGCCGCCAGAGAGGTGTTTTCCGACAGTTCTAGTAGGATGTTTTTTTGCCGAAAAACCATGAAAATCATGGTTTGGATCGGGCTCAATTGAGCCCGAACCTTTAACCTAAGGAGACCTATGATCTACCCGTGAGTTAAGGAGAGGGGGAGGACCTTCCTGGCGGCCTGAATGCGGGAGGAGCGGCGGGATGCCATTATCGACGGCGGCGGTGCTCGGCTTCTGCAACAACACAGTGGGACGGCATGTCTCCTCCAGGTAAAAGCTCAAAAATGTTCCACTCTGCTCACTGATGATGTTTAAATGAGCAATTGGGGAGGGGGCGGCTGGTTCTTCAATGCCCTTCAACACCATTAATGGTGTGGCTCGGGTTGAGTGGGGGGGGGGGGGGGCTGAATCTACCCCTTGGTGGCCGAGAAACGGCTGGAATCAACTCCTCTTCCCTAGAGGAGTTGATTGCAGCCATTAAAAGTGGTTGTTGCCCTCCCTTTGGCCGGCTCCCACTCTCCCCTTCCTCTTCCCCATCTTCCCTCTCCACCATTAACATGAAGGGAAGCTCCCTTCTCTCTCCTAATCACTCATGTTGACTGGTCAACACCATAGGCTATGTGCAGCCCACTTAATCATAATGATAATGAAAGTGAGGTTAGCCTAAGGGAGAAGTGGCTTGGGCTTGGGTTAGCCCATTTGGGCTAGGTTTGACTTGGCTTAAAATTAGGGTTGACTTAGTCAATTTGATCATTTGGGTTGACCCCATTGGGTCCTTGGTGACCCATTGGCCTCCCCTAAGGTCTATGTAGGGTTGGATAGGGTTACCTTACACTTTGGAGGTCACCTACCCTTAGTAAGGACACTTTGACCAGATTAGGGGCTTGAGTTGACTTGGGTCAACTTGGCCTCTAGGGCTGACCCCAATGTGTCCTTAGTGACCCTTTGACTTCACTTTAGGGTTAGGAGGGCATAGGTGGGGTCCTCTAGGCTAGGAGTAGGTCATTTGACCCTAAGTAGGCTAGTTTGACACATTTTGGGTTAGGGTTGACTTTGGTCAACTGAGTCTCTTTGATTGACCCCAGTGGGTCCTTATGGCTCTAATGGACCTCCCAAGGTATTAGGGGGTGTTGTGGTAGGTTCTTGGGGTCAATGTGTAGCCCCATGGTCACCCTAAACCATTGTGCAGAGTTCTGCTATTGCAGACCATGATGATTTTCCACACTTTGTCTCCTATCTCTTGGCCCATTTCTGGCTTCCTAGGGTTTGTCATGACCTAGCCATGGACAAAAACACTCCTAGGGGTCTAGTTGAAAATGGGATGTTACACAGTAGGTTGAAGGGAGATCCCGACACATGAAGAACCGAGGTTAAGGAGAGTGTAGGAGTAAGTTGCAGATCAGCAGCGCCAGAGATAGGAGTAGTATCGTCATTTGCCACAGTAATGAACTTGGGATACTCAGTGTGCATGTACTGAGGAGGTTTTTGAGAAGTAATGTGATGGGTGGCTCCAGAGTTCAGGATCCATTGAGAGATGTAGGAGAGACAGGAGATACCTTCAATAGAGAAGGAAGCAACCGAGCTAGATGAATGATTGACCATGCCTTGAAGCTGCAGTATCTGGAGGCGGAGGTCATTGATATCCTTCTGAGCCGTGGCGGAGAGGTCGGTGGTAGAAGTACCTACAGTAGTAGGAGCAACACCAACCGGAGGAGCAGCAAGATGAGGAGGCAAACCATGTTTGAGATAGCAGGTAGCTTCAAGGTGGCCACCGCGACCGCAGTAAGCATACTTAAGAGTAGAGCGCACAGCACGTCCTCGATCACGAGATGTGAAGCAACCGCCCCGAGTAGAAGAACCTCGACCATAGGGAGCGGGAGTAGGGAGTAGGGGCTGTTGGAGCAAAGCCGGAGAGAAGGTGGCTGGAGCCTCGGGAGGTGGTGTAACTTTGAGCACCATGGAGCAAACATCAGATAAAGAGGGTATGGTAGGAGAAGAGAGGACTTGAGCACGGATGCTGTGAATATGAGTAGGAACATGGGTCATCATCATGACAATCCCAATAGCCTCCTTCTGTGCCCGTTGAGTAGCAAGGTCGGTAGTGGGAGGTTGGTGTTGTATCCAGGCTTCCATCAAGGTTCTGGTCTTGGCAACAAAGGAAGTTAAATCGCCTGTGGTGCCAGGGTCCAGGGATTGAAGAGCAGAGATAATGTCGAAGAGGTGTTGCAAGCTATCCTGCCCAGAGTAGAGAGAGTGCAGCTCATCCCACATTTCCTTAGCGGTTTCATAATACATTGTCATGCGGTAAGACTCCGTGTCCATAGAGTTAAGCAACCAAGATTGGACTCGATCGTCATCGCGAAGCCAGTCTTCAGAGGGATCAGCAGGTTTGACCCGAGTGAGGTGAGGGAGTAGACCCTTAGTCTGCAGAACACGACGAACGAAATGAGCCCATTCGACATAGTGGCCTTGTCGCTAAGAGAGATAGTGGTTATGCGAAGTTCATCGCAAACCTCGGGAGTTGGCGCAGCAGCTCGAGCGGGCAGAGAGGAAGAAGCTGTGGTGGACTCAGTGGAGGCCATGGCGGATAGAAGCGGCAGGCCGGGCGGGCTAGCAGCAGAGGACGGAGCAGCCTGCGGCTACCAGAGCAGTCTGCGGCGACCATAGCAGGTCGCAGGCCGCGGGAAGAGAAAGCAGGGCGCGACGACAATGAGGAGGCCGCAGCGAGAACAGGTAGGTCGCAGGCCGCGGTGAGGAGAAGTAAACCATGGTGACAGCAAGCAGACCGCGTTGAAAGATGGCAAGTTGCAGGTCGCAAGTCTCAAGTCGTAGGTTGTTGGTCTTTGCGACAAGGAGGTCGCAACTAGAGACGGCACAACACAAAGAGAGGCAGATCGCGGCGACTTGAGCTAGGTTGCGGTGAAGAGGAGAAGAGTCTTGGTAGCAGCAACGGTCAGCGGACTGGGGCAGGCGCTCGCAGCGGACTGAGGCAGGAGCTCGCAGCAAGCTCGAGTGGCGAGAAGACAGGCGTCAAGGTGCAATCCGCAGCGAGAAGGTCGAGAAGGCGAAATCTGCGGAGGAGTGCGAGAGGCGAGGCAGTTCGCGACGGACTGAAGCAGAGAACAACAAACAGTCAGGAGCAAGTGGACCCCACGGGTCAGAGAGAGATGTGGCTATAAGTAGCCCTAAGAGGAGGGTGGAACCACGAAGTAGAGAGGAGGTGGGTTGGAAGAGGCAGGCCGTTGAAGGCCGCGCGAGCATAGCGGACAGCAGATGCGGGTAGAAGTCGAGTCCGCAGGAAGTCCGCGATGAGGAATAGGCGAGTAGAAGCCGAGTCCGCAGGCAGTCCGCGAGGAGGAATTTAGAGGCGCTGGAAGCACAGGGAAGAAAGAATGGCTCTGGTACCATGTAGAAACAGAAGTGTAGGAGAGAGAAAATCACCCTCAATTATCATATTATTCAAATAATAGGAATACATACACTTATATAGAGGTAGAAAGAGGAAGAAAACTCTACATTTACAATGTGGGACTAAAGAAGCTATACATGGGCTAATATACATGGGCCTCCTAAATGGGCTAATTTGATTGGGCCTCCTAAATGGGCTAATTTGATTGTCTTTAACAGTTACAAAATATAGTAATGATACACCTTTGATGTCTGATTTACATTCCCATGATAATCATGATGTGATTCTCTAAACAAATTCCATGATTAGTTAATCTAAGGCTTTGTTTGGTTCGGCGTTTTGCCGCCTCCGTTTGGAGCAAACGTCGTCGGACGGCGGGTAAACAAACGGTCGGCGGCGGCGCTTGCTCCGTTTGCACCCGCAGCATGGAGGAAACGGCTCTGATTCGCTCTGTTTGACCGCCACCTCTCCCCCTCCGGTTTTAAAGTGACGTTTCGACCCACCGGATGCACCCACCACCGCCAAACCAAATATAGCTTAAGTATCACTTTAAGAGGAAAGGTAGAGCAATATATATAAATTAGAACAATTTGCAATTAACTTCAAAAGCCCTAAAATTTATATCACTCATCTTTAACATCATATTAAAATCATCCTAATAATTTTGGATACAATTGAAATTAGAAAACTCCTTTTTCGTCATTTTTAATCATTTTAAAATAATTGTGGAAACTTTAGGAAAAACTTGCTCTAAAAGTTCTAAAAAAAATTGGAGCCAATCCTTAGGTTGATATGTGGCTACCCTCCAATTTTTAGATCATTTGGAGCAATATTTAGAGAGTTGGACCATTCACAAAACTTTCCTAAGATATCCATCACACATTTAGGCTTCATTTGGTTCGGCGGTGGCGAGTCGATCCGGCGGGTGGAAACAGAGTGTTCGAACCGGAGGGGGGAGGTGACTTCTCCAAATGGAGCTTTTTTGGGCGTTTCTCAAGGCGGGCGGGTGGAAACGGAGCAAACGCCGCCGAAGATTCATTTGTTACCCGCCTTCCAGCGGCGTTTGCCCCAAACGGAACGGCAAAACGCCGAACCAAATAGAGTCTTAATCTCACAGAGTCACAACATTCATATAGTGAAATAAGTGATCAAATCAAATCCAAATTCACTGAAATTTTTACCATAGACATATATAATATTACATGCATGTTATCAAAATTTAAGTCATATTGTACATCAGAATCAATTTATATGTATATGACACATTTAATTAAAATGAAATTATTCACAAAATTATAGTAAATTCATTTACAAAAATTCTGAAACTTAGTGGAGGTGTCCATAATATCAACAAGCATGCATGCACCAAATTTCATAAGCACCCGATCAATGTTAATAGAAAAATGCACAAAATATAAGGATATTAAGGTTTGTCCATAGTACACTAAAATAGAATATTAGGAGCTACAATCCACCTCAGATTTTGTACCACCTGATTCTGGAAATCCCAGACCATAGGCTTTAACTTTCATGTTGAGCTCAAGGCCTGGATCTGGTTGCATCATGCATAAAAATGGGCTTGAACCTAACTGAATAAGTGTGCTAGAATTAATATTTAAGCTATAATCGATTTTGGTCTGCAAATAGCAAATTTGTGTGAATCTGTAAGTAGATCCGAAGATTCCTAGTCATCTTCTCTCTCCGGCTGACGAATAAAATGTGCCCAACCTTATTTCCCTCAATACTCTCTCTATAGACCACCATTCTTCACAAAATCAAATCTTATAGCTTCATTTTGAAGAGGGGAGTTGTTTGAAACCCATTTCATGACAAATGATGCCCTAGAATGGGAGATCTAGCGTGGGACTTTCTCATAAATTTCTCTATTGATTGCTCTGAAATAGAGCTCAATATCTCCCCTAATTAGATCTAGGATGCTCTACCAAGGGAGAGGGAAAGAAACTCATTTGGTTGGCGGCCATGGATCGGGTTCGACATCTTGGAGGCATCGTGGTGGTTGCCTCGGGAGACCCTTCTCCAAACGTAGCTCCTAAGCTCAATTTTCTCAAAAATATGGCTGGTTTGATTGCTTGAGTGCTGAGGAAGGTGATGTGAGAGTGAAAATGAGAGAGAAGAGAGCTAAATGGGGGGTTACCATTATAGAGGTTCCGACCATTGCTTTGTTTGCTCCTCCTAACTGCCATGTCGCCTTAATCTGACCTCTAGACTGCTGAAATTTCATGAGGATTTCTCTCTCTTATCCTTGGGACATGCCATACGGTTCTATCATTAAGGGGGTCCTTGCTTTGCCCTTTTGCCATTAAGGGGGCCATGCCTTGCATTGTTTGCCATTAAGAGGACCTTACCTTGTATTGCTGACTGGAGTGGGCATATTTGAATGAGTTGAGTTGGCGTAAGCAGCTTGACAGCCAGAGCTACCGCCAACGATAACACATACCATGTGACATTATCTCTTTTCTAGTCGACAAGTTAATTCTTCTCATCGATAAGCTAACACTTCTAGTCGACAGACTAACACTTCTCGTCGATAGAGTTGCCGCAAATGGTAACATTTATCTTGTGACGTATCTCTTTTCTAGTTGTTAATCTAGTTCTTCTCATTGACATGGTGACACTTCTCGTTGACATTCAAACACTTCTCATTGACAGAGTTACTGTGGGCAACAACATCTACTGCATGACATTATCTCTTTTCTAGTCGAAAATCTAGTTATTATCGTCGACAAGATAACACTTCTTGTCAACAGGATAACTCTTCCATCGACAATCTACCACTAGTGGTAACCACTACCATGCGGCGTTAGCGTTCTGCTACCAATTTTTTATTTTTGATTCTTTACCATTAGGAAATGGGGTATTACACCCACTCATGTTGATCGTGACTCATCCATGATTATCTTATGGTATTAAAACTACTATCTAGTCCAAGCTAACTCAAAGTGACACATGTCACTCAAGGGGGTCTAATTCAAATTGGGATGTTACAACCGCTAACTCCAAGTCGTGGACCAGCTATTACCTCTCATAAACTTTCAACTGACGTGAACCATATGCAATCACCTTTCCAAACTGATAAAACACAACCAAAATCACTCCTTGAGGCATCACTAAAAACTTCAAAGCCTTTTGTTCCACATGGAGAACATAAAATGGGTGTGCTCCTCAAAAGCCCGTGCGCACTTTGGCGACCATACAAACTTCTGTTTTCCTGATTAAGGTTGTGAGAGGAAGTGTGATCCTCAATAATTTCTCTTCTAAGTGCCAATAATAGTAAAAAATTCCCAAAAATCTTTGAACTTCTTCTACATTTTCAACATGGGTCACTCTCAGATAGGCATTATCTTCGAAAGATCCACTGTGTTACCCTCTCCACTAACTACATGGCGAAGAAATGACACTGATGATGGCCAAATCTCACATTTGGAGAACTTGGTGTATAGATGAAGATTCCTTAGGGTGCTCAAAATAGTTTGTAGGTGATCTGCATGCTCCTCCTCGGACTAAGAGTAAATCAATATGTCATTGAGGAAGACAATAAAGATCAAATTGGTCTAAATACACCTACAACATTCTATTCATTAAGCCTATGAATACCGACAATGCATTATTGAGGTAAAACGACATTACATCGAACTCATAGTTCCCGTAGCGTGTACTGAATGTTGTTTTGGGAATATCAAATTCCCAAATCTTCAACTGTTAGTAACCGGACTTCAAGTCCAATTTTGAGTACATAGTTAACCCAACTAGTTGATCAAACAATTCATCGATTCTCAGAATCAGATTTATGTTCTTCTATGTTAACTTATTCATTTTGTGGTAACTGACACAAAGATGCAAACTTCCATCCTTATTTTTCACAAATAAGACTAGTGCACCCCACAGGAAAAAAAACTTGGGTGAACATATTCTTGCTCTAGTAGCTCTTACAACTGAAATTTCAACTTTGTCATCTCTTTTGGTGCAATTCAGTTCGATGCGCATGATACATGCTTGACATTCGACATTAGCTCAATATAGAAATTGAACTCACACTAAGGATTCATTTGGCGCAGCGTTCCGGCCGGCCGTTTGGGGCAAACGTTGCCAGACAGCGGTTAAACAAACGTCCTCCTGCGGCATTTGCTCCGGCTGGACCAGCCGCGCCCTGAGAAACGGGGCAAAACGCCCTATTTCGAACAACAGATCCACCCCTCCAGTTCGAGCAGCAACCTATCTCCTCCCGCCCCCATCTCCACCCACAGTGCCAAATGAACTCTACTACTACCAGAACATCATTCAAACTGGGCTTGGACTCTAAAGCCTCTAATAGAGTGAAGAACAACTCTGTGTCTTTTTGAACTGCCTTATCTGTTAGTACTTATGCTGATGCTGTACAAAGCAGCTGGAGATAAAAGTTCTTAGTTTTCTTATTACAAGAGCCTTTTTATAGGCTTTTTACAGGAGGAAGGACAGCTGCCAGCGCCTGCTGGTATTTCATTTTTTTTCTCTTGTTGACTACAGTCACCAAGATAAGCTTTACTTATCTATATACATAGGTCTTTACTTATCTATAACGCCAGGTTATTTATGAGACAACACGTATATCCAGGTCCTTTATTTTCTTATTTCTTACACCCCTCCTGAGCTGGATTTGCAATTACTCCCAATTTTTGTCAGAGGGTGAGGAAACGAGCCCTAGGTAGCGGTTTGGTGAGGATGTCGGCGATCTGATTTTCGCTGCTGCAGTAGTTTATTTTGATCTTTCCTTCTTCGATTTTCTCCCGTATGAAGTGTAGGCGTAGATCGATGTGCTTTGTTTTATGTTGCGTGAGCGGATTTTTGGCCAATGCGATCGCAGAAATGTTATCACATTCCAAAATGGTGGCTTCTTCTTCTTTCTTCCCTGTGATTTCCTGCATCATTTCTCGTAACCACGTTGCTTCACAGCTTGCAGCACTTAGCGCCATGTATTCGGCTTCTGTGGTAGATAACGCCACTGTTTGTTGCTTTCGTGAGCTCCAGGTGATGGCATTTTGATTTAACATGAATAAGTACCCACTTGTACTCTTGCGGTCTTCTATGTCTCCTCCCCAATCTGCATCACTATAGCCATGTAGTCGGAAATGATCATCTTTGGTATATGAAGTCCAAATGTGAGGGTCCCTGGATATAGCGTAGAATGTGTTTGAGAGCTGCAAAATGTACTTTCGAGGGACAACTAACAAACCGTGAAACAATATTGACTGCATTCTCTATATCTGGGCGCGCATTGGACAATATATCAAAGATCCGACTATAGATCTATATTGATCTCTGCCATACATTCGTCAGCTGCTGTTTTCTGTATTTTTCTCCTTTTCCCATGGGGGTGAGTGAAGGATTACACTCACTCATGTTGAATTTCTTTAAGATATCCTTTGCATAGTTACTTTGGGAGGAAATATACCAGTAGGCTGCTGCAACACTTGGATTCCGAGAAAGAATTTCATTTTTCCTAAGCTTGTCATTTCATATTTAGTTTCCATTTCAACTTGAAACTGCTGTAGCATGCTTTGGAGTTTCCTGTAATTAAAAAGGTCATCAAAACATATAGACCTATAGAGTAGAATTTACCTTCTTCTCTTTTGGAGTAAAAAGTAGGTTCTTTTCACTTTTTTTTAA